>CM064883.1:57271222-57420757 GCA_003313485.2 Penstemon barbatus | reverse complement strand
TACAAGCACTGCATTCTAAGCAAAGGAGACCATTAATCTCCATACATCTAAGGCATAGATATGGCAAAATCCACTTATCTAATAGTATATTAGATGGGAAAGAAAGAAAGAAAGCTTATCTCAAGCTTTGAAGAAGACGAAGAAATAAAGGAGACAGAAGAAGAAGAAAATCACATCGGGAAGAATTGAATAAAATTAGGGCTAAATCAATTAAGTAGTCGTTCATTGTTCTGTTTGGTTAGAGTTGTTATTAGTTAGTTATTTTCTTTTTTTTTTGCTTTTCCGGTTTTACCCTTATAGTTATGTATATAAGTAGGATACTTTGTACTAGTTAGCAGACATTTTTAATCATTCTGTAAATTCCAGATTATCAATAAGAGTTTTCCTTTTCTTCTCTTCTCTATCACATATATACGGCAGATACATATATATGTGAAGGTTTAAAGAGACAGAACTTGTCAAAGACGAAACTTTATAGAACACATAAAATGAATAATATCGGTATTTTCTTTCTTTCTAACAAAGTTTATCTATAAACATAGATCTTTTACCTTCAATCATAAATATGAAATGAATTTGGGAGGAATTTGAGTCTTTGGTACCGGTGATAGGATTTACTTGAAATTGGAATAAGAGAAAAACATTCTTTTCCTAACATTAAGCCTACATATATTTGCAGTTGCATGCACATGTGTATTCTATTTAACTTTCTTTTCCTAACATTAAGCCTACAATTTGGGAAAATGTATTTATTGTCCTTAACTAGCGTTGATTTATATTAAGGTTACAAAAACTACACTTCATAAACCATATAAATTTGTGAATTTCAATTAATCAATCATAAATATTACATCAATAAAAATAATTCTAAATTCTAGAAAAAGAGAATTTGGTCTAATTGGAGTCAAAGACCATTCTCATATATATATATATATTATATATATATATATACATACATAATATTTCTCCATTAATGATGATATTATATGTTAATATGGTATCAGTTACAAAGCATTAAATCCTACCACTCTTCCGCAACAATTACAGTATACATATACAATCAAGATTACATTCAATCTTCAGATTTTCATCCCTGCCGTCACCGTTCCAGTTTTCTCCTCCGTCGCAGATCAAGATCTCTCAGAATTCTTCTCATCCGCAGTGCAGAATTCTTCCTCATATTCCTTCAACTGGTTCAACACACCATTTTCAGAATATTTTCTCATTTCCTCTCATCAAAATTCATCTGGTATCATTCTCATCTGCCCACTTTTTACATCAATTCACATTCTCCACCAAAATTCCTTTCCAGATATACAAAATTTCCCATCAAGATCCCAGAATTTCTCATCAAGATTCCTTCCCTTACAAAATTTCCATACACTGTTTTGACTTTCTTGATAAATTTTTCTGTCAAAATTACCAATGCCTTCACCCAATGATCCCCCTGAGTCCACCTGCTCTCCAACTCCATCTTCTTCCCTTCCAAGATTACATATTGAAGAACCCTTACTACCTACATCCTGTAGATGGACCAGGCCTTGTTCTATTTTCAGAAAAATTAGGGAAGACAACTACCAGTCTTGGAGTATTTCCATGACTCTTTCCTTAACAGTAAAAAATAAGCTTGAATTCATTGATGGATCTATTGTCAGACCATTTGATGATGACACCTTAGCCAATTACTGGGATAGAAATAATACTATAATGATCACTTGGTTATTAAACTCTCCCACAAAATCCATCTCCAACACCATTCTCTACCACACTTCAACTATGGAAATCTGGAATGAACTCAAACATAGATTTGAACAATCAAATGGCCCCAGAATGTTTGAACTCAGAAGAGAACTCATCACTCTACAACAAGAAAACTTGTCTGTCAATGCCTACTTTTCAAGATTGAAAGTTATCTGGGATGAGCTTGTTAACTCAAGACCAAAATGCACCTATGGGAAATTAGAGAATTACTTTGAAAATGAATACCTTCTCACTTTCTTAATGAAACTGCAAGAGGACCTAGCTCACACTCGCAGCCAAATCCTTCTAATAGATCCCTTGACCACTGTCCCTAAAGCCTATGCCTTGTAACATAGGAAGAGAAACAAAAATCTTTACAGTACCATCCCAAATCTCAAGATCCACTAAACAATATGGCCCTCTTCACCAGAGTTAATTCTTCAACCAATACACCTAGATCTTACAACAATTCCTACTCTACACCCAGAATTCCTAACCCATCTTTCAGACCACCTACCAATAATCCTAACCCCTCATACAGACTACCTTTCAACCCAAATAACATACCAGGTCATACTATTCACACTTGCTTTAAAATCCATGGATTCCCTCCAGGATATAGACCACCTTCTCATCAAACAAAACACCACTGGAATATTTCATACATACCTTGTCTCCTGAGCAATACACACAACTGTCCAGTCTCTTTTCTACCCAACTCACTGGTTTGCCTGCCACACCTACACAAAACAACAGTTCATCAAATTTTCCAGTAAATGCATCTACAGGTATTTGTTTTTCTACTTTTCCTTTGCATACATCACATCTCACAAATAATTGGATAGTAGATTCCGGAGCATCTAACCACATACGTAACAATCTAAAGAGTTTCACATCAATCATGCATATAAATAACACTTACATTACTTTACCAAATCATCTCAATATTCCTGTTAGTTTTCAAGGTTCTGTGTCTCTCAACAGCAATACTACTCTACATGGGGTCCTTTATGTACCACATTTTCAATTTAACCTTCTGTCTGTAGCAGCACTACTTAACTCCCTTCAGTTTTCTATAAAATTTATGCCTGACCATTTCATTATTCAGGATCTGAAAACTCTGAAGATGATTGGCAAGGGTGATTACATGCCTGGCCTTTACATCTTATCACATGATTCATCTATTGCACCTATCTCATCCTACTGTAACAAGATCATTGTGGACTCATGGCACCATAGATAAGGCCATCCTTCTCTTGATAGATTAGGACAATTGAAATCTACTTTGGATATTAGTTTTTCACATTCAGATTTAAATAAAGTTCCTTGTGATGTTTGTCCCTTGGCCAAACAAAAGGCCCTACCTTCATTGTCTCATAATCACTTGTCTAATCAAATTTTTTCTCTTATACACTGTGATATTTGGGGCCTTTATAGGGTACCCTCACATAATGGCTTTAGGTTTTTCTTAACACTTGTGGATGATCATAGCAGGTTTACATGGGTTTATTTTCGAAAGCATAAGTCTGATGTCCATCACATTATTCCTAGATTCATACACATGGTTCATAATCAATTTCAAACTACAATAAAACTATTTAGAAGTGACAATACTAAGGAATTCAGCTTTTCAAATTTGCTTGATCAATTAGGCATTTTACATCAATATAGTTGTGTAGAAAATCCACAACAAAATTCTGTTGTGGAAAGGAAGCATCAACATATATTAAATATTGCTAGATCCCTTCTATTTCAGTCTAAAATTCCCATTCAATTCTGGAATCATTGCATCCTAACTGATGTTTATCTAATGAATAGGATTCCAACCCTGTCCTAAATAATGTTTCTCCATTTACAAAAAATTTCAATAAACTTGTTGATTATTCCTTTCTTAGAGTCTTTGGCTGTCAATCATTTGCTTCCACCTTAAAAGCTCACAGATCAAAGTTTGATCCTAGGGTGACTAAATGTGTCTTCATAGGTTATTCTCCTTGATTTACAAACTCAAGACATCTTCATTTCTAGGAATGTAGTTTTCCATGAAAATACATTTCCCTTCCATGATATTACATTCTCTGAATCCTTTTCCAAGAAATAAAACATCATCCCCTCTACCACCTCTCCTAATCTGCTTTATTATGATCCTTTTGGAACTACTCCCCTATCCTTTTCAGACCATGACACTCCTGCTCATATACCTACTGCCACATTACCTACCAGCACCCCTACAGTTCCCCCAACTACCAAATCTTCTCAACCTCCTTCCCCCACCTCTCCTACACTTATTCCTAGAAAGTCCTCTAGACCCATTAAACCTCCATCCTATTTAAAAGACTATCAATGTGGGACTGTTCATATTGTCTTACCAAATATCCTATTTCTACTGTTTTAGATTACTCTCATGTCTCCAAAAATCACAAACTCTTCATTAACAACATATCCTCAAATCGACAATCACACTCTTATAAACAAGCTATTCAAAACCCTGAGTGGGTCAAAGTAATCAATGAGGAACTCTCAGCCATGGAACACAATTATACTTGGACTGTTCAACAACTACCACCACATAAAAACCCAATTGGGTGTAAATGGATTTTTAAAATAAAAAGGAATGCAGATGTCTAATTGAAAAATCCAAGGCTAGGTTAGTAGCACAGGGTTTTTCTCAACAAGAAGGGGTTGATTATACTCACACTTTCTCACTTGTTGCTAGTTACTGTTAGGATTTTATTAGCCCTTTCAATGGCTAAGAATTGGGATTTACAACAGCTAGACACCACTAATGCCTTTTTAAATGGCTATTTGGATGAAGAAGTTTTCATGTCTTTACCAAAAGGTTACAGTCCAAATATATCTTCTAAACAATCATCAGGTACATTACTTTGTAAGCTCAACAGGTCAATCTATGGCCTCAAACAAGCAAGCAGGCAGTGGAATCATAGACTTACAGAGGTTTTGCATTCTCTTGGTTTCAAGCAATCCAGGTCTGACTATTCCCTTTTTACTTATGGAGTTAACAACTCTAATGGTCTATGTGGATGACATCATATTGACTGGTCCTAATGCGTCACTCATTTCTGATTTCAAAACCAAACTTAGTACTTCTTTTAAACTAAAGGATTTGGGAAGACTAAAGTACTTTCTAGGGATATAATTGGCCTATTCTCCTCAAGGTCTAATCCTATCCCAGAGGCAATATACTTTACAAATTTTGGAAGATACTGGTTACTTAGTTAGTAAACCAGTATCTCTCCTATGGATCCTAAATTTCCCTTACATACAAATGATAAAGATTTATTACCTAATCCATCTCCTTATAGGAGATTGATAGGTAGATTAATCTATCTGACTATAACAAGACCATATATCAGTTTTGCAGTTCACAAATTAAGTCAGTTTGTGGCTAAGCCTACAAATGCTCATTTAAGTGCAACTCATCATCTATTAAGGTATTTAAAACCTAATCCTGGACAAGGTCTTTACTATGCTAAATCATCTTATTTGGCCTTAACAAGTTTTTGTGATGCTGATTGGGGGTCTTGCTTGGACATAGAAGGTCTACAACTGGCCACTGTACATACTTAGGAAATTCACTAATCTTCTGGAAAGCTAAGCGCCAACCTACGGTTTTAAAGTCCTCAGCAGAAGCTGAGTATAGGTCTCTAGTAGCAATAACAAGCGAAATCATATGGCTTCAACAAGTGTTAAAAGACTTACAGATCATTCTAGCTACTCCAGTGGTCTATTGTGATAATTCATCTGGCCATGAACCCCATTTTCCACGAGAGAACCAAGCATATTGAGATAGACTTGTACTTCGTTCGCGAACATGTCTCCAAGCAGCATCTAAAATTACTGCCCATCAATACTTCACTTCAAATTGCAGACATTTTCACGAAGGCTCTTCCTTGGCAGCAATTCAAATTCATTTTATCCAAGATGGGAGTATATAATTTATACTCTCCATCTTGTGGGGGGGAATGGGGGAATTAGCTAGATGGGAAAGAAAGAAATCTTATCTCAAGCTTTGAAGAAGAAGAAGAAATAAATGAGAAAGAAGAAGAAGAAAATCACATTGGGGAAAATTGAATAAAATTAGGGCTAAATCAATTAAGTAGTCGTTCATTGTTATGTTTGGTTAGAGTTGTTATTAGTTAGTTATTTTCTTTTCTTTGTCTTTCCGGTTTTACCCCTGTAGTTATGTATATAAGTAGGATACTTTGTACTAGTTAGCAGACATTTTTAATCATTCTGTAAATTCCAGATTATCAATAAGAGTTTTGCTTTTCTTCTCTTCTCTATCACATATATACGGCAGATACATATATATATACATAATATTTCCTCCATTAATGATGATATTATATGTTAATATAGTAACCCAAATATGATTACAATAGTCTAAATGTCCCACTATATATAACAATTAAAGAGAAGCATACAAGAATTTTCCTAAAAAAAACAGCGTCACACAATGATCATAACTAGAGGCAGGAAATTTTATAAATTCAACAAAATAAACACCAATCCAGCGTTGTAGAATTTTGAAAGGAGCAAAATTACATATCAGTGAAACTCTTACATAGATGGGTAAATAGATGATACAAAAAGTATGATTGGCAATTGTATTTTGCAACTAGATAATAAATTTGCAATATGTAGTATTACCGTTTAATTTTTTCACCAAATTTTTACGTAAAATATTAAAAAGACCACACACTATCTTTTTCTGGTGTGAAATGTCTAACTTGTTAAATTGATTGAACCCATTCTCTAAAAATATCTCACAGATGCTCAATTCTGAATTGCATATTTCTTATGCTTTTGTTATCTCTAATTTCATTTAAATGTACGTTAATTGAGTTAAATATTAAATAATTTAACTCGACCCCCTCGACTCTATAATCATGAATCAGCCCCTGTTAACAACATTCTGATAGGATAGTGCCCTACAAGCCAACAAAATATCTTGTAATAGGAACATTATTTTATCTTGACAGAATCTTTGATTTATGAATTAATACGAACTGTTTATTTTATTGAGAATTCATAATATAAACAAATGGCCATCTTCATCTTTCGCGAATACATTTAAGCGATTGGTTGAAACCCTGAGATCACTCATGACTACGGGACTATTCACTTCAGTATTGGGTGCGATTAATCATGAAACAGTCTCAAAGGTCGTGATCTCAAAAATGTTCCAAGCCATAGATTCATATCGAGACGGGGTATCGAATGAATCGTCAAGACTTGTACGATTATGCATGATTCACTTAAAGTGAATTTGTTGTTGTTTCATGAACAAGACATTGTTAATGTCAGTGCATATGACTAGGTGGTTCGATAGGGGATCGGACGCATCGAACGACCCGAACAGAGAGACCCATTGTGGAAGTGCGTAAAAAGCATATCGGTGGTGGGATGTCTCTCAAGACTTATAACAGTGTACGATTTAGTCCTTAGACTTGAGATGCTAGGGCGAATTCGGTATACGGGTGTGCGTACTTTGATTTAGGAGCCGGGCACATAGCTTGTCCATTGTGCGCCTACGTTGGGTACGTATAGTCGTATGCGCGGATGGTTAGCATCAATATAGGATCTACCGACTCATCGTAATGGATGAGGGAATTTCCTGTACATTCTTAGATGATGCCTTCCGAGAAATCCATGGCCATGGTCAGTGACGGATTTGGAAAGGGGTTTCCAGATTTAGCAGTCACACTGGAAGTATTATCCTGAATTAGAAAGTATAGAATCGAGATGATTAGAGGTGCCGACCAATTCACACACCCTAGGTCTCGATCGGGAAATTAGTCGTTAGAGGGACCGTATGTACATGGTACTTATAAGAAGTTTGAGGTTCACTGAAATCAATTCACCTGAAGTTGGGCCTCATGGGCTTGTGGCTAGACATCGACCATTAGGTGTGGGTACTCCTGAATTGATGGTAGATTAATTCTGGAGTGGTCAATTGAAAGTAGTTTAATTGATCGGAGCGATTAATTAAATAATTAATTGCTCATTAAAATCACAAAAATGTGAGCCTGCGGCCAATTGATGGTGAACCTAGAGGGTCACACACAAAAGCTGGAACTGTGATAGTCAGTTGTAGAACGAAAAGATTTAAAGGAGTTAAATCAAGATAAGGAATTAAAGGGTTAATTCCTGGAGAGAGAAAATTAATTAGATTTTATCTAATTAATTAAATTAAATCTTCAAATAGATTTATTGGATTATTTAATTAAAGTATTAATTAAATAAATGGGCCATTTAATAAAAGTGGTTAATTAAATGATTTGGGCTATTTAATTAAAAGGACTAATTAAATAGAGGGATTGGGCCAGACTTATCTGATGGCCCATTAGCTAAGAGATAAGATTAGGGATAGGGTTTGAACTCTCCTATAAAAAGGAGTCTTGGAGAATCAAAACCCTAACACAAGCAAAAACTCTAAACCCTAATCTCTCCTCTCCTAGCCGCCGCCCCCTTCTCCCAAATAGCCCTAGCCGCCGCCGCCTACTACCTAGCCGCCGCCGCCGCCGTGGTTGTAGATCGGTCGTGATCCACCTCTCTTCTTCTTCCATTCTACATCTAGAGTTGGATCTAAATCCAACTCTTGAATCTGAGCTACTTTTCTCCTAGTTCTGAACCTGAGGATTAAAGTGATTGCAGATCCAGCTGGTGTGGACTTTTCTCTAGAGGCACAACACTTGGGGTGCTCTAGTGATCCGACAAGAAGACCGGAGGAACCACCACCTTGCCTGTGGTGAGGTAAAATCGTAATTTTACCAATGTATTTATTTTTGTATTTGTATGCTTAAATAAATTCAACCTTATTCATATGTGCTAATAAGATGCCTGGGATGTGGATATAAAAATTTTAAATTCCGCACCGTTGTAGTTGACAATTATACCCATAAAATCCCAACAGTGGTATCAGAGCCTAACTTATTATGTACATATGAAAAAGGCATGAACGCATCAAATTATGTGATTATATGTATTTGTTGTGTTCTGATATTTGATTCTTACTTGTTATGATAAATTGAGTGTTCGGATTTTTGCACTTTTCGGTTTTTGGGCCTAAATTGTAATTTCCGAAAATTAGAGGGCTAATTTGCAAATTACGATTTTTTATAAATCTGGACAGATTAAAATTTTGTTTTTCTGCAATTCTGGACCAAATTGTAAATTCTGGAATTTTTCAAAATCTGGACCATTTTGCAATTTACGAAAGGTTAGGGGTGTTTATGCTATTTTCCGTAAATCTGGGGTCTGTTTTGCAATAAACAAAAGTTTCTGGAAATTTTGTTAATTTTCTGCTTTCTGGTCCAATTTGCATATTCTGGAAATTTTGGGGCTAATTTGTAATTTCCAAAAGTTGAGGGGTCAAAGTGTAATTTTTGAAAATTCAGGGGCCGAACTGCAATTTTTCAAACTTGAAAAACATAAACTGTTTTGTGCACTAAAAGGGTTTAGTAAATCCGGAAAGTCAATATTATCATAATTAGTAGGGACTTAAAGTGAGAATCAAAGGGTCATTTTAAAGGAGGTTTAAAATGATGTTAGAGATTGTTTTAGAAGGGGTTTTAAAACTAGAATCTTAAGTTTTAAAATGGGATAAGAAATAAGAAATTAGGTTTTGCTTGTTTCTTGCTCTACGTGAAATTGTTTACGTGGTTTTCGATCGCGCCGAGCCTTGACCCTTAGGGTAGATGTGATTGGTTATTTATCATCTTATTGGTTTTATTGGGCCTGCGAGCCTCAAGTTTTGGGCCACTTTGAGCCATTGTAATAGATAGGGCTTTACTGTTTTATTAGTTTAGAATGGAGGCCCGTTACAAGCAAGGTGGGAGCCCAAGAAGACTAAAGGCCATGTATGCATGGTAAAATGTGTAATAGAGTAGGTCTCTTTGAAACCTAATAGATTGACCAATAGGACCATCGTCTTTGGCTCGATGGTGGTCCGCATAGGAGGCTCCCGATCGAAAACATAATGTGGTAGCCTGCATGCTAGGTGTGTATGTGTTTATTTACGTATTTATATCTAAGCTTGTATGGTGATGCGCGCTAGTTATATTTAGATCATAAATAAAAGATAATGCATAACTGGAACGGTGAGATCTCGAGGAGAGTTACCTCAAACTCTTAAACCCGAAAAACCCCTCTTGAAAATAATATTAAGTCACATTGGGTACATTTAAAATGATGTTCTAAAGATCCAAGCCTTCCATCAATAGGGACTAGTGTAAGTTGTCTACTTATCGTTGAAGGTGATCCAGAGTCTGGCACCCTAGACGAAGAAAGGGACAATACACGAAATTCCTTGATTCCTGTTTTTAACTAAACTCGACAAGGGTGGGGACTGGTCGGGATGTGATTATCGACCGATAACTAGTTACGGGGACTTCACGACCGGGCCAGTTGCTCATCATGATTGATGGGTTAGACTTAACGATTAGTAACACTTATGATGTAGCAGTGCTAGATAAGTGCGAAGACCGAGGCAAAATAGCTTGAAGGTTGTGGAGGAACACAATTGGTAAAAGTATACCTACCTAGGGAGTTAATTGTATGGCCACGAGTCGTGGGTGCAATTAATGTCTGCTGGGACGTCAAGACCTGCTAGGAGATTAGATTTCCCGAACAATTGAAGGGGTAATTGTTTCGAGAAAATAGTGGGAGAACTTTTTCGATAACAAGTCCAACATCGTTAATTATAAGTATTAATATAGATCAGTCAGCTAAACGTTATCATTTACTTTTGTAGATCAATTCTGCAAAAATGTCTAAGAATCCATTAGCTATCATCCTTGACACTAACAAACTGAACGGATCAAATTTTGTCGACTGGCTTAGAAATCTGAGGATAGTCCTCGACTCCGAGAAAAGGAGTTACATTCTCGATGCACCCATGCCTGGTGCATTTCCGGAAGGGGTTTCGGAAGAGGAACGAGCTACCCATCAAAGGTGGGTCGATGATGATATTCAGGTTCGTTGCCTCATACTGGCATCAATGACCAATGAGCTGCAGAAACAGCATGCAAGGATGTTGCATGCTGCTGACATAATTATTCATCTCCGAGAGTTGTTTGGAGAGAATTCTAGGACCGAAAGGTTCAAGACTACAAAAGAATTATTCAATCTGAGAATGGCTGAGGGTTCAAGTGTGAAAGATCACTGTTTACGCTTCATCAATCTGGTTGAAAAACTGGAGAACTTGGAGGTAGACCTGCACGCTGATCTCTCCACTGACCTTCTCCTCCATACTCTGCCGCGCTCATTTGATCAGTTCGTGATAAACTTCAATATGGAAGATAGAGAGCTCGCTCTACACGAACTGACCAATTTATTGGTCACGGCAGAATCAACCTTGAAAAGGGAGAAGTCTGTCATGATTGCTGAGCAACCCAAGGCTGCAAAGCCTAAGAAGGGCAAGAAAAAGAAGAAGAAAGTAATCTCTTCTAAAACAACCAAGAAGGTTGTCGAGAAGAAAAGAAAAAGCCCAGAAGATGAATGTTTCCACTGCAAGAAAGCAGGGCACTGGAAAAGGAACTGCCCAGACTACCTGAAAGAGGTGGTCAAAGGTATTTTCTTTATTGAAGTTAATATTTCTATTAACTGTGCATCATGGGTGTTAGACACCGCAGCCGGTTCTCATATCTGCAATGATTTGTAGGGTAATGGGAGCAGTAAGGCCTCTTAAACCTGGGGATAGAATCCTGCGCTTTGGAAACGGAGCTAGGGTTGCGGCAGAGGCCATAGGAGACGTTGAATTAGTCCCAGGAAATTTTTCTTTGGTTTTGAAAGACTGTTTGTACGTACCAACAATTATCAAAAACATTATTTCTATTCCTCTTTTGGACAATGATGGTTTTTGTTTTTCCATTTCTAATGGAAAGTTTAGCATAATAAAAGGTGGTTTTACTTATGCTTGTGGTACTTTGATAGATGGTCTTTATTCCTTAGAACCTGCTAATTCTAATGTCATGCACATTCAATCAAAGAAAAGAAAACAAGATGAAAACAATCCACAACTTTGGCACGCTAGGCTTGGACATATTTCCAAGAGTAGAATTCAAAAGTTGGTCTCCTCTAGGGCTCTTGAAATAAAGAACCTAGATGATCTCCCAACTTGCGAATCCTATCTCAAGGGAAAAATGACCAAAGCACCTTTTACTGGGAAACCGGAGCGAACCAAACAAACCTTGGATTTAATCCATACTGATGTTTGTGGACCACTGAGAATCAGTGCGAGAGGAGGATTCTCATACTTCATAACCTTCACAGACGACTTCAGTCGTTATGGGTATGTATACCTGATGAAGTATAAGTCCGAAGCTTTTGATAAATTCAAAGAGTTTCGAATGGAAGTTGAGAATCAACTTGGACATAGTATCAAGGCACTTCGGCCGGATCGAGGTGGTGAATACTTAAGTCAAGAATTCCTCGATTATCTTGTAGAGAATGGAATTATCTCTCAGCGAACTCCTCCTAGAACACCGCAGTTGAATGGTGTGTCTGAGAGAAGGAACAGAACTTTGTTAGACATGGTTCGTTCCATGATGAGTTTCGCTGACCTTCCTTTTTCGTTTTGGGGCCAAGCCCTATTAACTGCTTCGAAGATACTTAACATTGTACCTTCAAAGTCGGTGCCGACGACGCCATACCAAGAGTGGTTTGGTAAAGCACCCATATACTCATATCTACGAGTATGGGGATCTCCTGCCTATGTAAGAAACAAGAAAGGAGATAAACTAGATAGTAGATCTAGTTTGTGCAAATTTGTGGGGTATCCAAAGAAATCCATTGGATACCTGTTCTACGAACCTAAGGAACAAAAGATGTTTGTGTCCAGGAACGCCCACTTCTTGGAGGATGACTTCCTCACTAAAAGAAGCGGGATATCCGTAGAACTTGATGAAGTCCAGGAAGCGGACCCATCCCCACAAGCAGTGGGAGTTTATCCTGAACCCGTTGAACCATCTAGTACACCAGTACTTCGTAGGTCCGATCGAGTTCATAGAGAGCCTGAAAGATATGGCTTTATTCACGAAAACGATCAATTGGACATTGATCCAAGGACATACGAAGAAGCTATGTCAGACATAGATTCGGGTGCGTGGCAGGAAGCCATGCAATCCGAAATGGATTCCATGCATTCCAACAAAGTATGGACTTTGGTTGATCCACCTGAGGGGACCATCCCTGTAGGCTGCAAGTGGATCTTCAAGCGCAAGCTAGGAATGAATGGAGAGGTATTAACTCATAAGGCTCGCCTTGTGGCAAATGGTTATTCTTAAAGGCCTGGAATAGACTATGAGGAAACCTTCTCGCCAGTAGCGATGTCTAAATCCATTCGGATACTATTAGCCATAGCCGCGTGGTATGACTACGAGATATGGCAAATGGATGTAAAGACCGCCTTTCTCAATGGCGACATTGATAAGGAAATTTATATGCAACAGCCAAAAGGCTTTACATCTAAAGGAAGTGAGCATAAGGTTTGCAAACTTCAAAGGTCAATCTATGGCCTAAAACAGGCGTCCCGAACCTGGAACATACGTTTTGATGAGACAGTCAAGGGGTATGGCTTCATCAAGAACGTTTATGAGTCATGTGTGTACAAGAAATTCGATGGGAGTTCGGGACAATTTATTGTGTTATATGTCGATGACATTCTGTTGATCGGAGACGATATCAGAACGTTGACGCAGACGAAAGCGTGGTTGTCCACGCAATTCTCCATGAAAGATATGGGAGACGCATCTTACGTACTAGGCATACGTATCTATAGAGATAGATCGAAGAAGATGTTAGGTCTCTCCCAATCCCAGTACATTAATACTATACTGAAAAGATTCAGTATGGAAGAATCTAAGAAAGGATTGCTTCCAATGAGACATGGAATCTATCTTTCTAAATCAATGTGCCTTACGAGTGATGAAGAAAGAAAGAGAATGTTTCTCATACCTTATGCATCTGCCATTGGCAGCATAATGTATGCAATGTTATGTACTAGACCTGACGTAGCTCACGCTCTCAGTGTAACGAGCCGCTACCAGTCGAATCCAGGGGAGGAACACTGGACCGCCGTAAAGGCTATCCTAAAGTACCTGAGGAGGACTAAGGATATGTTCTTGGTCTACGGTGGGAGTGGAGAATTGAAACTCGAAGGATTCACTGATTCGAGTTTTCAGTCTGACGTGGATGATTTTAAATCCAATTCTGGATATATATTTTGCCTCAACGGCGCAGCGGTGAGTTGGAAGAGCTCCAAACAGTCGACCACTGCAGACTCAACCACTGAAGCAGAATATATCGCCGCATCAGATGCAGCGAAGGAAAGTGTTTGGATGAGAAACTTCATCCAAGAGCTGGATGTGGTACCTAGCATTGCAAATCCCATAGTAGTCTACTGCGACAACAATGGGGCAATTGCTCAAGCGAAGGAGCCGAGATCACACCACAAGTCCAAACACGTATTGAGGAAATACCATGTGATCAGGGAGATCATAGGTAGAGGAGACATTCAAATGGAGCATGTCGACTCAAAGGATAACGTAGCTGATCCACTAACTAAGCCATTATCGCAAAAGGTGTTCGAAGAGCATCTGGCAAGGATGGGTCTTAGAAACGTTTATGATTGGCTTTAGGGCAAGTGGGAGATTGATAGGATAGTGCCCTGCAAGCCAACAAAATAGCTTGTAATAGGAACATTATTTTATCTTGACAGAATCTTTGATTTATGAATTAATACGAACTGTTTATTTTATTGAGAATTCATAATATAAACAAATGGCCATCTTCATCTTTCGCGAATACATTTAAGCGATTGGTTGAAACCCTGAGATCACTCATGACTACGGGACTATTCACTTCAGTATTGGGTGCGATTAATCATGAAACAGTCTCAAAGGTCGTGATCTCAAAAAATGTTCCAAGTCATAGATTCATATCGAGACGGGGTATCGAATGAATCGTCAAGACTTGTACGATTATGCATGATTCACTTAAAGTGAATTTGTTGTTGTTTCATGAACAAGACATTGTTAATGTCAGTGCATATGACTAGGTGGTTCGATAGGGGATCGGACGCATCGAACGACCCGAACAGAGAGACCCATTGTGGAAGTGCGTAAAAATCATATCGGTGGTGGGATGTCTCTCAAGACTTATAACAGTGTACGATTTAGTCCTTAGACTTGAGATGCTAGGGCGAATTCGGTATACGGGTGTGCGTACTTTGATTTAGGAGCCGGGCACATAGCTTGTCCATTGTGCGCCTACGTTGGGTACGTATAGTCGTATGCGCGGATGGTTAGCATCAATATAGGATCTACCGACTCATCGTAATGGATGAGGGAATTTCCTGTACATTCTTAGATCATGCATTCCGAGAAATCCATGGCCATGGTCAGTGACGGATTTGAAAAGGGGTTTCCAGATTTAGCAGTCACACTGGAAGTATTATCCTGAATTAGAAAGTATAGAATCGAGATGATTAGAGGTGCCGACCAATTCACACACCCTAGGTCTCGATCGGGAAATTAGTCGTTAGAGGGACCGTATGTACATGGTACTTATAAGAGGTTTGAGGTTCACTGAAATCAATTTACCTGAAGTTGGGCCTCATGGGCTTGTGGCTAGACATTGACCATGAGGTGTGGGTACTCCTGAATTGATGGTAGATTAATTCTGTAGTGGTCAATTGAAAGTAGTTTAATTGATCGGAGCGATTAATTAAATAATTAATTGCTCATTAATTAAATCACAGAAATGTGAGCCTGCGGCCAATTGATGGTGAACCTAGAGGGTCACACACAAAAGCTGGAACTGTGATAGTCAGTTGTAGAACGAAAAGATTTAAAGGAGTTAAATCAAGATAAGGAATTAAAGGGTTAATTCATGGAGAGAGAAAATTAATTAGATTTTATCTAATTAATTAAATTAAATCTTTGAATAGATTTATTGGATTATTTAATTAAAGTATTAATTAAATAAATGGGCCATTTAATTAAAGTGGTTAATTAAATGATTTGGGCTATTTAATTAAAAGGACTAATTAAATAGAGGGATTGGGCCAGACTGATGGCCCATTAGCTAAGAGATAAGATTAGGGATAGGGTTTGAACTCTCCTATAAAAAGGAGTCTTGGAGAATCAAAACCCTAACACAAGCAAAAACTCTAAACCCTAATCTCTCCTCTCCTAGCCGCCGCCTCTTTCTCCCAAATAGCCCTAGCCGCCGCCGCCTACTACCTAGCCGCCGCCGCCGCCGTGGTTGTAGATCGGCCGTGATCCACCTCTCTCCTTCTTCCATTCTACATCTAGAGTTGGATCTAAATCCAACTCTTGAATCTGAGCTACTTTTCTCCTAGTTCTGAGCCTGAGGATTAAAGTGATTGCAGATCCAGCCGGTGTGGACTTTTCTCTAGAGGCACAACACTTGGGATGCTCTAGTGATCCGACAAGAAGACCGGAGGAACCACCACCTTGCCTGTGGTGAGGTAAAATCGCAATTTTACCAATGTATTTATTTTTGTATTTGTATGCTTAAATAAATTCAACCTTATTCATATGTGCTAATAAGATGCCTGGGATGTGGATATAAAAATTTTAAATTCCGCACCGTATTAGTTGACAATTATACCCATAAAATCCCAACACATTCACCAATAAAAAAAATGCAAATATACGTTTTTAGTTCAAAAAGTTGAACCCTCAACATTTTTAATCCCATGTTTCCAATATCGATTTTGGTCTTAACATTTTCCTTAAACATTTCATCATTTCTTCTAATTTCATCCAATTTGGAACCAGCAATGCAAACATAAATAATAATTTGTGACTAAAACTGCAAAACAAAGATTGTCTTACAAGATCAAATTAAGTGTATAAAAATGGGTGGTAATAGGGAAAATTAACGAAATGGATTTTAAAAAAATTAAAAAAAATGTAAAACTGCCATTTTTCAATTCAGGACTAAAGTGATCCAGCGGTTCATAAAAGGATAGTGTAGGAAAAATCAATAGCATTGTAGTATCTTTTCTTTTTATCTTCTTTATATCTATACTAGACCTAAAAGTGTGAATAATTTAAGTTTTTTTCTTTTTTTTAAACACAAAAATGTCCTTATTCAAGTTGTTAAGTATATTAATAAAATATAATTAGACATGAATTTTCCTTAAATTTTCTCATCAAAAATTTGGTAGGAAAATATTTTAAGAAAATGTGTAACTTCCTTTCCTCCTAACCAAGCACCATGAAAATGGAAGAAAACAAAAGTATATTCAAATTAGAGGTAAAAACGCATATGCTCACTCAACTTTTAGGAATACATATATAGGCATTCAACTTACAATTAATAGCATCATTCATCACCATCTCTATGACATTTGACGGACAAATAATGGAGTAACATCACGAGACAGACACAAGCATTAAACCCAAATGATAAGGTAAGTGAAATAATTTGAGATGTATAATTATTTGAGTTGAAAATTCAGTAAATACAGGTGAAATTCGCGAAAAAAATAGATGACATCGGTTAATCGATGAAATTATATAAAAAATAATGAAATATGTAAAAATCAGGTAAAATCATTGAAAAAATGCTAAAGTCAGTGAAAACATTAAAATTTGGTTAAATGGTATAAATGAGTGAAATCAATAAAATGAAAAAAGTTCAACCAACAAAAATAAAGTCAAACTATTAGAAAAAATGGTTTAAACCCAAAAAAACTAAAGAAATCGATGAAAATACCCATGATGAAGTTAATAAATTGAATAACATTCATTAATGTGATTATTTATGACATAATGGAGTTAATTTGACTCTGATGTACAACAAGAAATTACTAAAATTAAATAGACAAGTACAACATATGTGCACAAATAATGGAGTATCATCATGAGACAGACACAAGCATTAACTCAAATGATAAGGTAAGTGAAATAATTTGAGATATACTTAAAAGTAATTGAAGATGTATAATTATTTGAGTTGAAAATTCGGTAAATACAGATGAAATCAATGAAAATTCAAGTGAAATTCGCGAAAAAAATAGATGACATAGGTGAATCAATGAAATTACACAAAAAATGATGAAATGTGTAAAAATCGGGTAACATGTGAAATTTGGTTAAAATGGTAAAAATGAGTCAAATCAATAAAATGAAAAAAGTTCAACCAACAAAAACAAAGTCAAACTACTAGAAAAAATGGTTTAAACCGAAAAAAACTAAAGAAATCGATGAAAATACTCATGATGAAGTTAATAAATTGAATAATATTCATTAATGTGATTATTGATGACATAATGGAGTTAATTTTACTCTGATTTAAAAAAAAAAAAACCACTGAAGTTAAATCGACACGTACAACATATGTGCAATTTAAACAGGTGAAAATAATGCATGTGAAATCTCAAATACATTTGAAATCGATAAAAAAAAAATCGGGTAAAATTTCTGAAAATGGATAAAAACGGGTAAAATCAATTAAAATAAAGGTAAAGTTGGTGAAAATATATAAAATCGATGAAAATTAATCGAATTAAATTTCTAAGAAAAATGATGAAACCAGTGAAATCCAGTAAAATTGGGTAAAGCCGATCAAAAACGTAAGTTGGTAAGAACATATTTAGTCAATGAAAAATTCATATGAATAACATGTGAAATTAGTTTAAAAACATGAAAAATAGGTAAAAAGGGGTTAAAATGGTAAAAACGAGTAAAATCAGTTTAAAAAAAGTTTAATTGGTGAAATCGGTAGAAAAATTGTTTAAACTGAAGAATAAAAAGAAATCGACCAAAAATGATAAAACAATGAAAAATATTATAAGAGATAAAAAAAGGGATAAATTGCTAAAATAAAATAAAAGGGTAAAAAAAAAAGTTTAAACAGTGAGAACATATGAATCGATGAAAGTTTGGGTAAAATTTGTGAAGAAATGGATAAAATCAGACAAAAAAGCTTGAAGTCAATGATGACATGTTTAATCAATGAAATATTTTGGTGAATAACATGTGAAATCAGTGAAATAGGTGAAAACGAGTCAAACTTTAACCGAGAAAAACTAGGAGAAATCGGAAGAAAATGGTTTAAATTGAAAAAAAAATAGACGAAAAATGGGAAAACAATGAAAAATGTTATAATCGATTAAAAAGTGAAAAAATCGATAAAAAAAATTAAACAGTGAAAACATATGAATTGATGAAACTTCGGGTGGAATTGGTAAACACTGGTGAAGTTGGTTAAAAAACTGGTGAAACCAGTAAGAGAAAATGTTCGTGAAATATATGAAAAATTGGGTGAAATTTATGGAAAATAGATGAAACATGTGTCATCGGTGAATATCGGATAAACTTTGACATGAAAACTACTGTGATGGAATAAACTGAATAATGTTCTTATGATCGTATTTTAGAACCAATTTTATAGGATGTAGTGACTAAATCAATCCTTATTTTATATTTTATCATACTTATTCAAAGCCATCATTTTGTTTTATAAACCAATAATAATTAATAAAAATAAATTTCTTAAAACATAAATTGACCAGTCATAAATATATGATATTCTATGACATAAAAATAGCTAATTTTACTCTTTATGAAAAATATACATGAAATTAAAACTTGACACGTACAACGTACATGCACTTTTCTAGTATTAGATAAATGACGTAATTAATTTTTTGTTCATAATTTATAAAAGTGGCAATTAGGTAGCTAGGTTGTGGAGAATTTGTAAGTTCAGATCATGAAAACAAGTTGAGCCAAATTGTTTTGGATCCAAAACGGGAGTACACGTGGTATCTGTCGAACCGGGTAGACTAGACCACAATAATAAATATTTGCTTGAAATGCAAACAAACATGTGTTTTGCTTAATTATTAGAAAACATATATGCTAATTTTATGGTTAAAACCAAGATCCTTGTCTTTGGAAGTATTATTTACACCCCTTCCTGGATAATCATTGCATATGCGAGTATTATTATTAAGATAATTGTCGCATATTGAAGTATTTTCATGAGTCTATCTAAGGGACATTTGTGATCAAGATCTCAGTATGGTGGGATCTCGAGGTTTGATGGAGGTACATCCATCGATTTATATCTTTCAGGGTTTTAGGACAAGAATTCTGGAGATTCAGAATTAGTTTAGTGTAAACTTAGACACCTGAGTTATAAAAAAAATTCACGATTACATAATAAGTGAAAAATATAGCCTCACATTTAAACAAGCATTGAACATGTTTTCCATGTGAACAATTGTCCACAATCCTCTTAATACGTCAATCAAGTGATAATGTCCTCCTTAATTGTTCCTCTAAAACATGGACAATGCAGTGATGCACCCCTAGCCGCGAATTCTGTAAGAGCTGCAGATTCGTCGAGTAGTTAGTTCAATTTAAGACCAATAAATACGGGGCAATTGTTGTCACTTTGCAAGAAGTCGACTATTAAATTTCACTAATTGAGTGCAGTGTGATTAGTAAGAATAAAAGTAACACACAAAAGATATTTTGAGGATTTGGTATAATATATGGGATGCTTTTGCATTTCACTCGTTGTCGATGAACAAATCCTTCATATACATCATTTTTGTCATTAATATCTTGTGTAACAACTACATTTTATGCCAAAAGCTTAGTAAAATTAGCAAAAGCTTTAACTTCCAAAATAGTCATGCTAAGTGGTAGCGAACTTGCGACCTCGGAGGCTTGACCGACCCTAGCTCTTTTGAGACTAGGCAAAATAAAAAAAAAATCTATATATACTGAATAAATTATAGAAAAATTTACATAAATACCCCTTACCTTTTACCCTGATTACTAAGACTTACCAGCCATTTCAGAAATGACCAAGATACTATTGATTTAACGGCCGTTAGTCAACATCAATAGAATTCGTGAAATATCTGATATGTCCTAAATTACTATCAATATTTATACAAAAAAAAAATAACTCCTCCCCCAACCCACCCCAATTCCAACCCTCCCTCTCCGTCTCCCTCTACCATCCCCCCCCTACGTCAGCTTCTCGCGCGGTGCAACATGTAATCGATTCCCAACATTCTGCATCAAATTAATCAATCACAATGGATACAGGTACGCGATTGATTTAGTATACAACTCTTAATGATTTAGATAGATCTATGGCTAAATCCAACAAGTGGTACCAAAGCTACTCTCATGCTATATCATTTAGGGTTGTTTGCATGTAAATATTTCGGAAAAAACATGTTGGTCCCAAGTGGCCAGATGAGGTCTGGAGGGGGGGGGGGGGGGGTGAATAGACCTCTGAAAATTTTAGACTTAAAAACTTTTCACTTAACTGTTAGCAGACTAAGCTGATCGTAAATAGTAAGCTGACTAAGCTGTTCGCACACTAAGTTTGAGCAGCAGAGTTGACCACTCTTTAGAAAAGTACTTAGCTGATTTCAGTAAAATCAGTTCTAATCAGCTTACTTGCAGCGGATGTTTTAAAGTGTTTTTCACAAGTAAACTAAGTCTTGTAAAGATTTTATCCCCAGTTTGAAACTCCTTTTAAAATCTTTAAACAGTTTGTTCAAATGTAAGCTTATGCAAATTTTAAAGTATGCAAGAAAACTTATGCAAAATTGAACACAATGATTTGTATAGTGGTTATATGGATTTGAATCTTTTAGTCCACTCTTCCAAGTCACTTAGACCTTGGGTTATACTATAATCACACAGATTACAATATACTCTGCTTGCGCCAATCAACAAATGAAAAATGCCACAAGTTCGTTACAGGAGATCACTCAGAAATCCTATACTACAAAGCTTTATCACTCACAAAGATGGATAACAGCTTCTCACAACACTCCCTTAACAGATTTACCCAGAAAATGATTTATCTTTTAAACTTCAACTCAGCTTTAGTTAACAAATAAGTTCAACAGGCCTGTGAGCTGTTCTTGAGTTTTGAGACTTAGAAGATTTTGCTTCGCAGGATTGATCTCAGTTATGTGTTGTATATCTTCTCTCTCAAACTCATGAACTATTTATACTCTTGGTTTGAAAAGTGTCCTTTGAAGAAAGACAAGATTCAAACACCTCGAGTACTGGTCCTTAAACTCTGTGTTGGATGAAGATGAAGATTGAAGGACAAGGAAGTTAGAAGTTAAAGGGAGGTATTGATAATTTCCAAAACATCTTAATCAGCTAAGTAAGGAACACTTAGTAAAATCTCTTAGAAGAATTTTGATCAAGCTTAAGACAAATCAAACAAGTCAAAATTCAGTTTGGTCCAGAAGACTACTGATCTGCTGTTGAAGGAAGAAATCAGTTTGGTGAAAATCAGCCGACTCAATTCAGATTAGATCAAGATTGAGATCAGCTCAATACATCATCAGACGAGAGATTCTAATCAGCCAAGTGAAGATGATCAGGAAGTCTCCTCAACGGTAATAAATGCTGATGCAGGATTTATAAACGCAAGTATACGCAATCGCAGCAAGTAATATAATGATAAGTAGAGTATCGTCTCCACAGGGAATTAATGAACTAAACAACTAATTACTAAAGATCACTCTTTTTCTTATCCAAATTAAACGAATCTTTGTGATTATTATAACTAAGCAACAATGAAAGTAAAACTAAATTATAAATTGACAAGATTAACTATGATGATTAAAGCCTAGGATTACAATTTCCTTCAATGTTAAACTAATTGCTTTTATTTTCCGAACAATTCTATTTTAATTAAGATTTATTGCTAGTCTAGGGCACTTAAGTTTTTACAATTTCTTTCCAGAATATTGTAAAACTAATCTAACCTAATCAAAGAGCTATATTCCTATGCCAATGAAGTTAGGCCAAATTGAATCAAGAACAAGCCCTAATTATGACTACCTAAGGCAATTAAGTATATTCCTATCTTAATTGCTAAACAAATTACCCAATTCGATGTGGGTGCAATTCGTACAAAGGTTACCCAATCTTTAACCTAAAACCTAATTTCCTCTCCCGATTCAATTAGATTTGTGAAACAATAGTTGGCCAGACTAATGAAATTTAAGCACAAGAATGGGTAAACAATAGATCTCAATAAAATAGAATAAGGAAAAATAAATAACAATCAATTTAAACAAAGAAATCCATTGTAATCCTAGAAAACTAAATTTAGTTCATAGCTAAAACGGAAATAAACTCAAGAATCATCAAAGTCATGATTACAAGAACACAAAAGAGAAAATAAATTGCAAAAGATGAGAAAAGAGAAGTAGATCTGTTTTTCCAATCTTCAAGAATTGTCTTCTCCGATGTTGTTCCACGCTTCTCAATGATATTTTCTTGTTCTTGGTCTCTGCTCTTGTCAAAAAGTGTTCAAAGATCTATTTTCTCTCACTTCCTCCACATATATATAAATTTCCAAGTGAAACTAGGACTCTAAAAGTAAGAATTCGCGGACAGCTTTTGCCCCAACGGAAAATTAGTTCGCCCCAACGGAGGTCTGCTTTGTGATTTCGCTCCAGCGGAGAGATTTTCCGCCCCAGCGAAGAGCCTTCTGTTTGCACATCCAAAAATCAAGAGAAAAATCTGAAAAATTCACAAGAAAATACCAAAATGAATACGTGACTCACCAACGAGAAAAACCAAGTTAAACCTAGTGAAAACGATCTAAGATTTCCAGAAATTCATGTCATTCCCCGCAAAAATACATAGAAATTAACTCTATTTTGTAGAGTTAACAAATGCACTTGGAGTAATAAATGCTGAAGAAGGAGGGTATTTATGGCAAATGATTGAAGAAATCCTCGTATCAGCTCAGTGCATTAGATGCTGCTGACAGAAAGTACTGTTGACAGTAATGTAGCAGTATAGAGAGCCGTTTGCAGAGTTTAAGGACCAGTACTCGAGGCAATTTGAATTATTTCTTTTCTTCAACGGACATTTTTCAAATCAAGAGTATAAATAGTTCGCGAGTTTGAGAGAAGAAGATACAACACATCTGAGATCAATCCTGCGAAGCAAAATCTTCTAAGTATCAAAAACTCAAGAACAGCTCACCATTCTGCTGAAGTTATTTGTTAACTGAAGCAAAGTTGAAGCAAAAAAAAATCATTTTCTGAGTGAATCTGTTATTGAAAAGTGTTGTGAGAAGTAGATATCCATCTAAGTGAGTGATATTATTTCAGAGAGTAGGAGTTTCTTAGTGATTTCCTGCTGTGAACTTACGGCTCATCATTTGTTGTAGAGCGTAAGCCGAGTATATTGTAAACTGTGTGTTTATAGTATAACCCAAGATCTACGTGACTTGGAAGAATGGACTAAAGGATTTTTATACATATAACCACTATAACAATTCTTTGTGTTTTAACTTGCATTGTTTTCTTGCATATCTTCAAAGTTACATTAAACAATTTAGAAAACTGTTGAAAATATTTCAAAAGGAAGTTTGTTATAAGAGGGGATAAAATCCTTCAAAAGACTAAGTTTACTTGTGAAAAATACTTTAAACATCCGCTGCAAGTATTCTGTTTTGAAACTGTTTTAGCTGAAATCAGCTAAGTAGTTATCAAAAGAGTGGTCAACTCTGCTGTTCAAGATTCTTTCAAGATCAGCATAGTCAGCTTACTGTTCGATATAAGCTTAGTCTGCTGACAGACGACTTGAAAGCTTTAAATTCTAAAAAATTTCAGAGGTCTATTCGCCCCCCCCCCCCCCTCTAGACCTCATCTGACCACTTGGGACCAACAAGTGGTATCAGAGCGGGTGGTTCATTAAAATCAGATGCTTGATCAACGAGCTTGATCCACTACAAGAAAAATTGGTTTCAGCGACAATGGTTATTGGTTGCTGAAAGAGAGAAAATGGTTGCTAAAAGCTGCAGCGACCACGACATGGTTGGTCACTTATAGTGGCTACTAAAAGTCCGCAGCGACGACCTACTAATTTGGCCGCTATAAACGCTTGTTTTAGCGACCAAATACTATTGGTCTCTATTGATATCGCCATTAGCAACAATAATTTTACTTGCTAATGTGAACTTTCATGGTCACTATAACATCCTCTTGGTAGCTGTTGCTATACAGATAGCCACCACAATCTATCTTTAGTGACCAACGAAATAATGGTCCCTAAAAATGCGAATATTAGCAACAATTTTATACACGGTAATTTGAGCTTTCATGATCACTATAGTATTGTATTTGTAGCTGTAGCTAGACATATAACAACATAATTTGGTTGCTAAAGAATGATCTTTTAACAACCATGTCATTCTGCATAGCAGCTTTATGATTTTGGTTTGTAAGATATGAATGTTTAGTGTCCAGAAAATGTAGTTACTCATTGCTAATAATGAAACAACTACGATTAATATCATGAAATATTAGAAAGAATATACATTAATGATAGATGAATCAAAAAAGATGTTTCTCAATCTCAAGATAGTTGTTGCTAAGGAGTTATAACTAACTATTAATATTAATCATCTAAAAAAATTACACTGCACGATTTCTATGTGACCTCCCTAAATGAAACAAATCTCCTAGGCCTTCGTTGGAGTAGCATCCTGCTATGCCGATGGCGCTCCTGATAATTTATTAATGAATCATGAATTGGTGCTTATATCATACTCCATTGCTCAATATGGGGGTATACAGTGGAGCTAACGCCAAGGATTCCTCTTTCTTTCTTCGCTTCTTATTTAGCTAGCTGTAGATCTAGATCCCTGCCAAGGGTATACTACAGTCAATGATACAGGTCCAATCTGTAAGTCAATATACAGAAACCAAAATGTAAATTAATGCATGAATATTGTTATTATTTTTTAAAATAAGGGGAGGATCTTTAATTTCTCTAGTGGCAGAAGATGCAAACAGAAAGGTGGATTTATATTACACAATCTCCTAAAAATCTGTACAAAGATATATAAACAAGATGACAAAAGAAAGCACCAATTGCATTGCATCACAAACAACATAACCAGATAGTCATCTCACAAAAAAGTACTATTTTACCAACTCAAGGTAGCCTCGTGTTCAACTTGTTGTTGAAGTCTCTGTTGTGTTGTTTGATTTCTCCAATGCCATACGGACATGCCTTACACTGACACGAGCCTGGACTCTTACCAAAGCTTGCATGCAACAGAGCCGGAGCTTGTACCCGAATTAGAAACACCAATAGAGGACTTAAGTTTTTCAGCAAAAGAAATGGGAGCATTATTTTTAGTTTTTTTAGAAAAATTAAAAGTATGGGGGTGATTTTGACCATTGGCAGAAATTTTGGGCTGATTGAGCAATTTACTCATCATCTTCAGACCACCAAACTGAACAGTCGATGGAAATGAAGAACACCTTATCACCTTTAAACCAAATATCTTTCCGACAACAAAAATCATCAAATTAAAGCTACAATTAACCGCAAACAGCACCAAGGAATCACTACCAAACTCAAAAACAGCAAAACAAGCAACCAAAATCGCAAAATCAGTGAGGCCCGAACCTGTTCTTGGCGGCCCGAAACAGCAGATCGCGAAATTGATAACAGAAAACCGCAATTAAGCTAAACACGACAACAAACAACTGAAAACCGAACTGAAATCCAGCACCAAACGAAAAAATCAAAAAGGGATCGGGGAAATTGAATTACCCCAATCTGCAATTGATCAAAATGGAGCTATTAATCGTAAAATTAAAGTTAGGACAATTGATTTCCGATCTCCAGGAGCTGAAACACGAACAGAAATCAACCAAATCGAAGAGAAATCCGAAATCGCAAAAGGGGATCGCGATCACAATTTTTCCCCAAATCTGCAATTCACCAAATTAAGTTCTGAATCGTAAAATTGAGGCTAGAACAGCTGATTTCCGAACTCCAGTAGATGAAAAACGAACAGAAATGCAACCAATTCGAAAGAAAAATCAAAAACGCGAAGAACCCTTGTTAGGGGGAAATCAGAAATCGCAAAATCCGAACAGCAATCACAAAATTAAACCATCTGGGCAGGGCTGGGCTGGTTTGGGCGGCGTGAGTTCGGACAGGAGAAGGGGAGAGAGTGGCGGCCGGTGTAGAGAGAGATGGAGGAAGAGCGGGGGTGGGGAGAGAGGGGAAGGAAGAGCGGCTTGTGAGATTGAGGAATGAGGGCTTCATATCCTAAGTGGTTAATTGCATTTTTCATTTTTTTTATCTTAAATCATAAATTAATAATATTTTTTTTAAATTAATTTATTAAATTATTGCAAAATAATGATGAAATTAAAAGGGTTAAACCAATCTAAATGGAATCAATTTGATGAAACATGTGTTATTAGAGGTCATTTGAAATTAAATTGATATTTTTTAAGGATATTGTTTTTAATCATATCCGGACATTGTTAATTTGAACTCGGTGAAAAATGAACAAGTTCATGAATAAGAGGCTATGTTTTTTCAAATTGTGTTTTTTGTTTTATAGTTTAAAAATGTCAAGGAGGGGATGTGAAACTTTTAAAAGATTGCAGGATGGCAAAATTTTATCTTTCAAATCATAGGGACATAAATTGAACATTTTGCAATTTACAAGGTGTATATTGCAATTAACTCTATTTTTAGCGACTAGTTGAAACTTGTCGCTATAGTATTTTTTGAGTGACCATCTCAAATTTTGTTGCTGTGAGTAGAGTTTTAGCGACCATTTGAAAGTTGTTGCTATGAGTATAAAAAGAGCGAGCATTTTGTTGTTAAAATGGTTGCAGAAGATCTTTGTGTATTGCCACCATAACGTTGCTTGCTAGAAACATCAGTGTTGGTTGCTATTCTCATATCAAATTTCCAGCTACCATTGACAGCAACCAATTGCTTATTGGCTGCAAAAGCATTGACAAAACTTGATTTTAGCAACAAATTGATTTTTGGTTGCAGAAGAAACATGTACATCGACCATTTCAATTTCATCGCTAAGAATTTGGTCGCTAAAGCCAATAATTCTTGTAGTGATCCAAGTGTTTTTCAAAGGTTTTTAAACTTTTTCGAAAGAACATATTTTTGGAAAATCAAAACTTTTTGAAAATGGATTGTCTCAGCCATGTTCCCCACATTGGCGGTATGAGTTTTGAGGACTGGAAGATCAGGATGGAGATCTTCTTAGCTGCTTACAATGACAACATGTATACTTGTATTACCAAGGGTCCATTCAAATTCACTAAGACTATAAAGGTTGATGAAGTAGATATAGTGGTGGATAAAGATCTACAAGATATGACAACTGGAGAGATCAAGCTGTTCAATCTTGATAAAGTTGGCCGTTTCATCATGACCAAAGCCCTGGACAACGACATATTTGATAAAGTCAAGCATTGCAAGACTGCAAAAGAGATGTGGGACAAGGTTCATGACATGAGCGAAGGAAACGATGCCATAAAAGAGCATCAGCTGAGTGTTGCTCTGGAAAAGCTCGACAACTTCAAGATGAAGTCTGCGGAAACCATTGATTAGATGGATACAAGGTTTACAAGGACGCTGAATGAAGTTCTCAAGCTAGAAAAAACCTTCACTGACAAGGAGATAACTGTCAGAGTGTTAAAGGCTCTGCCTCCAAAGTTCAACATGAAGGTGACAGCCATGGAAGAATCAAGAGATTTGGGAAAGATTTCTCTTACCGAGCTGTTCTCAGTACTCAAGGCATAACTGCCAAGAATGGGTATTGAAGAAACCTCAACTTCAGGCCCCACAACTGCCCTGGTTGCTGCTGAAAATCCAAGAAAAACAGCACACAAAAGCAAAGAAGTGGACTCATCTGATGAAGTCACATTACTCAACAAAAAGGATTACACTGCTGGAGAGGTTGAATTGCTGATAAACAGCTTCAAGAAGTTCTATAAAAGAAAAATGAAGAACAAATACAACAATACTTCTACTTCTAACCCTACTTTTTCTTCTCAAGATAAGGATGCTTTTAAATCCAAACTAATGTGTTACAATTGTAGGAAATTGGGACACTTCATTAGAGACTACCCATATCCTAAAGCTGAGAAGTACACAGAAGAAGAAAAGAAAATCAAAAAAGAAAGAAAGCATCAGAAAGGCAAAGTGCTGATGGCTGAAGCAGAAAAGCTGGCTGCCATCTACTCATCTGATTCTGACTCAGACACGTCTGAAGAAGAGTCTACTGAAGATGAGAATCCTGCTCTTATCTGCCTGATGGCTAAGGAATCTGATGACTCTGAGGATGAGGTAACTCCTCTTGAAAATGAATTGTTTAATTCATTTGAGCAAATGATGGTTAATAATACTAATATTGCTGACGCATTTGCTAAGCTTAAGGAAGAGATGATAGTGCTAAGAGAGCAAAACAGTTCATTGAAACTTAAGGTTGAAAGACCAAAAGAATCAGCTAAATATAAACTGCTTGAGCAAGAAAATGAATCTCTGAAAGCTGAATGTGAAGTCTATAAGGGTAAAATCATGGAACTTGAAAAGATTATTGAGTCTCATGACAAGTCTTCTGCTGCATCCACTCATATGACTAGTAAACAAAAACTACCTTTAGAACAGGAAAAGTTAGAACTGAATAATACTGAAAAATTTATATCAGCTGACAATAGTAAAGTCATACTGTATATTCAGACAACTAAACCTGCTTCACCTGAGAAAAAATTAAAGGAGAAGAAAGCTCCTAAGGCTAAAAAGAGCAAATAGCCTAGTTTAGGAAAACAGACTGGTAAGACTAAACAGCAGAGTCCTAGAAAGTCTGCTGAAACTAGTAAAACCAATCAGACTAGTAACAAAACTAAGTCGTCTGTTAATGAGCAAGTAAAGAGTAAGCCAAAGAAGCATAAGAACAAGAAAAATCAAAATGCTTGGTATGGAAATGAGTCATCATATTATGAACAACCTGCTGCATATCCTCCTATGTATCATGCACCTCAATTTCCAACTTACTATGCACCTCATCCAATGCATGCATACCCTGCTTATCATGCATCATATCCTGCTTATGAACATCATCCTTATCATACTGATTATCAACATAACACAACTGCTGAATATGATGAAGATAAAACTATTCATGCTCCTATAAAATCTCAAAAACCTAAGAATCCTAAGACTTCAACATCTTGGATTGTCAAAGGTGGAACTAATCCTCCAGGACCCTCTCAATAAAGGGTACCTAAAACAATTTTATTTTGTTTTATAGATTAGGATTAGGAGTAGGAGTAAAGTAGAGAAAATCTGGTACTTGGAAAGTGGATGTTCAAGACACATGTGTAGAAGCATACATGAGCTGACTGATGATGTTGTTGTGGATGGTCCTAAAGTAACTTTTGGAGACAGTAAGGAAGGCAAGATTGTAGCATGTAAAGATTAATCAAAGACAACATTGAGATATCTGACGTCTCTTATGTTAAAGGCCTCAAATACAATTTGCTGAGCATAAGTTAATTTTGTGACAAGGGATTTTCAGTTATCTTCTCATCAGATAAGTGCTATGTTGAACAGATTGGTACAAAGATTGTCATCTTATCTGGAAGACGACCAGGAAATGTCTACATAGTCGACTGGAATTTTGTGGACAAGAATTCAAACATTTGTTTAGTGGCATCTACACCAAGTGAAGTTAGTTGGCCGTGGCACAAAAGAATGAATCATGTGAATTTCAAGACCATAAACAGACTAATCAAGAATGATCTGGTAGAAGGAATTCCCAAAACAGTCATGAGCAAAGATAAGCTCTGTGACGCCTGTCAGAAGGGTAAACAAATCAAGTCATCTTTTAAGAGCAAGAAGCACCAATCTTCTGGAAGGATTTTGGAGCTACTACATATGGACTGATAGGATAGTGCCCTGCAAGCCAGTTCTGTTTGCTTGTAATAGATCTATCCTGTATGAAACGATCTTTGATTTTATAATAATACGCATGTTTATTTATATATGTATAAGGATAAACAATGGCCAACTTCATCTTTCGCGAATACATTTAAGCGATTGGTTGAAACCCTTAGATTACATTTGACTATGGGACGATTCACTTCAGTATTGAGTGCAATCATGAAACAGTCTCAAAGGTCGTAATCTTAAAAGTGTTCCAAGTCATAGATTCCCAAACGAGACGGGGTATCGTAGGAATCGCCAAGACTTGTACAAGTATGCATGATTCACATGGAGTGAATTTGTAGTGTTTCATGAGCAAGGAATTTGAGTCCAGTGCATACGAGTAGGTGGTTCAATGGAGGATTGAACGCATCGAACGACCCGAACAGAGAAACCCATTGTGGAAGCGCATGACGCACATCGGTGATGGGATGTTTCTCAAAGGAATATAATAGTGTACGATTTAGTCCTTTGACTTGAGGTACTAGGGCGAATTCGGTGCATGGAAGTACGTACTTAGATCTAGGTATAGGCCACGTAGCTTGGTCATAACATGCCTAGGTTGGGTGCGCATGGACATGTGCGCGAGTGGTTAGTACCGATATGGAATCTATTGACTCACTGTAATGAGTGAGAGAATTTCCTATACGATTCTTAGATAATATATCCAAGGAATCTGCGGCCGCAGTCGGTGACTAATTTGGAAAGGGATTTCCAAATTTAGAAAGGTCACAAAGGTATATTATCCTGAATTAGAAAGTATAGTTATCGAGACAAATTTAGAGGTGCCGATCAATTCACACACCCTAAGTCTTGATCGGGAATATTAGTCGATAGAAGGACCGTATGTACATGGCAATTATATGAGACGAGGTTCACAAATATCAATTCACCTGATATTGGGCTTCATGGGCTTGTGGCTAGACATCGACCATGAAGTGTGGGTACTCCTGAATTAATAAAGGATTTAATTCTAGGAGTGGTTAATTAAAGGTTGTTTAATTAACCGGAACAATTTATTGTTCATAAATTAAATCACGAAGGATTCGTGGGCCTGCTGCCAGTTGATGGTGAACCCAGAGGGTCACACACAATACAATTGGACGGTGACTGTTATAAAAGGATATGAAAGGAATTAATTGATTTAAAGGTAATTAAATCAATTAAATGAATTAAAAGTATTTAATTCAAGTGGGAGATTAATTAATTGGCTGACTTAATTAATAATTGAGTTGCTAGTTAATTAAAAGAAATATTGATTTAAATGGACTGGGCATTTAATTAAAGTAGTTTAATTAAATGGAGGATTGCAAGACATGGGCTTCTATTAATTAAAGCCCATAAGGAGTCTTGCAAACCCTAGGTCAGAAGGAGTCTATAAAAGGGGAACTACTTGAGCTCATTAGCTAACACCTAACAAGAAAAACCCTAGACTCCCTCTACCCTAAAAGCGCCGCCCCCTCTCCAAGCAAACCCTAGCCGCCGCCGCCACCACTAGCCGCCGCCACTGTGCTGCCGTGAGCTCCTTGGTGCCGCCGCCGCCGAGATCTCCTTCTCCATTGTATTAGATCTTGATTTGTCAAGAGATCTCATACAATCCTTCAATAACAAATCTCCTGCATCGAGTTCTGAGCCTAAGATCTTGAGGTGTTGCCAGAACCCAATTGGTGTGGACTATCCCTGGAGGTGAGACAATTGGATCACTCCTGTGAACCGGATCTGAATTAGAATCGAAGACCGGAGGTTTCCACCACCTTGCCTGTGGTGAGGTATATCGCAAAAACCCCCTTTGTTAATTCATTGTGTGCGTTTTTGTTCTTGCTTTTGTATACATAATGTGGAGAGATCTTTTATGGGACCATTGGATACCTCGAAAAATTTTAATTTCCGCACTCTGTTGTCTGACAAATCGAGCTATATCCCAACAGTGGTATCAGAGCCAACTCCATTATTATTATACAAAAGCCTGAACATAATTGTGTTCACCGTATATGTTTAATTATATGTATGAGAACACGTGATAATTATGTTCTGTAAGTTGATTCTTGCTTGTTATGACTAGATCTATCAATGGGTAAAACTGCTTTTCTAGATCTGTGCCGTTTTTATAGTTTTTGAAAACTTCAGGACTTTTGGGGTAGAAATCGCAAATCAGGGTTTTTGAGGGCTGAAAATTCGAAATTTTTGAGATCTGAAAATTTGGAAATTCTGGACTGTTCTTGCAATTCTGGTCGCACGGTTTTTGGGGTCGTTTTGCAATTTCTGAAAACTTAGGGGCTGTTTTGCAATTACCGAAACTTGAGGGGTCAATTTGAAAAATCGAAAAAAATTTCAAAATTCAAAATTTTATTTTCTGGTCTGCTGCCCGAAACTGCCCAGGGGTGTTTTTGTAACTTTTTAAAAGTTTTGGGGTCAAAGTGCAATTTTCGAAGGTTGAGGGGCGAAAATGCAATTTTTCAAAAGTTGAAAAACAGATTCTGAAATTGAGCAGAAAATTAATTTTTGTTTACCCGGATATTTATTTTGTCATAATTAGTAGTGACTAAAAAGCAAGAATCATAGGAATTAGTTTTAAAAGGATGTTTTAAAATTAAGTTAGAAGAAAGTAAAAGATGTTTACATGTTTCTTGCTCTACGTGAACTGTTTACGTGGTTTTCGATCGAGACGAGCCTTGACCTTAGGGTAGATGTGATTGGTTTAATTTATTGCTTGGTTTTTATTGGGCCTGCGAGCCTATTATTATTTTTTGGGCCACTTTGAGCCTTTGTAATAGAATAGGGCTTTACTGCTTTCCTAGTTTAGGATGGAGGCCCATTTACAAGCAAGGTGGGAGCCCAAGAAGATAAGAAGGCCATGTATGCATGGTACAATGTGTAATAGCATAGGGCCTGTTTGAGAACCCTTTAGATTGACCAATTGGGCCAACATCATTGGCTCGATGATGGCCCACATAGGAGGCTCCCGATCGAAAACATATTGTGGTAGTATGCATGCTAGGCTTGTATGGCTTTTATTTATTTGTCGATTTATTTTTAGCTGCGCGCTAGAATCTAGATCGTAATAAAAGATAAAGCATAACTGAATCGGTGAGATCTCGAGGAGAGTTAGCATAACTTTCAAAACCAGAAATCCCCTCTCGAATTAAATATTAAGTCATATTGGATTAAAATAAAATGAAGTATTTATATAAATCCAAGCCTTCCATCAATAGGGACTAACGTATGTTGTCTACTTATCGATAGAGGTGATCCAGAGTCTGGCACCCGAGTCGAAGAAAGGGACAATACGTGAAATTCCTTGACTCCTGTTTTTAACTAAACATGACAAGGGTGAGGACTGGTCGGGATGTGAGGATCGACCGATAACTAGTTACGGAGAACTCACGACCGGGCCCGTTGCTTATCACGATTGATGGGTTAGACTTAACGATTAGTAACACTTATGATGTAGCAGTGCTAGATAAGTGCGAAAACCGAGGCAAAATAAGCTTGAAGGTTGTGGAGTAACACAATTGGTAAAAAGTATACCTACCTGGAGAATTGGTTGTATGGCCACGAGTCGTGGGTGCAATTAATTGCTGCTGGACGTCAAGACCTACTAGGAATTAAATTTCCCGAGCAATCAAAGGGGTGATTGTTTCGATAAAATAGTGGGAGAACTTTTTCGAAAACAAGTCCAAATTCGTTAATTATAAGTATTAGACATAAGATCAGTTAGCTAAATGTTGTCTTCTTTCCATTTGTAGATATTAAGTACAATGTCTAAGAATCCATTATCTGTTATCCTCGACGCAAACAAATTAAATGGCTCAAACTTTGTTGACTGGCTGAGAAATCTCAGAATCGTCCTCGACTCCGAGCGACGTAGCTATGTGCTCGACACACCCATGCCTGCTGCACCCGCAGCACGAGCTAGTGAGGAACAACGAACCGCCCATGCTAAAAGGGTTGATGATGATCTTCAGGTTCGATGTCTCATGCTAGCCTCGATGTCGAATGAACTGCAGAAACAGCATGCTGCTATGCCGCTTGCTAGAGAGATACTTCTCCACCTCCAGCAGATGTTTGGAGAGAGGTCTCGTGCCGAAAGGTTCGCGACCACTAAGGAGTTGTTTTATCTCAAGATGGCTGAGGGAAGCAGTGTCAAGGATCACTGTCTGCGTTTCATCAACCTGGTTGAAAAACTAGGGCGATTGGAAGTAGACTTGCACGCTGATCTTAGCACTGACCTCCTTCTCCATTCGCTGCCCCGTTCTTTTGACCAGTTCGTGTTGAACTTCAACATGGAGGATAGAACCCTCGCTCTTCACGAACTGACCAATTTGTTGGTAACGGCAGAATCGACTCTCAAGAAAGAGAAGCCGGTAATGATTGCACACCAATCGAAGGCTGCAAAGCCTAAGAGAGGTAAGAAGAAGAAGAAGGTAGTTTCTTCGAAGGCAATCAAAAAGGTGGTTGAAAAGAAGCGCAAGAGCCCAGAAGACGAATGTTTCCACTGCAAGAAAGCAGGGCACTGGAAAAGGAACTGCCCAGACTACCTAAAGATGAAACTGGTAGCCAAAGGTATTTTCTTGGTTGAAGTTAATATTTCTATTAACTGTGCATCGTGGGTGTTAGACACCGCAGCAGGTTCTCATATCTGCAATGATTTGCAGGTGATGGGAGCAGTAAGATACCTGAAGCCCGGGGATAGAATCCTGCGTTTTGGAAACGGAGCTAGGATCGCCGCTGAGGCCATTGGGGACGTCGAATTGGTTTTAGGAAATTTTACTTTGGTTTTAAGGGATTGTCTGTACGTACCAACAATAATTAAGAACATCATTTCTATTCCAATGCTAGACATTGATGGTTTTAATTTTTCCATTCAAAATGGATCTTTATGCATATTTAAAGGTGGTTTAATGTATGCTTGTGGTACTTTGATGGATGGTCTTTATTCCCTAGAACCTGTTAAATCCGACGTGATGCACATTCAATCTAGAAAAGAAAATATGATAATCAAACTCCACAACTTTGGCACGCTAGACTTGGACATATTTCCAAAAGTAGGATTCAAAAGTTGGTTTCCTCTAAGGCTCTTGAAATAAAGAACTTGGATGAACTTCCAACTTGCGAATCTTGTCTCAAAGGAAAGATGACCAAATCACCCTTCACAGGGAATCCCGAGCGAACCAAACAAACATTGGATCTAATCCATACTGACGTTTGTGGACCATTGAGTGTCAATGCGAGAGGAGGATTCTCTTACTTCATAACATTCACCGACGATTTTAGTCGTTATGGATATGTGTATCTTATGAAACACAAATCCGAAACTTTTGAGAGATTCAAAGAGTTTCGAATGGAAGTTGAGAATCAACTTGGACATAGTATTAAAGCACTTCGTTCTGATAGAGGTGGTGAGTACTTAAGCCAAGAATTCCTTGATTATCTAAAGAGAATGGAATTCTCGCCCAGCGAACTCCCCCTAGGACGCCCCAACTCAATGGAGTGTCCGAGCGGAGGAACCGAACATTGTTAGACATGGTTCGTTCCATGATGAGCTTCGCTGACCTTCCCTTTTCGTTTTGGGGCTTGGCCCTATTAACTGCATCGAAGATACTGAACATAGTACCTTCGAAGTCAGTGCCGACAACACCGCACCAAGTATGGTATGGTAAGGCACCCGTGTATTCGTATCTACGAGTATGGGGATCTCCTGCGTATGTAAAGAACAAGAAGGGAGATAAGCTAGATAGTAGATCTAGTTTGTGCAAATTTGTGGGGTATCCAAAGGAATCCATTGGATACCTGTTCTTCGATCCTAAAGAACGTAATACGTTCGTATCTAGGAACGCCCACTTCTTGGAAGAGGATTTCCTCTCCAACCGAAATGGGACAATCGTAGAACTTGATGAAGTCCAGGAATCGGACCCATCCTCACAAACAGTGGGAGCTGAACCAGAATTTACTGAACCTACTAGTACACCTACTCTTCGAAGGTCTGATCGAATTCGTAAGGAGCCAGAGCGATTTGGTTTCATTCACGAAAACGAAAGAAGTGATAATGATCCAAGGACCTATCAAGAAGCGATGTCAGACATAGACTCGGGTGCGTGGCTCGAAGCCATGCAATCCGAAATGGATTCCATGCATTCCAACAAGGTTTGGACCTTGGTTGATCCACCTGAGGGAACTATCCCTGTAGGAGGCAAATGGATCTTCAAGCGTAAGCGTGGAATGAATGGAGAGGTTTTAACTCACAAGGCACGCTTAGTGGCGAAGGGGTATTCTCAAAGGCCTGGAATAGACTATGAGGAAACCTTCTCTCCCGTAGCGATGTCCAAATCCATTCGGATATTTCTTGCCATTGCCGCATGGCATGATTATGAGATATGGCAAATGGACGTAAAGACCGCCTTTCTCAATGGAGACATTGACAAGGAGATCTTTATGCAACAACCTGAAGGTTTTGCGTCCAAAGGAAGTGAACACAAATTGTGTAAACTTCAAAGGTCAATATATGGCCTCAAACAGGCATCCCGAACCTGGAACATACGATTTGATGAGACAGTCAAGGCATTTGGCTTCATCAAAAATGTATATGAACCTTGTGTGTACAAGAAGAATAGTGGGAGCACAGTACAATTCATTGTTTTGTACGTCGATGACATTTTGTTAATCGGAGACGATATCAAGATGTTAGCGCAGACTAAAGCGTGGTTATCCGCACAGTTCTCTATGAAAGATATGGGAGACGCATCTTACGTATTGGGAATCCGTATCTATAGGGATAGATCGAAGAAGATGATAGGACTCTCCCAATCTCAGTACATTAACACAATCTTGAAAAGATTCAAGATGGAAGAATCCAAGAGAGGATTGCTTCCAATGAGACATGGTATCTCTCTTTCTAAGTCTATGTGCCCTACAACTGACGAAGAAAAGACGAGAATGTCTCTCATACCTTATGCCTCTGCTATAGGGAGTATAATGTATGCGATGTTATGTACTCGACCAGACGTAGCACACGCTCTAAGTGTAACGAGCCGCTATCAGTCAAATCCAGGCGAAGAGCACTGGACTGCCGTAAAAGCAATCCTAAAGTACCTGCGAAGGACTAAGGATATGTTTTTGGTCTACGGTGGTAGTGGAGAACTGAAACTTGAAGGATTCACTGATGCAAGTTTCCAGTCTGACGTGGATGACTTCAAATCCAACTCTGGATACATATTCCGCATCAATGGTGGAGCAGTCAGTTGGAGAAGCTGTAAACAGTCTACCACTGCTGATTCAACCACAGAAGCAGAATATATTGCAGCATCAGATGCAGCAAAAGAAAGTGTATGGATGAAAAACTTCATTCAAGAATTGGATGTTGTTCCTAGCATTGCTGAACCTGTAGTCGTCTTCTGTGACAACAACGGGGCGATAGCTCAAGCGAAGGAGCCGAGATCACACCATCAATCCAAACACGTACAGAGGAAATACCACGTGATCAGGGAGATCATGGGTAGAGGTGACATGCACATGGAGTATGTCAAATCGGAAGACAACGTGGCTGACCCACTAACTAAGCCACTTTCACAAAAGGCGTTCGATAGTCATCTAGAGAAGATGGGACTTAGAACCGTAGGTGAATGGCTTTAGGGCAAGTGGGAGATTGATAAGATAGTGCCCTGCAAGCCAGTTCTGTTTGCTTGTAATAGATCTATCCTGTATGAAACGATCTTTGATTTTATAATAATACGCATGTTTATTTATATATGTATAAGGATAAACAATGGCCAACTTCATCTTTCGCGAATACATTTAAGCGATTGGTTGAAACCCTTAGATTACATTTGACTATGGGACGATTCACTTCAGTATTGAGTGCAATCATGAAACAGTCTCAAAGGTCGTAATCTTAAAAGTGTTCCAAGTCATAGATTCCGAACGAGACGGGGTATCGTAGGAATCGCCAAGACTTGTACAAGTATGCATGATTCACATGGAGTGAATTTGTAGTGTTTCATGAGCAAGGAATTTGAGTCCAGTGCATACGAGTAGGTGGTTCAATGGAGGATTGAACGCATCGAACGACCCGAACAGAGAAACCCATTGTGGAAGCGCATGACGCACATCGGTGATGGGATGTTTCTCAAAGGAATATAATAGTGTACGATTTAGTCCTTTGACTTGAGGTACTAGGGCGAATTCGGAGCATGGAAGTGCGTACTTAGATCTAGGTATAGGCCACGTAGCTTGGTCATAACATGCCTAGGTTGGGTACGTATGGACATGTACGCGAGTGGTTAGTACCAATATGGAATCTATTGACTCACCGTAATGGGTGAGAGAATTTCCTATACGATTCTTAGATAATATATCCAAGGATTCTGCGGCCGCAGTCGGTGACGGATTTGGAAAGGGGTTTCCAAATTTAGAAGGTCACAAAGGTATATTATCCTGAATTAGAAAGTATAGTTATCGAGACAAATTTAGAGGTGCCGATCAATTCACACACCCTAAGTCTTGATCGGGAATATTAGTCGATAGAAGGACCGTATGTACATGGCAATTATATGAGACGAGGTTCACAAATATCAATTCACCTGATATTGGGCTTCATGGGCTTGTGGCTAGACATCGACCATGAAGTGTGGGTACTCCTGAATTAATAAAGGATTTAATTCTAGGAGTGGTTAATTAAAGGTTGTTTAATTAACCGGAACAATTTATTGTTCATAAATTAAATCACGAAAGATTCGTGGGCCTGCTGCCAGTTGATGGTGAACCCAGAGGGTCACACACAATACAATTGGACGGTGACTGTTATAAAAGGACATGAAAGGAATTAATTGATTTAAAGGTAATTAAATCAATTAAATGAATTAAAAGTATTTAATTCAAGTGGGAGATTAATTAATTGGCTGACTTAATTAATAATTGAGTTGCTAGTTAATTAAAAGAAATATTGATTTAAATGGACTGGGCATTTAATTAAAGTAGTTTAATTAAATGGAGGATTGCAAGACATGGGCTTCTATTAATTAAAGCCCATAAGGAGTCTTGCAAACCCTAGGCCAGAAGGAGTCTATAAAAGGGGAACTACTTGAGCTCATTAGCTAACAACCTGAACAAGAAAACCCTAGACTCCCTCTACCCTAAAAGCGCCGCCCCCTCTCCAAGCAAACCCTAGCCGCCGCCGCCACCATCAAGCCGCCGCCACTGTGCTGCCGTGAGCTCCTTGGTGCCGCCGCCGCCGAGATCTCCTCCTCCATTGTATTAGATCTTGATTTGTCAAGAGATCTCATACAATCCTTCAATAACAAATCTCCTGCATCGAGTTCTGAGCCTAAGATCTTGAGGTGTTGCCAGAATCCAATTGGTGTGGACTGTCCCTGGAGGTGAGACAATTGGATCACTCCTGTGAACCGGATCTGAATTAGAATCGAAGACCGGAGGTTTCCACCACCTTGCCTGTGGTGAGGTATATCGCAAAAACCCCCTTTGTTAATTCATTGTGTGCGTTTTTGTTCTTGCTTTTGTATACATAATATGGAGACATCTTTTATGGGACCATTGGATACCTCAAAAATTTTAAATTCCGCACTTTGTTGTTTGACAAATCGAGCTATATCCCAACACGATGATTAGGAAAATGAAAAGACGAGAGAAAATGATATCGATTTAACAGAGGCTTTAAGAGAAAAAGCCGTTGTACGTTTGCAAATCACTAAAGCAAATATGGAAAAGGCGTACAATCAAAAGGTACGCATCCGAACCTTCAAAGAAGGAGACCTGGTCTTGAAAAAGGTAGAAGTATCCAAGCATGTGGGAAAATTACAACAAAATTGGGATGGACCTTACGTTGTCATTGGCGTAGGAAAGAAAGGTTCATACAAAATTGCACACTTTGATGGAACAGCCTTACCAAGAACCTGGAATGCAGTCAACCTTAGGAAATACTATGGTAAATAAATTTTAGCTGATTATGCTGCTTTATTTTATTTTATTTTATTAAGTTTTAATCTTTGTAATAAAGGCCTTAGCCTACAGTTCGATTATTAAAGATTTTAGCAATTTTAAATATTAAGTCAAGATTGAGTATAAATCGATTGTTTCGGTAAACACTCCTTGGAATTCTACTATCATATTGGTTGAGATCGGGACAAAAGGAGTTAAGTATACATTGATCCGCTCAATAAACACTCCTCGATCCAACCATACAAACGAGTCGAGTATACATTGATCCGCTCAATAAAAACTCCTCGGTCAATTTTTCAACAATCAAAAGACTTTTGGTATTAAAAACCTAAGTCCAAACAACGAGTCGAGTATACATTGATCCGCTCAATAAACACTCCTCGATCTACTTATGACGATTAAAAGACTTTTGGTATTAAAAACCTAAGTCCAAACAATGAGTCGAGTATACATTGATCCGCTCAATAAACACTCCTCGATCTACTTATGACGATTAAAAGACTTTTGGTATTAAAAACCTAAGTCCAAACAACGAGTCGAGTATACATTGATCCGCTCAATAAACACTCCTCGATCTACTTATGACGATTAAAAGACTTTTGGTATTAAAAACCTAAGTCCAAACAACGAGTCGAGTATACATTGATCCGCTCAATAAACACTCCTCGATCTACTTATGACGATTAAAAGACTTTTGGTATTAAAAACCTAAGTCCAAACAACGAGTCGAGTATACATTGATCCGCTCAATAAACACTCCTCGATCTACTTATGACGATTAAAAGGCTTTTGGTATTAAAAACCTAAGTCTAATAAAAAAGAGTTGAGTATACATTGATCCGCTCAATAAACACTCCTCGATTATTTTCCAACGATAAATAGGCTTTTGGTATTAAAAACCTAAGTCTAATAAAAAAAAGAGTTGAGTATACATTGATCCGCTCAATAAAAACTCCTCGATAATTTTTCAACGATAAATAGGCTTTTGGTATTAAAAACCTAAGTCTAATCAAAAAAGAGTTGAGTATACATTGATCCGCTCAATAAAAACTCCTCGATTATTTTCAACGATAAATAGGCTTTTGGTATTAAAAACCTAAGTCTAATAAAAAAAGAGTTGAGTATACATTGATCCGCTCAATAAAAACTCCTTGATAATTTTTCAACGATAAATAGGCTTTTGGTATTAAAAACCTAAGTCTAATCAAAAAAGAGTTGAGTATACATTGATCCGCTCAATAAACACTCCTCGATTATTTCCAACGATAAATAGGCTTTTTGTATTAAAAACCTAAGTCTAATAAAAAAAGAGTTGAGTATACATTGATCCGCTCAATAAACACTCCTCGATTATTTTTAACGATTAATAAGGCTTATGGGTTAAAAACCTAAGTCTAGACAAAGAAGAGTCGAGTATACATTGATCCGCTAAATAAACACTCCTCGATCTGTTTTCAACGATCTAAAAGGCTTTTGGTATAAAAACCTAAGTAAGTCTAAATAAATAAGAGTTGAGTATACATTGATCTACTCAATAAACACTCCTCGATCTATTCCTAAAAGATCTGCTAATACACCTAAGTCTTGAAGATGAATTGAGTATGAATCCATCTGCTCGGTAAATGCTCCTCATAAATAAAATTATGACAAAATAAACAACAAGGAGAATGCAAGGGATAAAAGTAATATTTTATTCATCAAATCAATTACATACGAAAATCCTAAATTACAGAGGTCTACATACTACTTAAACATCGTTACAATGGTTTAGATGAAATGAGCCTATAGATCAGCAATCTTCACGACAATGTCCACGGAAACACCAATCTCCTCCCTAGTACCTCGTCGATTATGATAGACCACCTAAGAAGCATGCTGCTCAGGATGGTCGACTTCTTTAGTTCGATGGCCAGGGACGGAAGATCAAATGTTCCTCCATACGAATTGGTCATTACCAGCCAGATAAGTGGCAACGCCCATTCACCCACAGCAAAATACTGCTTCTACATTAGGAGTTGCCATTTTACTCTGAAGCAGCTTCTCGCAAGGACTGTCGCGATAAGCACATTTACCAGCCCACCCCGGTAGTATATCACTCCGGAGGTAACATCGAAGAGCAGGGGTGAGTGGCAAGTATGAACCCTCCATGTGCAAACAGAAACCACGGACCTCAAATCTGTGAAAACTAAGATTGAGGCCTCATGGGACCCGTTAGTACAAGGTAGGGCTTCCATGGGACCCGTCAGTACAAGGCAGAAGAACATTAAGCTATTATGGTATGAATCACGATAATGTGACTTTTTGAATATTATGGGATCTGAAGGTAAAATAAAATCCAAGGAAACTGAGATCTCCATCCTTTTTGAGAAATTGCAAATGAAGTATGCAAATCACTTCCCTATTTATAGGGATAGACCTAAGCAATCCAACGGCTGAAAAAGTATTTGATCAAGGGACGGAAATGCGACCGTCTGACTTCCTATAATTAATGCAAGTAAGTTGGAACGGCACTATCTAATCGACTCAACAAGTCGATAACAAAAGAAGCCGTAGATCGAAGCGATCAGCGAAATAATCCAAGTGGACCTAAAGGAGCTCCGGACCAGAAAGGTCTGCACACTCGTATATGATAGTCCATCGCCTGAAAACCTAGGATCCACAACGAAGGCATACAAATTTAAAACCGTTGTAAAAAGGATACTTGCTCGCCTAGAGATAAAAGACCAAACCCTCCACCATACGTGGGTCGTCACTGCCTTATTCGTCATGTGGAGAGCCATTAACTTATCCATACAAGAACTCCATTGGGGTCCAAGAAATCTGACGTCGTTACTAAGACGACTAATACCACCATGCTAGACTACAAGGTCGTCACTGCCTAATTTTCCAAAGAATTGTTGAAGGAGGTCTGAACAGGTTAGATCTGGCCAAGACATCTACATTTTCCAATTCCTCCCATATCAAAGAATAATGATGCACTGGTTATTCTGTTTAAAGAACATATAACTCACAGTCAGTACAGAGAAACATAAAGTTTAGGAAGATACTTAGAGAGATATCTTCTCTTCAAACTTAATCCTAAGGAAGGAAAAGTAGAGTTCAACAGAAGGAATAATATCCTCCTTATATAAGATATACATCACAAAAAGACAAATTTACAAGGCATGGATTGAACATCGACCAAGATGCTGAGCGTTCCTTAACAGCTATTCAATAGATTATCGATATGAATGACCTACTATCTACATTTTGATGTACAACGTGATTTTGGATATAACCCAAGGGACTATACTGGGTTGATCAACAAAAAATTTTGATTTGCAGAGCAAACATTATATCATTCAGTTACTTAAACACTGACCGAGCAAGATTAAGCTACCTTTTCTCTATTCTGAATATTCTCCGCAAAGATCAATATCAGATAAGTATGCTAATCTATGTTGATTATTTCATGATGTTATATTTATGCATAACAGCAAAATGTGCATAACAAAATATATCTACAGAATAAAATTGATCAAGGCAAGGATCTGCCTACAAAAGATCATAGTTTCCAATTTAGTCGTTCTCCCAATACAAAAAATTCAGCCCAAGCAACTACACAAAAAGTTGGGCACTAAAAAAAAAAAAAAAAAAGAGACAGTCCAAGGCCTGTCAGGTCGAACAAATCACTGAGAAGAGTTGTTAACAGGCCGACTAGCAGAAACAGTCTTCCGAGGAGTCAAGTTACCAGCAAACGCCATCAACTCCTCTTGACGCTTTAGATAACCGGCGTCATAACCTTCCTCATAGAACCGCCGTCGAGACTCCTCTGCTAGGGCAGCAGCCTGAACCAAGTCACTTTTCTCTTTCTCCCAGACAGACTTTTCTTCTCGCAATTTTTTCAAATCATCATTGGCGAGCTGCAGCTGGAAAGTCTGCCCTGCGACCTTCGCCGACTCCGACTCCAAACGACGTTGGTAAGCTTCTTTACCATTCCACAGATCGTCATTTTGCACGCCCAGCTGGAGTGCAAAATATTTGTCCTAGAAAAGGAAAAGAATGAGAAAAACCCCCACATAACGACGCAGTCAAAATAAAAACAAGTAAAATAATGAAAGATTTGTCCACATGTTCGCACATCTTCACTAGCGACTGAACAAGGCGTACATTGGAAGTACCCTCAAGCTTCTTCAACTCTCCAGGCAAAATAGTGCTCAAACCTAAATCCCAGGACAAAGCGTCGGGCTCAACAAAGCCCGACAGCTCACTAGCAAGAGAAACACCGTCGGAGCGCGGAGTCGTCGACAGCATAATATCCTTAACCTGCTCAAGGATGCAACGATCGTCTAACGGACGAGGAGATTGCCTCTCGTTAGGACTAACCGAGGTTTCCTTCCCCGAAGCAGAAATAACAGTCCGGCGACCGAACCTTGACTCGCTTCGACCTCCAGAAGGCCCGCCAGATTCGAAGGAAGTAGTCATCACAATAGTATCATGAAACAAGTAATCAGGAAAATCTTGAGAAATAGGCTGTGTTGAGGAGGGATTTACGAAGGAGCCTTCTTCAGTTTGGCCTCCGCTGACAACCGGGGCAGCAGAGGTAGAAAAAGGAAGGGTATTGACAAAATCCCCTCCATGAAATCCATACTCAAAAGAAGAAACACCTGAAGAAACAGGTATATCGAAAAACTGCTCCACATTGGACGAATCTCCAAAAGCCACCCGACCAGGGGAAGGCCTATTTCCTACTTCTGTAGAAGAAGAAAAATTTGGTTGTACAAAAGATGAACTATCTACAGAGAAAGGTGCGGAAGGGATGACAGGATTATCAGTCATCGAACTACTAACCGAGGATGAACGAGGAGGTTCCATCGAGGGTCCTTCTGTTCGAGACTTTTTTAATCTGGAATTTCTGGCGTTCTCACGCGAAGGACGCTTCGATGTATTACCAAAAAGATTAGTCATGATCGGAATTTAAGAACCAAATTCAAAATATCGAGAAAGCTTATTGACCTAATAAAGGAAGAGTATTTTGTTGAAGAGATAAGCAAAGCAGTAAATAGCGAGACAAATTTTTACCTTTTATATTTATACTATACGAAAAGACGCGACAGACCTAAGGAAAGGGCGCGAAATAGAAAAACTGACCTTGGAATAAACACTAGAATTTGAAAAGACACACGCATAATGATTACGGCAAAGTTAATGACTTGTCTGAATTATTACGGCAAAGATGAAAGGACGTGACTGTCAGAATATGAAACGTTTGGCGTACAAAGGGTTAAAAGTGTAAAATTACATTTAAACCTACAATAAATGGTTACAAGGGTATCTTCATGAATCAATATATCATACAACCTGATCGCCCTCCGGAATCGTTTGCTCGCTAACGACGTCCTCTCCTTTTGCTGGCTCAAAAACCTCTTCCTCTTCCTCTGGATCGATAAAATTCTCATCAAGCTCATCGTTAACATCAGAAGGAGGAATCCGCAATGGGTTTCCGAACTCTTTGACGAGGTGAGCCAAAGGAAAATTTTGATATACGACATCTGGAAGCTCGGAAGGAGAGTATACTTCGCCATAGCGGTTCAACCGAATATGTTCCGCCTTAAAATATTCCTTTCGACGATCCTCGATCATTTCAAAAGCGACCAACTGATGAACCGCCTTCTTGAAAGTACTCTCCAGGAGAGGACCGACCATCTGGTATACCAACGCCAAATGGACAGGAGAATTAAGGAATTCACGAATCACTTTTTCATCAGGATTCCTGCCATATCGATCCCTAAGTCCACTAAGGGGAATGTGCCCCTCATACTCCTCTAAAGAGGCTTGAAGACTTGACACTTGAGATTCCAACTCGCTAATCCGAGCAGTACTCTGAAACTGGAACTCCTCTAACTTTTTAGCCATTTGATCGGCTTGCTCTTGAGCAAGGGAAGTCTCCAGAACCCTGTTTATGATCTCCTGGTCTTCAATCCCCGTAGCAATAGTCTCTACGACCGGAACGGAAGAAGACGTTGATGGGCCTACCTCTGAACCAGAGGACTTATGGAGTAAAGCTTTGAATTTCTCGTCCAGAAACTCACATTGTTGTTTCCAGAGAGCAGTTTCATAAGCATATGAGGCTAAACAAGTCTTAGTCTGAAAAAGTAAAGGAGTAAAACAAAAAAATAAGTTAGCAAAATAAAAAGATCTTCGAAGGAAAATATCCTATAAAGTAAACTTAAAAAGAGGTTACCTTTTCAGCATACAGAGAAGCTCGCTGAAATTTCTCCAGAGGATCCTTTCGAAGAAGCTTATTCAGATCGCGAGTAAAAACGCCGGATAAAAGAACACGAGTTGCCTTATCGACCGCGTTCTCGCTCTCGTCGTGGACAAGAGAATCTTTCTCAGAATAACCAGCAGCCCTCTTTCCCTCTAAATGATCCTCAATCATTTCGACCAAAGTAGGTTTTGGATGATTGTCGCCAGGTAAAGAGAGATCGTTACCAGAACGACCATAGTAACTCCTCTTTCTATCCACCGGATTATCGTTAGGATGAGGCATCGACCAGCTGCGACATCCACGAATACCTAAGGATGTCCTAAGCTGAAGGGGGGGATAACCGGATCCAGTCCCTTGACGAATACGGGAATCTTGGGAAGAATCTGGAGATTCCTCTCCATTCTCCTCGGAGTCATGACTCAACTCTTGCTTTCTCTTCCGAGACGCTCTCTGCTCGATAGGGACGTTCTCAATGGATTTGGAGGATTTGGACAACACCATTTTTCCCTTTGAAGAATGTCGGGAATTTTCTACCATACGAGCTGAAAAAGAAACAAGATGAAAGTCAGTTTCTCTGTATAAAAGGTATCCTCACAACACTAAGCTAAAGTGAAATGCTTACCAAGTAATTCAGATGATGAACTGATTGGAAAATTATGAGCACTCAATCCCAATCAGAAGAGCACTCTGATATTTGTTGGCACGCATAGCGGGGATTTCACCAAAAACTGAGCATCATCAGGAATGAATTCACCAGTCGGCAGGCGACCTCCGTAAACCCATTTGGAGCCATGATCCCACGAGAAGGGCATAGTCGAACCATCCTCCAAATGAAGATGAGGTGGGGGGCGAACAAAGAAAAAATGAGATTTCCAAAAAGGGTTGCTAGAAACGGGGGAATCGAAGATTGCTCGAGTAGGCCTCTGACTAGCGAAGAAATATCCGCGATTGGAAGAACTGGAAATATTGAACCGAAAAAGTTGTGTAAAGTTACGAAAGGAAGGTTTGAACCCTTTTGCAATCATTAAGACATAAAAACAAACCAGGAAGGTTTAGAATATCAAGAAAGAGGGGAGACGACGGAAGACGCAGACCGCTATTAAAATGGGCCGTGTAAAAGGCTCGACATCCTTCCGGTGGAGATGTAACCCTATCAAAAGAATAAGGGAGAATTATCTCAGAATCCTCCGGGAAATATTTGGCATAATTATTCACAACCTCCGGAAAAGTGTCCACCGTATAAGCACAAGCTAGGTCCTCAATTGGTTCAGAAATTTGAGGAGCAGTACCTTTGCCCTTTTTGGCTCGGGCAGCGACATTTGTATCGGAAAGGATTTGTACCTTAAAAGTGTCTTCAACATGAACAACAAATTCAGGAACTGCAGTTTGTTTGCCCGAAAGATTAGAATGCAACTCCTCCTCGTTATTAGAAGCGACATTCTCCCTAGAGGAAGAAGAAGAAGATTTTCTTAAAGAAGCCATATTTTCAGATTCTCGGAGGATATAAGTCGATAAAAGGAAAACTTTATATGATGAACGACTAAGCAAGAAAATGACAACGAACTATAAGCAAGTATAAAGGAGAAATGACAAACTCAATAGTCACCTATTTATACTGAAAAGAGGAAAGACGTTTCGAACTCGTCACAACTAATCACATTCCCGCCAAAAACGGAAGAAGATCAAAAGCCTCCCCGAAAGGACGCGTGGCGATTCGTAATTGGAAAGAGAAAACGACTATCTATGATGCGTAGCACTCTTTTCCTTACTTAAGATTTTTTCCCACAGGGTTTTTTCTGAAGAAAGGTTTTTAACGAGGCACCATTCATAGAAGATAAACAGTCGTAAAAAATTATCTACTTCTACGAGCTTCTATTATCTATACGCTCGAAGAAGTGAGGGAGTACTGATGGGGGTTATTTCGCACCCCTTATAATGTACATATCGGCTGAAGAACAGAAGATCGGTTCGACCAAACAAGACAGTTCGGGATCATCTTATCGACCCGGCCGTATACAGCTCTCTTCGACAAGAAGACTACACTCCGGACTCAAGAAGGATATTTGGGCCGAGTCCTATTAGGATTATATTTCCTTGTAACGCTAGGTTTAGTATGATATAAATACCTAGTCAATCATTGTACTAAACAACTCTTAATCACAAGGCAAATACGCCATTGAATTCTGCATAAACGGCAGAACCCAAAATTATTCAATAAAGAAAAGAGCTTTCTCTTCATATTAGTGTTCTTTTTACGTTGGTTACGATAATTACTTGTTGTTCCTACGAAATTGTTCTTCCTTGAGATTGATCCATCCTGAATAAAGTAACAGAGCCCTATAAATCATATATATTGAGAATCCCCAATATCAAATATTCACTGATACAATTAACCCGACGAAATCAGGTTAAATCACTTTCACAAAGAAGAACCTTCTTTTCCAGCTTTTAGCTTTGTCCACAGCCACACTCGTAAGGATAGGTCGGCTCGACCGCTGTGAAAAAGATACGAACCCCGCATTGGAACCTCTAGACATACTCATTTGGAATACTTGCCAAAAATTCCGAAAAGTAGCCTCCTCTCCTTTGGCTTCCATAAGAACACTGAACGCCACGATATACGCTATGGAATTCGGAAGAATTTGAGCAGGGGTAAGAGAAAAAAAGGATAAGATGCTTCTAAGTAAGGGAATAAATGGGATGCGCAATCCATGAAAAAATTGTTTCTCGTAAAAGCCTGGCACCCGGGTGGAGGATCAATCGCACGTTGGCGGTAAGATGGGATGACGATCGAAAACCCCTCGGGAAGAAATTTTCCAAACTCTTAATCCAAAAAAGCACGGTCTTCTTGGACAAAAATGCAAGAAGTTTGATTTTTCGCCAAGCTCGGCCCGATTATGACCAGCTGATCCAGAAGGATCTTTGAATTTATATATCCTGACAAAGACATTGTCACCAATATTACGTTTCTCTACCACGTTTTCTTCGAGATCTTCGACCTGATTTACATCCTCTTGTTCGGGATGAAATTCTCCCTCTTCAAAATCATCAACAAGCCTAAGGTCAGGATCGGAATCAGGATCCTCTCCGACTTTGCCCTTACCCCTCGAATTTCTTGAACTGGACATTATAACAGATAAAGTTGTATGAAAAGGACAGCTTACGCGATCTCAACGCTCCGATCTAAAGTAAAAAGTCACTCTGAAAATAATTTTTAACTAGGCAACATATATATAAGGTAAATAAGATGAATTGTGAGTCGTACCCTGAACAGGCGCAACGGTTAAGCTCCCTCAGGGGAATTCAGAACTATCTTCCAGATATTTGCATTATAGACCCCTATACCTCGGGGAATTGAGAGTATCTCGGTAACCGATGCGGGGAGACATTTTGGTCGAAAGTTCATTACGGAAGCAAAGCAAAAACTCTTTAACGCCGAAGTTTATACCAAGATAAGATCATCACATTGTTTCCAAGATATGCACTCTTTTTCCCTGATTCGGTTTTTATCCCAATGGGTTTTTCCGAATTATGTTTTTAACGAGGCATATCTGAAACACATCAAAAAATGATTAGTTTATCACAACGCTCGGAATAACATAAACTTATTCGAGCTTGAGCTTCACTTTGCGCTCGAGAAGTGGGGGAGTATTGATGGGGGGTATTTTGGACTCTACAATTTTGAGCTAAGGTACGAACGGAAAACCAGAATCCCGACCCCGAAGGCTTAGAATCAAGCTCGGGTCACTGTTCAGCTAGCTCGACCCTCCAAACACAGCCTATGCTCGAAAGATATTGTTGGGCCGATCTCAGGCCCAGGCCTATGGGCCTATCCCCATTTTCACCTATAAATACCCCAATCATTTATGACGCAGGACACGAATTCCCAGGTGCACTCCATTCGAAGCTGCCGCTCGGAATGATAGTTTAGGCTATTTATATGTATTTCGCCCTCTAGCTTGTACGGCATCCTATGATGTTCAAATAGAACCCCCGATACTTGTAATCGACATACTTTCGAACACAATATACATTATTGATCTTTTCTCCATATACATTGTTTGTGTTTTCTTTATATACTAATATCGAACATACCACGAAACTGAGCAAGATCACTACCGACTCATCGTAATGGATGAGGGAATTTCCTATACGATTCATATATAATATATCCAAGGAATCTGCGGCTGAAGTCGGTGATGGATTTGGAAAGGGGTATACAAATTTAGCAGTCACATTGGAATATTATCCTGAATTAGAAAGTATAGATATCGAGACAATTTAGAGGTGCCGATCAATTCACACACCCTAAGTCTTGATCGGGAAATTAAGTCGATAGAAGGACCGTATGTACATGGCATTTATAAGAGGTTAGGTTCACAAATATCAATTCACCTGAATTTGGGCTTCATGGTCTTGTGGCTAGACATCGACCATGAAGTGTGGGTACATCTGAATTGATAATGGAGATTGATTCTAGGAGTGGTCAATTAAAAGGGTTTAATTTATCGGAGCAATTAATTGATCGTAAATTAAATCACGAGGAATTTGTGGGCCTGCTGCCAATTGATGGTGAACCTAGAGTGTCACACACAATACAGTTGGACAGTGACAGTTATGAAAGGAAATAATTGATTTAAAGGTAATTAAATCAATAAATGAATTAAAGTGTTAATTCAAGTGCGAGACTAATTAATTAGTTTATCTAATTAATTAAATGATTAATTAAGGTGTTAATTAATTAATAGAGAGATATTAATTTATTAATATGGGCTAATTTAATTAATGGGTTAATTAAATTAACATGCAAGACATGGGCCTTTAATTAAAAGCCCAGAAGGAGTCTTGCAAGATTAGGGTTTAATGGGAGGCTTATGAATAGAGTTCAAGTTGAACTCAAAATATAACTTCACTCTTGCACAAAACCCTAGCCGCCCCAAACCCTAAATCGCGCCCCTCCCCCCTTGTGCGCCGCCACCCCTGTGAGCCGCCGCCCATGGTCGGGCGTCGCCCCTGTGCGCCGCCCTCTCACTTTTTCTTCCATTGCTGGATCTTGCTCTGCAAGTAGATCCAGCTATCCTTTTACTAGCATCCTTCAAGATCCAGTTCGTAGCCTACGACTTGGAGGTGTCATTACAATCCAACTGGTGTGGATCAACTCTGGAGGTGAGACAATTGGATCACTTAATGTGAATCTAGAACAAAGCCGGAGGTTGCCACCACCTTGCACGTGGTTAGGTAAACAATCGCATAACACCTCTCTTAGTACTATTTTTGTTGCTTGATTCAACCTTTTCGCATATATAAGATGGATCTATGATTTATGGGGCGAATGGGTATCTCAGAAAATTTTTAATTTCCGCACTTTTGTTGATCTGTCAACCGAGATATCCCAACAGAGGAGGTCGAAGATGTGCAAAGATTAAGAAAGCACTCCTCGTCGATATGATATATAGGAGATTCACGGGAAGGATAATTGTCGGTTTATATTCTTGTTTTTCTTGGTAAAATTCTTTATGATTATATGTTGGAGGATACATGTTTGGATGTGTTTGGGTATGGAGTATGTGGTAAGCTCCCCGCCCTTTTTCTAGACCTGGGCTATCCGATCGGACAGTCATGAATAATCATGATCAACGGTTCAGATCGGGTGCATTAAAAGTTGCGCTCGTTACGCTTACCTAGGAGGGAAATGTGGACCGTTTCTCACCTATGAATAGAATGATGAACATGATGTACTTCTGATGAACAGGATGATCAACATACATGGCTGAGTACTGCACTAAGCTGATGTTGAGTACCAACAACCAAGTCATCATTTGAAAATCACCAAGTTGTTGTTGAGTAACAACAACAAAGTCATTTTGTTGAGTACAAATAGCCAAGTCATTGGCTGAGTAATTCACCAAGCTGTTGTTGAGTACTAACAACCAGGTCATTGGCTGAGTACTTCGCTAAGCTTTTTATCATGAAATAAGATATTGTGACACAGCACCCTGTGCGGAAATGTGAATGTATGATGCAATTGAAAGTCACAAGATAATGATTAACAAATGAAATGAGACAACATATATATATGATATATAGACAAATTATTTCTGAAAATCATTTTTATTTATATAATCAAATGATACAATAATGAAGGATAAGCTTGCTAAAACGATTACAAAGAAATCAAAAACCTATTACAAGTTTCTAAAGGATCTAAGCTAGGATCTTACAAAGAATTCAAAAACCTATCACATGTTTCTAACGGATCTAGATAGTGGCAAAGTCGAGAGTCTTGATGGTGTCCATTGAAGCTGCCGTAGAAGACCTCGAGAGGCCTCGAGATACGTCCTCGAGGGAAGCCACGACGGTGATGAGTTTGGCCAGGGGTACTTGAGCATCGAGAGCAAGGAGCAAAAGGAGGCGCTGGAAGATTGCTTACATTTACTTCCTCCGCCCTTTTCTTGGCTGCCGCCAACTTGTTTTTCCCTCCTGGCTTAATGATTCAGCTGACATTTCGACATATCTACGTTCTGAACACCGAAATGCCGAGATGCCAACCAGATCAGCCTCTCCGTGTTACCGATCCCACCCAATCTAACAGAGAGACCAGCACTTTGGGGAACCCCTTTACCGATACCACCCAATCCAAAGGTGTAATAGTTCGTTACTCTATCTGGAGGTCGAGAAAGTCGAGGAGGTACCAAGATCAAGAAAGCACTCCTTGTCGATGTGATAATAAAGAGATTTATGATATTTTTTGTTTTATATTTTTGTTTTTTCTGGTAGAATTCTTTGGGATTATATGTTGGAGGATACATGTTTGGATGTGTTTGGGTATGGAGTATGTGGTAAGCTCCCGCCCCTTTTATAGACCAGGGCTATTCGATCGGATGGTCATGAATAATCATGATCAACTGTTCAGATCGGGTGCATTAAAAGATGTTGCGCCCCTTGCGCTTACCTAGGAGGGAAACGTGGACCGTTTCTTACCTAGTATTTTCAAGTTATGGGAGAATAGCTAAGACAACCACACTTGTATTTTCTGATGAACATGGTGATCAACATACTGATGTTCAAAGTCACCAAGTCATTCGCTGGTACTTCACTAAGATGTATGTTGACAACAAAGAGACAATTCATTAGCTGAGTACTTCACTAAGCTGTTTATCATGACATAATAGATAAAGTGACACAGCACCCTGTGCATAAATGTGAATGTATGATGCAATTGAAAGTCACCAGATAATGATTAATTAAGTTTTGGTTTGCTTATAGCAATATGGAATAATAAAAGAAGTTCTATAATATAACCCAAATTGATCACACAAAACTTGTAAGGTTAAAAAGATTGATAGGAAGAATTTGTTTCATTAATTTTTCAGCAAAACAACAGATTAGGAAATGATGGAGACACAATGAAATTTGCTATTTAGGCTATCTTCTTATTCTTCTTCTTCCCAGCTCGGCCACTTCCTTCCTCCTCCTCCCTTGTAATCTTCCATTTCTTTTTATTAGATCACTCACCATCTTCCCCCTTCCCGAATCCTTTTGCCAGGATTAGATTTGCAAACGATTCCTTGATGTTAGCAACATCTTTCCTGATGGATCTCATTTCAGACATGAGATTTTCAAGTTTCTCATTCATCTTCTGCTCTTGTTTTTCAAACAATTCCTTCACAACATCACCAGCCAAATCCAACTCTACCCTACAATAACATACATGTTCTTTAACCATACTGAGCTCATTTGAGTATCTTGTCTGAATGAATTAACTGCTTTTCTGAGTTTTTATCGAGGGTGCTCTCTATTTTTCTCAGAGACCTCGTGAAATACTCCTTCCAATCTTCAGAAGTATTCACTTGATGGTTCTCAATATCTTCTGGCATGTTGAACATATTCCTTACACGTTCATTATCTATCTTTTCAGTGTGGTCACTTGAGGATGAATCTGATGAACTTGAAGAGTCAGCTGATGAACTTGAAGAGACAGGGGATGCACTTTCCCTTCCTTGTGAAAACCACCTTGTGATCAACCTTGGAGGTTACTGCTGTGGTTTCCTCTCATCAGCATCTGAGGATGAGTCTGATGCATTAAAAGGTGCATCTCTGTCATTATCAGCTGACTTCCCACTTACCTGTTCTCCTTCATTCTGCTTATCCTTATCAGCTAACGGCCCACTTAGCTGTTCTCCTACATAACATGGGCAATCCTCAGTTGTCTTCTCTTCTCTTCTCTTCTTCATTCTCCATTCCATCACCCGAAGCATTGTAGTTGTCAATTAACACAAGCAATTCTTCGAGTGAATCATCTTGACCTACAACATCCTCATTTTCTTTCAAAGATGCAACCTCTTCTCGTTCATGTTCAGGATACATCTTTTCTTTTCCCTTGTTAGACGTGGCTGTTCTTTCCACACCAAGTTGTTCCCCCACTACGCTGGTGTTCTAACGGAGCAGGTTCAGAAATAATCAGTGTACCTTTATTCCATTTGACCAATTGACCCTTCACAGCCAATTCACTCATAGCCATTGCAGCTGCCGATCTGGTTTGCATCCTTTTTCCTGGAACATTTTCTGTAAAAGCTTGATTAATTCTCTATTCCTGAAAAGAGGAGTTGGATAATTTTTTGGTCAATGTCTCCTTTTCTGTTATTGGCTTCTTTGAAATGGTTTTGATTGTTGTGGACTCCCCTCTTTTCTTGATTCTCTCGTTTGGTACTTCATACCTCTTCATTTCCTTCTTCTCATTTAGTTTCTTCCCAAGTCCCAAAACGGCTCCAGATTTTTCCAGCAATACACTCAGTATTATACCTTGGTACAGATTTTTCTTCTTACGTTGTGACATAAATACCTGAACATAACTTCTGCCCAGTTGATTTTGTCACCGTACCAGATGCCAATCATGAAATGCAGTCTTTCCTTTTATATACTCTCATAGGATCCTCCTTTGCATTCCAGAATTTTGTGGACTATGTCAGCCATCCTGGGGAACTCACCTTTCAGTTGTTTCTTCACAGCATATGTCCCCAAAACTTCTCCTTCTTTTGCAGCTAATGCCCAAAAATCGTCTAACTTTGGGTGAGCATATTCAGCTATGTCCAGTGATCTTACGTATATTCGTTAGTTCGATCAAGGGTGGGATGTAGAACAATATGACAATAAATAAATAAGGTAAAGATCAAAGTAGTTGTATTCGAATTGAATGAGTACAAGTACAAATATTCAAAGGTCCTATTCGAGCATTATTGGATGCCGTACAAGCTAGAGGGTGAAACATGTATGAGAAAACCTATACTAATATTCTCCAGTAAACTCGAGCTGTAGTCTCAAGGTTGGAGTGTCTTTTTAAGTTGTTCAGTGTAATAAATGCATGGAGTATTTATAGCCAAATCAGAAGGCTTGGGCCTGGGCTCGGCCCAACAGCGTCCTTCGATCTATGGTTCTCTAGCGTGCTCAGAACGACCATCTTCATGCTTTGGTTCGGCATTCGGTTCCTGGCGACAGGGTTCGAAGCCATCCGAATTGCGTTGAGGCTAGGAAAACAGCTGCTCCGAATTACCCCTCATCAATACTCCCCCACTTCTCGAGTGTGAAGCGAAGCAAACGCTCGAAAAAGTACAAAGTACGTTCCATGCTACAATGAGATGAGCCGTTCAGCATGTCTTTAGGATATGCCTCGTTAAAAACCTGACTCGGAAAAACCCATTGGGATAAAAACCGAGCTAGGGAAAAAGAGTGCATATATAAGAAGCATACTTTGGTGCGCTCTGAAATTACCCTCGTTGGAGAATGTTGAAGTAATAATATCCTTTCGGATTCCAAGATGCGTTGTTCGACCCCTAGATGGATGCTTTCTTAGAATTTCTGGTTATAACAATGAGGGTCTCCGAGATCCTTAAGAATAAAACTCAAAGACAAATTCCGCAGTTCCAAAAAAAGGAAGGATCAAAAAGGCTATTTTGAGAGGAAAAACCCAAAGTTTTTACCCTTGGTAAGTTCAATCGTCGCGGTTACTCGGGGACCTCTTTGCAATTTTACCTTTTTAACCCCGTATATATATGTTGACCCGTTGAAAAATTACTTCCATGTTATATTTTCTCTTGAGCTCGAAGTGTTTTAATCGAAAAGGTAGTTACTTTAGTATAATCGTCTTCGAATTCATAATGTCAAGTTCTAGAAGTTCGAAGGGCAAGAATAAGGTCGAAGAGAACCAAGAATCTGATCCTTTGCTAAAGCTCGTTGATGATTACGAAGAAGGAGAATTCCGTCAAGGAGGCGAGGATGATGATCCGAGCGAGGATCACGAAGAAAATGAGGTTGATAAACGCAGCATCGGTGAGGGTGCCTTTGTCAAAATTTATAGACCCGCGCTTGCTCCCGAGCCTGTGACCTCGAGCACGTCAGAACTTCCTGCTAAAGAAACTTCCTGTTGTTTTTCAAATAGAGATCGTGCTTATCTTGAGAAGGAGTTTGGAAGATATCTTCCAAAAGGGTTTTCGATCGTTATTCCCTCTTATTCTGAGCTTGCTACTGAGCCCCCAGCTGGTTGTCAATCCTTTTATGAGGGTCAATTTTCCAGTGGTCTACGTATTCCATTCGTTCCCCTTATCAGAAATGTCCTTTCTTTCTTTTCGCTGTCCCCCGCTCAACTTCTCCCGCATTCCGTTGCCTATATAGTAGCATTCAGTGCTCTTATGGAGGCAAAAGGGGAAGAGGCCTCCTTTAGCAATTTCTGGCATACCTTCCGAATGGAATTAGGCAAGGGTTCCAATGCGGGGTTTGTATCCGTTTTCCAGAGGTCGAAAAGACCTTTTCTTACTAAGATAGCAACAAAACAGAGTGTAGGCTGGAAGAGGAGATTCTTCTTCGTGAAAGGTCCTAATGTACCTGTGTCGGAACGTAGTTCAAAGACTAGACCGTATCGATGGGATGGCGCGGATTCCTGGTCGTATGGTTCTCGCAAAATTAGAGAAAAGCTCAGACAGCGTCTTTCTGACGATTTTCTCGAACAAATGCGATCCAATCCTTACTATACCAAGTCCCTAGTTCAAGAAGGCGTTTTACGATTGGCTGGGCTGAGCCGCTGTGATTATCCTGCCCCGGCGATTAAGTATCCCAGTTCATCTTCTGAAGTATCTCGTATGCAAACTAATGTCCTGCCAACCTCTAGTGCTCTGCCCCTTGCCGTTCCTTCTTTGAGTAAGTTCCTTGTTCTCTGTCTACATTGAGGTTTATTTGAACAAGTCTTTTCGTTTAAATCCATGCCTAATTCGTATTACTCCGCAGGTCGAATCGTCGAGAATTTTCGAGTGTCCGCCGCCGGCTTGGTCGGAGATAAACCATTTTATTTTGAGCCGTCACCACGTACTTCCGAGAGGAATGCTGACGCACATAATATAGGTGGGAACTCAGTCGTTGTAGCAGCTTCGCTTCCCGATTTGAGAGGGGTCGGTACTATGAGTTGCCTGAATTCCGCTACTGCCGGGCCTCTTCGAGCTCTGTTTTCCCCGGATACTTCTGTTCTTTCATCGGTTGGCTATAGCCAGCACTCTTGGAATCGAATTCAGGGCGTTCAGGAGTATGAGAAGCTCCTAAGTCGAAAAAGAAATGCTGAACATCCCGGGCCCTCAAGGAGGGTAAAACCTTTTGGTATGAAATCTGAGTCTGTTCCATGTCGAGAAGGTAGGTCGGAGCCTGATGTGGCAGACTTTATGGAAGAACATCTTCGAGGTAGCAGAGCTGTTGGATACCCTGAAGATGGCACCATTCAGACCGATTTGGATGTAGGTGGGGAGAATGAGTTTGATAAAGCCACTAGGATTTACATGGCTAGTCGGTTTAAACGGGACATTCTGCTTCAGTCCGTTAAAGGGGATTTTGAGGTTCTAAGTGACTTTTCCAGGACGTACCACGAGGTAAAAACATATCTTTCGATCAACTATTCTTTCCTTAGTGCCTTTAATATTCATGTGGTACCTCTTCTTACTTTTTAGGTCGGAGATCTTTTTGCTACCCAAACATATCGCTTAGCCTTGCTGGAACAAGAGTCGCAGGATGCTCACGATGCATATGCGCAAATTTTCGTCGACAATCAATCTCTTCGGTCTCAGTTAGCAGAAAGTCAACAGGAACTAACTCAAACGAAGAAGGAACTTGAAAAAGCTATTAAGAAACGTTCCTCGTCCGTGGAGGAAGATTTGCTGGTGTCTGTTAAAGAGAGGAGTGCCCTCGAGGAAGAGCTGAAGAAAGTAAGGATAGAACTCGAACTGGCGAAGCAAGACTCCGAGCGTGCATATGCCCAAGGTCGGGAAGAAGCCAAGATCCCTGCCATACGAGAATTCTTGGAATCCCCTGTCTTAGATCCTTTAGTTCAAAGGAAAATGGGAGAAATTCTTCAGACGATTTTTTATAAAGGGGTTCAACAATTAGTCGCGGCCGAGAAAATTCCGGATGATTTGGAGGAATATTTCAAGCATATGGACCCCTTCAAAAATGCTGAAGGGAAGGCTTATAAAACTTCATCTCTTCCCAAGGCGAATACTAACTGGCAGGAACATCGCTTTGCCCCCTTAGTCGAGGAGTATGGTACTCCGATGCCTAACCCTGATGTGCTCGAGTATTCCTGCGACGATCCTTCTAATGTGTCCGGGGAGGAAGACAAAGATGTCAATATAAGCAATGCCCCGGATAAGGGAGACGGTCAATCTTTCGATCAAGCTGGGTAATTATCGAGCTTCAAATATATATATCGTCTGATCTCCAGTTTAGCGAGTTACTAAGGTCGAGTAAGCCGGAGGAGGCGATTCAAGGTTTTTTAGTTAGGAATCAATTGTATCTATTCATGCAACCCAATTTTGTAAACGAGTTAGCTTTATATTTCTTGATTTGACTCGTGTAACTTATGACTTCTGACTTTATAAATGTCGATAATTTTCCACACTTTCTGCTCGAGCTTTGTTTATCCGAGTGAGATTTTTCTCCATAGTCGCGTCGATTCACTATCTCAATCGTAGTGCGTAGCGTCTATAAATATTGGGATCTTTTCTCATTACTCGCACTACATCCTTCCTTACCGAGATCGGAGCTCTCCCCGTATTTTGTGCATTTTCTGAATTCCTTAAGAAGTAAAGATCCTATCTTATCGATCCCAAATTCACTTATTATGGAGAATGTACTAGGCAAAGCTATCGACCCCAGGTCGATATTTGGTGGTTCGAAGAACAAGAAATCGAACAAAGAACAAAAGGCTGACAAGGAGGCCAAACCCTCCAAATCTTCTTCTAAGACCTCTGTGTCTTTGATGAGGGGTAATTCGGTTCCCCTGTTCTTTAACCTTAACGCGATCCGAATAGCTATGAACCCTGTCGCCAGGGATCAAAAGATGAACCAAAGCATGAAAATGATCGATCCGAGCTCATAAGGTCGCTATAGGTCGAAGGACACTGTTGGGCCGAGCCCAGGCCCAAGCCCTCAAATCTGGCTATAAATACTCCATGCATTTATTACACTAGGACCAACTTCCAAGATATTTTCAATCTGAAGACCGCAGCTCGGTCTATTAGGATAGGACTTATTATACATGTTTCACCCTCTAGCTTGTACGGCATCCAATAATGCTCGAATAGGGCCTTCAAATACTTGTACTTGTACTCATTCAAATCGAATACAATTACATTGATCTTTACTTCACTTTATTTATTTAATTATCGTTATTGTAATCATACGTCCCACCCTTGATCGAACTAACGAATGCACGTAAGATCAATTGGCGCCCACCGAGGGGCCTTATTCGAGTATTAGATCAAAATATGCCTACTACGAGGAGAAATATGTGTGCCAGCTGAAGATTTTACTAATCTGAAACTTCATTGTTCATTCTCCGAGGCGAATTGATCGACCCTTCGTCATTTCAGAGATAAAGGCCTATATGATAGTTGGCAAAGTTAATGGTCTAGCCTATGGACGCATGGCTCATTCATTTATATTAAGTTGCAGTTCGATATTAACGATCGAAATTTATTTTTTCGTTCTTCGCATTCATAAACTTCAATGGCGAATCCTTCGAATCGATTATCTTAAAGATCATTGGCAAAGTCTCTATATACTATCAATCGACTATTCGTATTTTTCTCAAAGTTTGCCGGGTTAAACCGATTGTTTGAATATTTACAATCGATCAGATGAGTTCTCAAACTTATAAAGGGTATGTTGGATTATCGCTACGACCAATAAAGGAATTCGAATAAGAGGATTCGATGACAAATAAAACTTGATCATTGAAATTCTTCAAACAAGTTACAAAGTAAAGCTCCGAAGGATTTTCGGGCTCAAGAAATGCAGTACAATCTTTCCTGCCCTATTACAAAATTCTGTAAGGAAAACCTATCCTATTAGGTGCTCGATCTTCGTTTCTGAAAAGCGCCCCAGATCCAGAACTCAGCAATGATCTTTCTTGCCAATCACTAGCAACGTGTCGCACGTCCGCCCTCGAGCTGGATAGAAGCCGGATTGGAGCTCCTCGCCGGAGAAGCAGACCGACCTTAGGTCTTCTTCTGTAAACAATGATTGAAACACTCAATCATTTTTACAAGTTATTTCGAACCGGAGCAGCAAAGGGTTATCCCCAACAAGAGGCACTCCAAGAGAACTCGAGGAAACTATCTAGTAAGAAAGCCCTCGAGGAAGCTGATGCCTCAGAATTAAAGAACTCTTCTCGGAATAACCAGCTGTCCGATCGGGTACTACGCCAGGATACCAGAATTCTAACCCGCACCAGACAAGATATGTCTGGGAAAACAGGTTGCCTGCCGGTATTCTAGGCGCGATTTCTTTTGCCTGTCGATATTCTAAGCGAAAAGCTTATACGAAAGGAAACAAGATCGAAGAATAAAGTCCGAACTCTAATCTCAAACTCTTTTATTCCGGACATTATGCGAATCAAATCTAGATATCGACCCATGCTGATCGGATGGGGCATAAGGAAAAAAGCAAGAAGTGTGGTATACACGAAGGGACCTATTTATAGGGGTAGGGAAGTTAAAATCAACGGCCCAGATAACTTTCCATAAATGATCTGGATGTCCGCATTAAATGAAAGGACCGTTACATTTCCCGAGAAATAGGGACCTGTTTGGTAACGAAGGACACGCAATTCAACAATGGGTGTAGAAGAATTACGACATTCTATAGAATTTGACGACGTATTAATTTCATTATTATTAAAGGACAGCATCTCGGATTCGTATTCGATTATTTCGGATATTTTTTTACACAAGTAATTATTGATACGCTTTTATGCTGCCAATTGAGAAGAAATATAATCGATTCAGTCGAACAGAATTCTCGACCTGGAAGTTATGCAATTATGAAAATTCAACAGTGATAAAGATTTATGGCTTCGTTTTTCCTCATCAGTCTCAGGTCTTCTAAGATATTTATATGTTATCCACCCGCGCCAGTGGTGATCGATTACTTCTTGATCGATGTAAAAAGAATAAGATGGAATTGTGAAAGATAAAATTCTATCTAGTTATATTTGAGGTTATCAACAAAAGGGAGTTGAAATGTAATTATATTATCTCGAAAGATTACAAGAAATGGAAAGATACATCCAGTATAGCTTAAGCCTATATATTACATCAATATGTTATTACAATCCTATGAAATTTTCGGTCTCCCGTCCTATCGTTTCTTCGGAATAGTTCAGCTCCGAACGAGGAATATCCTTAGGGCCCGCAGGCTTTTAACTTTATTTGCATTCTTCAGAAGACAGAGGATCGAACGCTATCGGCCCAACGTCTTCCTAAATGCATTGGAGCAACAAGGCCATGAGCCTAGCTTATTGGCTTTCCAGATGGAGAACACATTTGCCTGTCGACATTCTAAGCGTGATTGCTGCAATCTTTTCCGCTCGGGGATTTTTCCGCTTAAAAATTGTTCGAAGTCCGAACTCAAACAGTTGAATTAATCGAATAGTTCTCTTGACCACCATGATCGGATGAAAAAATTCTCGATGCAACGAATGAGATAATTTCAGCAATGTGCCAGCCTTTTATAGCCAAAAACAGAAAAGAATCCAACGGCGCATAATTCGCAAAATGAGCGGACAAGATTGGTTGACCGTTGCATTTCCAGGTAAAACGGGAACCGTTTAGAAAAGATCAAACTTATCAAAATTGGGAACTTACAAGCAAGGAATTCTCTCGACTAAGTTATGAGGATTGTTCAAAGTCTAGGGTTATTCCTTACTAACTGATTCTCCATAATTGATTCTTTCTGGTGATTGCGGAGGATTATTTTCCCATCAAAATTACTTCGATTAGAGATATATATTCAAGGAAAAACTGATCCTGTTAATATTTATATTCGTTCTCCTCTCCCTGATATTGTCGATCTCCCTATCCATACTTATCCGAGTCTATTATTATCAAATGGGTGGAAGCCTCTGCTATGACCCAAGGGCTAAAAATGCTCTAAAAAACGACTAAGGGTGAAAGCCTCTGCTATGCCCCTTAGATCGAAATTATTAATGGGTGGAAGCCTCTGCTATGACCCAAGGGCTAAAAATGCTCTAAAAAACGACTAAGGGTGAAAGCCTCTGCTATGCCCCTTAGATCGAAATTATTAATGGGTGGAAGCCTCTGCTATGACCCAAGGGCTAAAAATGCTCTAAAAAACGACTAAGGGTGAAAGCCTCTGCTATGCCCCTTAGATCGAAATTATTAATGGGTGGAAGCCTCTGCTATGACCCAAGGGCTAAAAATGCTCTAAAAAACGACTAAGGGTGAAAGCCTCTGCTATGCCCCTTAGATCGAAATTATTAATGGGTGGAAGCCTCTGCTATGACCCAAGGGCTAAAACTGCTCTAAAAAAAAAAAACGACTAAGGGTGAAAGCCTCTGCTATGCCCCTTAGATCGAAATTATTAATGGGTGGAAGCCTCTGCTATGACCCAAGGGCTAAAAATGCTCTAAAAAACGACTAAGGGTGAAAGCCTCTGCTATGCCCCTTAGATCGAAATTATTAATGGGTGGAAGCCTCTGCTATGACCCAAGGGCTAAAAATGCTCTAAAAAAACGACTAAGGGTGAAAGCCTCTGCTATGCCCCTTAGATCGAAATTATTAATGGGTGGAAGCCTCTGCTACGACCCTCGAGCCATGATTGCTTTGAAACGACTAAGGGTGAAAGCCTCTGCTATGCCCCTTAGATCGAAATCATTATCCTTGACCAACGGGGATCAATCAACATTCTATTATTTCTTCATGATTACCTGACCGTCTAAGATTAACGGCCGTATTTGTAGCGCTTAAATCAAAGCTATTATTAATCGATCGACACCCTATTCGAATATTACATCATGGTTATGTGCCCAAGTTAGGAAATTTGGTCCCTCAGATTAGATTTGATACTCAGAGGTCATTTTAAATCCTTCTATTCGATCTCTTAATTATTATGTATTTAACGAGGGAATAAAAGTCTCTATTAAGTCTCTTATAAATTATACTCAAAGTCGAGGAGTATCGATTATCATCTATCGTCTAAATATTTATCAAAGTGGATAAAGAATGGCACTTGATCATACTTTGAAGGCAGAAAAAATTAATACTTGATAACAGCATACAAAAGCAATTCTACAGGACAATAAAGAAGGGTGATAAAAGAAATGAATATCTTATTTATGTCATTCCAAACAGTTACAAAAGAGTTCGAAATTACAAGGATAAGAAGAATCAAGCAAAAACTTTACATTTTAGTGTGACCCTACTACAAATCAACCCTACACTAGAAGTTTTCCACGATCGAGGAAGGCGAGCCTGGAATAACACTTCCACCCTTCATCCTCCACTTCCTCGAAAATCGTTACACACCGGGCCAGATCGAGAGAGAAGGGAGCAACCCCTAGAGAAATTATTCCACGCAATCTCGAAGGCAAAGTTCTTCAAGGAATATCTTGAAGAAGTAGAGATCGAGTGCAGGAAAACTCCTCCAGCAGTCGACCCACTATCCCGACTGGATAGAGATCAGAGTACAGGAAGTCGAGCCCGCCTCAAAGACTTGGAATCAGAGAGAGCTGGTCGCCTGCCGGTACCCTAGTCGCAATTATTTTCGCCTGTCGATACCCTAGTCGAAGTATGTTGCCATCAGGAGAAAGCGAAGTTTGTAAACAGTTCGAAGGAGAACCTCGAACAATTCAATCAAAGATAGCAAACGAAACATGGTGGTTAGAAAGAGTAAAATCTCAATCACAGAGCCGATCAAGATTCTTACTGAAATGTAAAATTTGAAAGTAACTACGGAGCTATATATATAGTGAAAAGAGAAAGCAATTAACGACTCAGATTTAATGATACTAACGGCTGAGATATAAGCAGTAAATGCGCCGACCGTTACGATTCCCAAAAACACAGAAACTGTTTCGGGAAGAAAGTGAAGAAAATGTCAAATTTGTTCCACTCGAGTTCAACTTATCCGAATTCATCATAGTCTCAGTTCCAACCATCAAAGAAAAATCATAGAGAAATCCAAATGAAGCATAATCAAAGGAAGAACACATAAGAGGAGCATGCGATTCGAGAAGAAAGCAAATCATTACAAGACACAGAAAATAAAAATTATTCAGGATAGCACAAGTAAAAACAATATACTACAAGTTCGAGTAAGTAAGAGACAACATCTAAACAAGTTTATTGTCAGAAAGAATCTTTCGAAGTTCAGCATTGCGAGCCTCACATCCTGCTTCGAATCCGCGCTCATAAGCCTCCTTCTCGCGACGCGTAAAATCTTGCTTCTCTTGCTCGTGAAGACTCTTCAGTTCTTCGAGTTTATCTTTCAACTGCTTGTGTATCTCTTCTCCATGCTCGTTAGCCGTCTTCTCCCTCTCTAAAGCAAGTTTCTCTGCGAGAACGCGATCGAATTCAACTTTCTTCTCCTCCAGCTCGAGAGAAATAGCAGCGCGCTGGCTGGTCTCCCGCTCAGCAAATGTTTTAAGCTCAATGAAGTCTTGTCCGGCCTATTAAAAGGATCAACAGCGCTAAAAAAAAAAAAAAAAAAAAAAAAAAAAAATATATATATATATATATGGGTAAAAGGAAGAATAGACAAGTGCACACCTGAAAAAGGAAGTACTGCCCAGACTCGAACAACTCTTCTATATTTCTCTCTTTGGACATGTTTCTTTCCTTGGGTATATCAGTCTCTGAAGAAGTAAAGGTAGCTTGCAACAAGTTACCCATGGGATCAACTTTAGAAGGAGATCCATCTTTCAACTCCTCGTGCAGAGGAGAAGCAACCTTCTGAGGAGAGGAATCGACAAAGGGTCGGGGAGGATTATCAATTCCTAAAGCTTCAACGGAAGCCCCCCCACCAGTCTCTGACTTGGACTTTTTGTTGGGATTCCCCGAGGGAGGAACGATCGAAGCATCGGAGGATGACTTGCCACCAATAGCAAGATTTTGCAAAGCCTCAATGGGCGTAACCCCATCGGAATAAGGCCTCTTATTCGAAGAGGGAACAGGAGTTTTTTCTTGAACACGATCCTCACTCTTAGAATCAATCGCTTTCGGGGAGGAACCTCCGAGCTCAGCCTCGAGCTTTTCGTCCAAAATGGACTTGCTGGAGCTACCCTTGTTCTGCTTCGATGAGGTACCTTTCTCCTTTGTATTTTCCCCACCTTTAGGTGCTTTTGGGGAAGAGGCAGAGGTCTTAGAAGAGGATTTGGAGGGTTTGACCTCCTTGTCAGCCTTTTGTTCCTTGTTCGACTTCTTGTTCTTCGAACCACCAAATATCGACCTGGGGTCGATAGCTTTGCCTAATACATTCTCCATAATAAGTAAATCTGGGCTCGATAAGATAGGATCTTTACTTCTTAAGGAATTCAGAAAATGCACAAAATACAGGAAAAGCTCCGATCTCTATAAGCAAAGATGTCGTGTGAATAATGATAAGAGATCCCAATATTTATAGACGCTACGCACTACGATTGAGATAGTGAAACGACGCGACCATGGAGAAAAATCCCACTCGGGTAAATAAAGTTCGAGCAGAAAGGATGAGAAATCATCGATATCTATAAAGTTAGAATTCATGAGTTACACGAATCAAAGCAAGGAAGATAAAGTCAACTCGTTTACAAAATTGAGTTGCATGAGTAAATACAATTGATTTCGCCCCCTCTGGCCTAATTAACCCCAGTAACTCGCTAAATTGAAGATCAAACGATATATACGTTGAAGCTCGGTAATTACCCAGCTTGATCGAAAGATTGACCGTCTCCATTATCCGGGGCATTGCCCATGTTGACATCCTTCTCTTCCTCGCCGGATGTATTAGAAGGAACGTCGCAGGAGTACTCGAGCACATCAGGGTTAGGCATCGGAATACCATACTCTTCGACCAAAGATGCAAAGCGATGTTCTTGCCAGTTAGTATTTGTCGTGGGGAGAGAAGAAGTCTTATAAGCCTTCCCTTCAGCGTTTTTGAAAGGGTCCATATACTTGAAGTATTCCTCCGTGTCGTCGGGAATTTTCTCGGCCGCGATCAATTGTCGGACCCCTTTATAAAAAATCGTCTGAAGAATTTCTCCCGTTTTTCTTTGAACTAAAGGATCTAAGACAGGAGATTCCAAGAATTCTCGTATGGCAGGGATCTTGGCTTCTTCCCGACCTTGGGCATATGCACGCTCGGAATCTTGCTTCGCCAAATCAAGTTCTATCTTTATTTTCTTTAGCTCCTCCTCAAGGGCACTTCTCTCTTTAACGGACGCAAGCAAATCCTCTTCTAATGAGGAAGAACGTTTCGTATTAGCCTTTTCAAGCTCCTTCTTAACTTGAGATAACTCCCGCTGGCTTTCTTCTAACTGAGCCCGAAGATTTTGGTTATCAACGAGGATTTGAGCACACGCATCGTGAGCATCCTGTGATTCCTGCTCCAGTAACGCCAAACGATATGTTTGAACGGCGAATAAATCCCCGACCTACAAGACATTTTCGAATATCAATGAAAACTAGAGATTCTAAAGAAAGAAAAAGGCAAAATTCTCACCTCGTGATATGTTCGGGAAAAGTCACTCAAAACCTCAAAATCACCTTTGACGGTATGAAGCAACATATCCCGTTTGAATCGACCAGCCATAAAAATCCTAGCGGCCTTGTCAAATTCATTCTCCCCACCCGCGTCCAAATCAGACAGAATAGTGCCATCTTCGGGGTATCCAGCAGCTCTGCTACCTCGAAGATGCTCTTCCATAAAATCTGCCACATCAGGCTCCGACCTACCTTCTCGACATGGAACTGAGTCAGTTTTCGCACCAAAAGGTTTTACCCTCCTTGAGGGCCCGGGATTTCCAGCATTTCTTTTTCGGCTGAGAAGCGTCTCGTACTCCTGGACGCCCTGAATTCGGTTCCAAGAGTGCTGGCTATAGCCAACGGATGAAAGAACGGAGGTATCAGGGGAAAACAGAGCTCGAAGTGGTCCGGCAGAGGCGGAATTCAAGGAACTCATGGTACCAACGCCCCTCAGATTGGGAATCGCGACCGGAACGATAACTGAATCTCCGACCGAATTACTGGTACCTACTCTATCTCCGGATGTACGAGGTAAAGGATCGAGATAAAATGGTTTATCTTCAATCAGACTGGCAGCGGATACTCTGAATTCCTCCACAACTCGACCTACAGGGATAATACAATTCAAGTGAGATTAAAACAAGAAATACTGTTCGGTAAAACCTTAAAGTAGATGAGATAAATAAGCATACTCAAAGAAAGAGTGGCGAAGGGCGGAGCACTAGAGACTGGTAGGTTATCAGTCCGTATAACGGGTCCTTCGGAAACTCGACCTGGAAATTTAATCGCCGGGGCAGGATAATCGCAATAGCTCAACCCAGCCAGTCGCAAAACGCCTTCTTGAACCAAGTACCTGGTTTGATAGGGGTTAGACTCCAATTGCCCCAGGAGTTCATCAGAAAGACGATGGCTAAGTTTTTCTCTTATTTTGCGAGAACCGTATGTCCAAGTGTTTACGCCGTCCCATCGATAAGCTCTCATTTTCGAACTACCCTCTGAAACAGGAACGTCAGGGCCCTTCACGAAAAAGAATCTCCTCTTCCAACCTAAAGCTCTCTTTGTTGATATTTTCGTAAGAAAAGACCGTGTAGACCTTGGACGAACAGACACAAAGCCTACGTTCGAACCTTTGCAGGGATCCATTCGGAATATCTGCCAAAAGTTGCTAAAAGAAGCTTCTTCTCCTTTTGCCTCCATAAGAGTGCAAAACGCTATTATATAAGCAACGGAGTGCGGGAGAAGCTGAGCCGGGGAAAGCGAAAAGAAATTCAAAATATTTCTGATAAGAGGAACGAACGGGATACGCAAGCCACAGAAAAATTGTCCCTCATAAAAGGCTTGACATCCAGCGGGAGGCTCAGTGGCACGTTCGGTATAAGAAGGAACGACAATCGAAAAACCTTTGGGAAGAAATTTCCCATAATCCGCCTCAAGGTGAGCCCGGTCCTTTTTCGAAAAGCAACTGGAAGTTTTACTAGCAGGAAGTTCTGACTTACCCGAGATGACGGCTTGTGAAGCTTGCTTATGTTCGAAAATCCTGACAAAAGCACCTTCGCCGATACTACGTTTGTCGACCTCTTTCTCCTCGAGATCCTCGCTCGGATCATCGTCTTCGTCGTCTTGATGAAACTCCCCATCTTCAAAGTCATCTACAAGCTTAAACAAGGGATCGGATTCTTGGCTCTCCTCAATCTTTTTCTTGCCTCTCGCGCTTCTAGAGCTCGACATAATGGACTAAGAAGTATTTATACAGGAGAAAAATGCTATTTCGAGCTAAAACGCTTCGAGTTCAAGAAAGTTGTTATGTGAATATTTATCAGCAAAATCAACATATATATATACGGGGTTAAAAAGGTAAAAATTGCAAGGAGGCCCCCGAGTAACCGCGACGGTTGAACTTACCAAGGGTAAAAGCTTATGGTCATCCCTCTCAAAATTACCTCTTTGATCCTTCATTCCCTAGAATTGCGGAATATATCCTTGCAATCTATCCTTAAGATTCTTAGAAGCCCTTCTGGTTATAATCGGAAATTCTGGAAAGCATTTATCAAGGGATCGAACATCGCAACATGATACCAAAAGGGGGTATTACTATTTCAACTTCCCCCGACGAGGGTAATTTCAGAGCGCGCCACAATATGTTTCTTATATATGCACTCTTTTTCCCTAACTCGGTTTTTATCCCAATGGGTTTTTCCGAGTCAGGTTTTTAACGAGGCATATCCTGAAAATATACTGAACGGCTCGTCTCATCGTAACATGGAACGTACTTGGTACTTCTTCGAGCGCTTACTTCGCTTCACACTCGAGAAGTGGGGGAGTATTGATGAGGGGTAATTCGGTTCCCCTGTTCTTTAACCTTAACGCGATCCGAATAGCTATGAACCCTGTCGCCAGGGATCAAAAGATGAACCAAAGCATGAAAATGATCGATCCGAGCTCATAAGGTCGCTATAGGTCGAAGGACACTGTTGGGCCGAGCCCAGGCCCAAGCCCTCAAATCTGGCTATAAATACTCCATGCATTTATTACACTAGGACCAACTTCCAAGATATTTTCAATCTGAAGACCGCAGCTCGGTCTATTAGGATAGGACTTATTATACATGTTTCACCCTCTAGCTTGTACGGCATCCAATAATGCTCGAATAGGGCCTTCAAATACTTGTACTTGTACTCATTCAAATCGAATACAATTACATTGATCTTTACTTCACTTTATTTATTTAATTATCGTTATTGTAATCATACGTCCCACCCTTGATCGAACTAACGAATGCACGTAAGATCAGTCTTCCCCGAAAGCTCCTAAAGGGGGAGAAGATAAGAAAGAGAAAAGCGCCTCCTCAAAACCAAACAAGGGTAGCTCCAGCAAGTCCATTTTGGACGAAGAGCTCGAGGCTGAGCTCGGAGGTTCCTCCCCGAAAGTGATTGATTCTAAGAGTGAGGATTGTGTCCTAGAAAAGACTCCTGTTCCCTCTTCGAATAAGAGGCCTTATTCCGATGGGGTTACGCCCATTGAGGCTTTGCAAAATCTTGCTATTGATGGCAAGTCATCCTCCGATGCTTCGATCGTTCCTCCCTCAGGGAATCCCAACAAAAGGTCCAAGTCAGAGACTGGTGGGGGGGCTTCCGCTGAAGCATTAGGAATTGATAATCCTCCCCGATCCTTTGCCGATTCCTCTCCTCAAAAGGTTGCTTCTTCCCTGCACGAGGAGTTGAAAAATGGATCTCCTTCTAAGGTTGATCCCATGGGTAACTTGTTGCAAGATACCTTTACTTCTTCAGAGACTGATATACCCAAGGAAAGAAACACGTCCAAAGAGAGAAACATAGAAGAGTTGTTCGAGTCTGGGCAGCACTTCCTTTTTCATGTGTACATTTATTTATTCTACCTTTTTTCCATTTTTTTTTTTTTTTTTTTTTTTTTTTTTTTTTTTAGCGCTGATGATCCTTTTTAACAGGCCGGACAAGACTTCATTGAGCTTAAAACGTTTGCTGAGCGGGAGATCAACCAGCGCGCTGCTATTTCTCTCGAGCTGGAAGAGAAGAAAATCGAGTTCGACCGTGTCCTCGCAGAGAAGCTTGCTTTAGAGAAGGAGAAGAAGGCAAACGATCATGGAGAGGAGATCCATAAGCAGCTGAATGAGAAACTCGAAAAACTGAAGATCCTCCATGAGCAGGAGAAACAAAATTTCACATGTCGAGAAAAGGAGGCTTATGATCGTGGATTTGAAGCAGGATGTGAGGCTCGCAATGCTGAGCTTCGAAAAATTCTTTCTGACAATAAACTTGTTTAGATGTTGTCTCTTATTTACCCGAACTCGTAGTATACTGTTTCTATTTGTGTTATCCTGAATAATTTTCAGATATTTTTATTTTCTATGGCTTGTAATAATTTGCTTTCTTCTCGAATCGCATGCTCCTCTTATGTGTTATTCCTTTGATCATGCCTTCATTTGGATTTCTTTATGATTTTTCTTTGATGATTGGAACTGAGACTTTGATGAATTCGGATAAGATGAACTCGAGTGGAACAAATTTGACATTTTCTTCGCTTTTTTCCCAAAACAGTTTCTGCATTTTCGGGATTCGTAACGGTCGGCGCATTTACTGCTTATATCTCAGCCGTTAGTATCATCAAATCTGGGTCGTTACTTGCCTATTCCTTTCGCTATATATAGATCCGTAGTTACCTTTGAATTTCATATTCCAGTAACATTTCTGATCGGTTCTATGATTGAGATTTTACTTTTCCTAGCCAACATGCTCCGTTTGCTATCTCCGATTGAACTGTTCGAGGTTCTTCTTCGAACTGTTTATAAATTTCGCTTATCTCCTGATGGCTACTTATTTCGACTAGGGTATCGACAGGCGAAAATAATTGCGACTGGGGTACCGGCAGGCGACCAGCTCTCTTTGATTCCAAGTCTTTGAGGCGGGTTCGATCTTCTGTATCCTGTCAATCCACCCGGTCGGATAGTGGGTCTACTGCTGGAGGAGTTTTCCTGCACTCGATCTCTACTTCTTCAAGATATTTCTTGAAGAATGTTGCCTTCGAGATTGCGTGGAATAATTTCTCTAGGGGTTGCCTTGCTTTCTCTCGATCTGGCCCGGCGTGGAGCAAGTACCGAGGAAGTGAAGGATGAAGGGTGGAAGTGTTAGCCCAGCCTCGGCTTCTTCCTTCGATCACGAGAGACTTCTAGCGTAGGGTTGATTTGTAATAGGGTTACATAAAATGTAAAGCCTTGACTTTGTTCGATTTTTTCTTGCCATTGTAATTTCAAACTTTGCTTGTAATGTCATCAATTAGACATTTATTTTTCTCGTCATACGTGTTATTCCGTAAAATTGCTTTTGTATGCTGTTATCGAGCATCGATGTCTTCTGCCTCCAAAATATGATCGAGTGCCATTCTTTATTTACTTTGATAAATATTTAGATGATAGATGATAATCGATATTCCTCGATTTTGAATATAACTTGTAGGAGACTTTTATTCCCCCGTGAAATAATTAAGATATCAAAATAGAAGAATACAAAATGACCTTCAAGTAACAATTTTAATCTGAAGGGCCAAGTTCTCTAACTTGGGCAAATAACCATGATGTAATATTCGGATAGGGTGTCGATCGATTTTGAATAATAGCTTTGATTTAAACGTTGTAAAGATGGCTGTTAACCTTAGACGATCGAGTAATCATGTAGAAATAATAGAATAGAATGTGATTGGTCCCTGTTGATCAAGGATAATGATTTCGATCTAAGGGGCATAGCAGAGGCTTTCACCCTTAGTCGTTTTTAGAGCATTTTTAGCCCTTGGGTCATAGCAGAGGCTTTCACCCATTCAATAATTTCGATCTAAGGGGCATAGCAGAGGCTTTCACCCTTAGTCGTTTTTAGAGCAGTTTTAGCCCTTGGGTCATAGCAGAGGCTTTCACCCATTCAATAATTTCGATCTAAGGGGCATAGCAGAGGCTTTCACCCTTAGTCGTTTTTAGAGCATTTTTAGCCCTTGGGTCATAGCAGAGGCTTTCACCCATTCAATAATTTCGATCTAAGGGGCATAGCAGAGGCTTTCACCCTTAGTCGTTTTTAGAGCATTTTTAGCCCTTGGGTCATAGCAGAGGCTTTCACCCATTCAATAATTTCGATCTAAGGGGCATAGCAGAGGCTTTCACCCTTAGTCGTTTTCCGAGCATTTTTAGCCCTAGGGTCATAGTAGAGGCTTTCACCCATTCAATAATTTCGATCTAAGGGGCATAGCAGAGGCTTTCACCCTTAGTCGTTTTTAGAGCATTTTTAGCCCTTGGGTCATAGCAGAGGCTTTCACCCATTCAATATTTTCGATCTAAGGGGCATAGCAGAGGCTTTCACCCTTAGTCGTTTTCAGAGCATTTTTAGCCCTTGGGTCATAGCAGAGGCTTTCACCCATTCAATATTTTTGATCTAAGGGGCATAGCAGAGGCTTTCACCCTTAGTCGTTTTCAGAGCATTTTTAGCCCTTGGGTCATAGCAGAGGCTTTCACCCTTATATAATAATAGACTGAGACAAGTACAGAATAAATGACAAAGATCGATAATATCAAGGAGAGATGAACGAATATGAATATTGACGAGATTAGCTTCCATGGAATATATAACTTTTGATCGAAACAAATACTGAAGAGAAAATAGCCTTCTGCAAATATGGAGAAACATGCAGTAGTGAATAGCCCTAGATTTTAAATAATCCTTATGCCTTTGTCGAGAAAATTCTTTGTTTGAAGGTTCCTAAATTTGATAAGTTTAATCTTTTCAAAACGGTTCCTGTTTTACCGGGAATCGCAACGGTCGACAAATCTTGTCCGCTCACTTTGCGAATTATAGGCCGTCGGATTCCTTTTGCTTTTCTCTATAAAAGGCTGTTATTTCTTTGAAGCCATTCCATTCATTGTGCTGGCATTTCATCCGTCCCCTCATGGCGACTAAGGTTGTTATTTCAATAATTCGCTTATTCGAGGTCAGATTTCGAACGATTTTCAAGTGGAGGAATATTCGAGCAGGAAGAATATTATTTCAACCTTCGCTTAGAGTATCGGCAGGCAAATATAATCTCCATCTTGAAGGCCAATATGCCAGACCTATGGAGCTTGTAAGTTGTGGCATAGGTTTTCGATTAGGGACCTATTGCCACAATGCATTTAGGAAGACGTACAGGGGTGGGAGTTCTGCAGAATTCATTTACTCGATGAATCTCACCCTCGAGTCTTCATCTTTGGAGAACCGTAAATAAAGATAAGAGCCTGCGGGTCCGAAGGAGATACCATGGTCGGATCTAAATTATCCCGAGTAGACGATGGGACGGGAGACCGAAAATTTCATAGGATTGTAATAATGTACTGATGTAATGTAAAGGCTTGTGCTCTACTCGATATGTATTTTCCCATTTCTTGTAATTTTCCGAGATAATACAAATACATTTCCTCTTCATTTTGTTGATAACATCGAATATTACTAGGTAAAAGTTTATCTTTCATAATTCTATCTTGACCTTCTAATATCGATCAAGAAATAATCGACCACCACTTGCGCGAGTGGATAATATAAATATCTTAGCAGACCTGAGATTGGTAAGGGGAAATGATGCCATAATCTTTGTCACTGATTACTTTCCATAATTGCATAACTTCTAGGTCGAGAATTCAGTTCGACTGAATCTGATTACATTTCTTCTCGGTTGGTAGCGTAAAAGCATAATAACAAATACTTGAGTATGAAAAACAACTGAATAAACCGGATATGAATTCTGATATGCCATTCTTCAATAGAATTTTATGAATACGTCGTAACTGTTCGATATTTAGAGTGTTGTAATTCTTCTATATTTCTCATTGGATCGCGTGTTTTGTTACCAAACAGGGCCCAATTTCTCGGGAAATGTAACGGTCCTTCCATTTAATGCGGACATCCCAATCGCTCATAAAAGGTTATCTGGGCCGTTGATTTTAAATTCCCTACCCCTATAAATAGGTCCCTTCATGTATACAACACTTCTTGCTTTTCTTCTTATGCCCCATCCGATCATCATGGGTCGAGTTTTAGATTTGATTCGTATTTTGTCCCGAATAAAAGAGTTTGAGATCAGAGTTCGAACTTTCTTTTCCGATCTTGTTTCCTTTTGGATGAGCTTTTCGCTTAGAATATCGACAGGCAAAAGAAAATGCGCCTAGAATACCGGCAGGCAACCTGTTTTCCCAGACATATCTTGTCTGGTGCGGGTTAGGATTCTGGTATTCTGGCGCAGCACCTGATCGGGCAGCTGGTTATTCCGAGAAGAGTTCTTTAAATCTGAGGCATCAGCTTCCTCGAGGGCTTTCTTACTAGATAGTTTTCTCGAGTTCTCTTGGAGTGCCTCTTGTTGGGATAACCTTTTGCTGCTCCGGTTCGAATTAATCTGTAAATAATGATTGAGTATTTCAATCATTGTTTACAGATGATGATCTAAGGTCGGTCTGCTTCCCCGGTGAGGATCTCCGATCCGGCTTTTAGCCAGCACGAGGGCGGACGCACGACACGTTGCTAGTGATTGGCAAGGAGGATCACTGCTGAGTTCTGGATCTGGGGCGCTCTTCGGAAATGAAGATCGAGCACCTAACAGGATAGAATTTCCTTATAGAATTTTGTAATAGGGCAGGAATGATTGTACTGCATTTCTTGAGCCCGAGATTCCTTCGGAGCTTTACTTTGTAACTTGTTTGAAGAATTTCAATGATAAAGTTTTATTTGTAATCGAATCTTCTTACTCGAATTCCCTTATTGGTCATAGTGATAATCCAACATACCCTTTATTAGTTTGAGAACTCATCTAATCGATTGCAAATATTTAAACAATCAATTTAACCCGGCCGACTTTGAGAAGGATACAAATAGTCGATTGATAGTATATAGAGACTTCGCCAATGATCTTTAAAATAATCGATTCGAAGGATTCGCCATTGAAGTTTATGAATACGAAGAACGAAAAAATAAATTCCGATCGTTAATATCGAACTGCAACTTCATAGAGATAAATGAGTTGTGCGACCATAGGATTGACCATTATCTTCAAGCTTTGAAAGAAAAACTATCAAATAGGCCTTCTTTCTCTTCATCTCTGAAATGACGAAGGGTCGAATGATTCGCCTCGGAGAATGAACAACGAAGTTTCGGATTAGTAAAATCTTCAGGTGGCACACATATTCCTCCTAGTAGTAGGCATATTTCGATCTAATACTCGAATAAGGCCCCTCGGTGGGCGCCAATTGATCTTACGTATATTCGTTAGTTCGATCAAGGGTGGGATGTAGAACAATATGACAATAAATAAATAAGGTAAAGATCAAAGTAGTTGTATTCGAATTGAATGAGTACAAGTACAAATATTCAAAGGTCCTATTCGAGCATTATTGGATGCCGTACAAGCTAGAGGGTGAAACATGTATGAGAAAACCTATACTAATATTCTCCAGTAAACTCGAGCTGTAGTCTCAAGGTTGGAGTGTCTTTTTAAGTTGTTCAGTGTAATAAATGCATGGAGTATTTATAGCCAAATCAGAAGGCTTGGGCCTGGGCTCGGCCCAACAGCGTCCTTCGATCTATGGTTCTCTAGCGTGCTCAGAACAACCATCTTCATGCTTTGGTTCGGCATTCGGTTCCTGGCGACAGGGTTCGAAGCCATCCGAACTGCGTTGAGGCTAGGAAAACAGCTGCTCCGAATTACCCCTCATCATCCAGAATCCCTTCATTTGGCAGATTGAAGACAGTTACCAGAGACTCGGAGGTTATGTTCACATGTTCCCCTCCAACAGCGGAGTATATGGAGTCTTGGGTAACATTCCCATTCATATAAAACTCAGATACCTCTTCCATATAGACATTCGCTCCATTAGCAGAAAGAAACTCCTTCAGACCAGTTTCCTCAATTTTCTCCATTATTATCTTCATCAAAGGGGTTCCAGATTTCTCGTATGCTTCAAAGTTAAGCCATGATCCTTCAATCACTTTGTTCTGTCTTGCGACAGACGATTGTTCCTCGACAATTTTCGTGGCTTTAGTGTTTCGTGCCATTTTCACAGTTGAATAATAATCAAAATTTCACAAAAAGGCTTGAGGTAGTAGGATGCTGTGACTGTGGGTAAAGAATGAACAGAGATTTTTACCTTGTAGTTTTGAATGAGGAAATCACCGTCACATTTGAATTAGGTTTTAATTGCTGCAATTTGAATGGCGGATTTGAAAATGGACTTCAATTTTAATTATGCATAATTAATCACAAAATCCGAAGAGTTTGCGTGTTTTACCGGAGCTGTAAAACTTTCTGACATGCACGGTAAAAAACACATTTTTATTTGTAACAGTTAGCACACAATGCACTTGGCTGTTGAGTCTTTTAACTCAATACTATTCTAAAAATCTCTGTTTGATTAGAACGAGTTCAAATTGTTAACAGAACTAGATTGGGAAGTACATATCCAATTAAGTATCTATTAACGGGGCGCATAATACCGAACAAAAAACACACAAAAAAGTCACGTGGTTTGGTGGTCTTTACACAAAAGAAGAATGATCTTCAAACATGAACAAATAAACCAAAATGTAGACAAATCCATGAAACCTAAGCCTGGCAAGCAAATCTATTGAATTTTGCCTGGTATAGTTGAATAGCCAGGCGCCGTCGGGCAATGACAGATTCAGCCTGCCATAATGAGGATTTGTTTTATTATTTCTGCCCAATATTATAAGAAATCAATAAATTAAGTGTTGAAATGTTGAATAATCTACCTCGCTAAGCTGTTTCTGGATCCCTTCTACATCATAGTCATACAAACATACAGGCCACAATCATACCTAATTTTACATTGGGATTCTTTTCATTAAAAAGCTTGATCTTGATAGTTATACCGCAAAAAAATATTGAGACGTGACATTACCCATTTGGTTGGACTGGCACCCACGCTGGATGTATCCATAACCACGAATTGCCAATGTTTTGGGGTTTGTAGTGGATAGCTGGCCGCTTCCTTAACAATATTTCCAAACGATCATTTTGTTTGATTTATATAACGTGAGAACGTACAGTTCAAAGTCATTTAATGCATCACGAACATATTTGTTATCAGTATTTACCATTTTCAAAGCAATATGTCTCCTCAGTGGTTCCATTTCTGCACAGGGTGTTGTGTCGCAATAGCTTATGTCATGATGAACCAAGTCTATAATGATAATGAACCAGTAGAAGTGGCAATCATTAATAGGGATGAATATTTTGTCCAAGAATTCCATTCTCGAGACAAAGTTGTGCTCTGATGTGAAGAATGCTTTGAGGATTCTTTCATTTGGTATATCCGGTAGTAAACAAATTTGCTGCAAAACACAATCTCATAATCAACATATTTTTTTACGAGTAGGCATAAAAATACTGAATTGGATTGATAAAGAACATACGCTAAAAACCAGAGGCATGTACCAACAAGTCTGTCTTCTGTGTTCTTCTCTATTTTTCATCGTGCACCAGTATGCCACGCAGTCTAGCACCTATAAACATCACTAATAGCTAAGTGAATAACAGAAAAGTCTATTACTTATCTGTTATTCATAAAAAGACATCGTTTTGTTGATAGCTTACAATACACGCTCTTATAAATATTCTTACAGACCGTCAAAGGGATCTCCAGGCCGAGTTTTATTTTGAATTAATGAAAAATTAACTACAATACACGACTCCAACTCCAAAAAAATAACCAATCATAAAATCAATTGCAGTAAATTAAATTTTGGTGGTTGGATGAGTTTGAAAGAAAATTAGTACCTACCCCAGTGGATTTAACCCGTGGGTGCTTGATGAACGCCACGTGAGCATGAAAGGACATGTTTTTCCTTTTTTGTCGTTTCATGCTCACGTGTCATTCATCCAACCATATGCAAATAAATCCACTGGGGTGGGGTAGGATCAATAAAATAATAGTAAGCCAAATAATGTAAAATAAAAAGGAAATTAACCCTCTTTCTGAGATGTAGCATTGCATTTTGCATCAGTATCGAGTCATTATTTGCCTGTATTGACTAGATCGGTTGGGTAACAATTTTACCATCCTTCAGATACCGTCAATTGTTGAATAACAGTGACCCCCTGGCCAATTTTATCACCCCTAAAACTTTCTACAAAACCTAGCACGCGACACTTCCAATCTTATTTTGCTTTTTCTCTGCAGAATTTGTGTTGCTTTCCAGGTACAAATTTAATTGCCCCAAAGAAACAAATCAATAAATCTGAGGTCGCACATGCGCCAATTGAGGAGGAGACTAATAAGTCAAAGCCAAAACTTCTGGTACTCCTAAGTTGTTCAAATTCTGGAATGAGAATTGAAGAAATATCCTTTACCCAAGAAGCAACTAAGGGATGAATTTCAAAGAATTGCTGACATAGTGGCAAAGATCCTAGAATGTAAGGGAGGATCATTTGATGGACTAACTGATGACATACTATGCTATATGACCTGCATATACGGTGAAAAGATCAATTGGACCAGAGTCACGTTTAACTACATGAAGAATAGTGTTACCAAGAAACATTTTTACCATGGTAACATTTTGAGTGTCCTATTTAGGTATCTGGGTGTTACTATTTCCAATGGGAAGATCCTACATAAGATAAAGGAGATGAAGACTTATATCCCACCTAGCACAAGACCTGAGTCATCTACTATCTTTGAAGTTAGAGACCCTGAAAAGAATAATAAGAGGAGATCAAATAAGTCAAATATCGAAGATCCTGGAACCAAGAAGGAGAACTTTAGTGTGAGGGGTTTACCCATACCAACTGCTTCAGAGGAGGTCAAACATAACTCATATGACTCGGTGGATGAAACACTTTTGGAAGAACAAAGCTTGTTTGAACACTTTACAAGTTCAATTAAGAGTCCAAGTAGAGAAACCTGGTCAACTAAGGCATTTCAACCTACCGAGAATATGAACTATATACCAAAGAAGTTAAGAGCACCTAGGACTAGAGGAAGAATGAGATCTTGTATTGATCGGACTTATGAACAAATTATTGGCTCAACTGAGGTTCAACAACAGAATACAATTGTTCAGCCAAGAACTGTGTCTGTTCCTGATAAAGGTAACCAAGTTGTTGTGTCTGAAGATCAAAATGAAGATCTGCCTGCAATTGGACTTATTCCAGCTCCTAAGGCAAAAGCATATTCCAAGAGGTGTAGTGCTAATAAGAGTAAATACTCATATAAAAATCAAGCTGAACTTAGGACTAAGAGAGCAAGTACTGCTGCTGCTACTAAGAATAAATTCTTCACGTTTGAGAATGGAACTGTTGAGGCCACCGTGAAGATTGCTATTGCCAAAAGCTTGACCAACAACGAAGTCAACCATCTTGATATTGAGGATGCCTCTGATCATGACATGATCACAACAAAGGAGTGAGAGGGCATAGAAGAATGGGATGCTTTGGAGTTGATTACAAGCTTGCCTGAAAGTTATGATGCCTATGCACACAAGATTGTAGAGGTTAATGAGATAGTCCATAGAAGAACTAAGTTCACTGATGAGAGGAGAAGATATATGAGATGGAGGAACAACAGGCTAGATGATTCTTTATAAGAAATGAAGCTTACTTCAAGAAGACAAGTTGTTGATGCTTTCATATTCAGGGATGCTATATTTGAAAAATTAAAGGAAGTCATGTTTGATGTTAGAGAGGAAATCCAGAATGAAATCCCAGATTTTGGTCCTCAAAGGATAATTAACAAGGCAGTTATTTTCACCATCAATAGATGGGCTCAGACAGCAAGGCCCACTTTTGAAGGAGAATTTGCAGATGATTGTTTTGTGCCCAATATTAGATTAATTGCGGATGGACCTTATGTTAAAGTTCCTGCTCACTTGCAATCATCGAAGTCAACAACATCTGTTGATCTACCTAAAAAATGTGAGCTACAGGAACAAGACGGACAGAAAGAATGTTTCCAACGTTTACTGGAAATTAAAATAACAGGTGAGTCGTTGGGAGAATGCAAGCTGATTTGGAAGCCCAAAGAAAGAAACTTTCTGTTTAACTTGGAGTACAAAAGATGTTGAAGTTGCTAATGAAGGAGAGGAACATGCGCTAAGTAAAACTCTTGAGCTTGTGGACTCGTCTGATGAGTCTAGTACTAGTTCAATTGTGAAACAAACGGGTTTTGAATGGCCAAGTCCTTCAGAAAATATAAAATCCAAGGCCAAGGTCAACGGAGGAGCAAAGTGCAAGCACAAGATAATTGACAACACCTCCCAATGTGTGGAACCTGTATATATAAGTGATTCTTCATCCAACCATACAGAGAAGAATGTGGATGAAGATATGAGGGCTATGGTGACTGTGCATGACCACATTCATAATCCCTAAGGATATGTGGGGAAGGATATGACTAAGGATACAAGAGCACCCCCTCTAGGACCTTGAAGAGAATAACAAAAACCTGTTATGGGAGATTCAAAAGATAACAGAATAGATTTATTTAAAGTCTGTAAATTCTGGATTATCCATTCAGGACGAGGAGGATTTAAGTAATGAAGCTAATGCTATAAGGATAGGCATCCATAGCAGCTACGACAGAATTAAGAGAATTGAAGGTAGAGTTGAGAGGAGTCTGAAGGAGTATTCCGAGAAACTAGAAATCGCTGAGAATACTCTAAGTGAGGGTCTGCGCAATCAAGAGTTAAGGATGAATGATATGAATAATAAATTATTGGGGGAGGTTGATTCAATAAAGAAAGATTTCATGCCTATCAAGACCACTTTGGAGATTGATGTTATCTCCTTGAGAAGAAAGTACACATCCTTGGACAAAAACTTTAGCAAGTCAAGGCTATGGACGTTTTTTTACTGTGTGAGTGCTCAAGTAGCAGAAATTAGCAACTTTCTGCAACAGAAGTATGGTGGCAATGACAAGAAGGGGGAATCAAGCCAAACTAAGAAGAATGATCCAACTGCAGGGAAAAATTACTCAAGAAGATGATGATACAAATTGTTAGCACTATTTTTTATCTTCAATTTTTTATTTAAAGAATAATTTTATAATTAGTTGTTGTGGTCGTAGAATTTATTTGTTTAGGAATAATTAAGAACTTGCAAAATATTACTATACCCCATAATTCTAAGCAAATCATGATCTCATATTCAAATTTAAACATTACCATCCCATGAATGTAACATTCTGGTTTTAAGCAAAGCATGATCTCCCTCGTGCAGAACCATGCTCCGTATTCAATGGGGTACTAGGGAGTCCTTCATCTGTTGAATTGTCAGAGTCATTTATTCTGAACTGAACTGAGTTAGAAACTTTTGATTCCGGTGTCTGAAAATTTGAGGTTAGAGTAAGCATGACCCCATGTTTCACACCCTTATGAACTGCTTCCTTCATATATGCATATAACTGACTATTTAAAGCGTTAGGAAGCTCCATGATGGATTGATAGATCTTCGGAATCAAATCTACAATGTTTGGTTTACTTGAAACTGCACTCATCGAATTCTCAGTGAGAGTGATTTTCAGTCTTGTTACTTCTCCCTCCAATTCATTTACCCTGTGTAAAAACAAATTGAAATTTATGTAGATGAAGTGATTGTCCATTGGTGATGATTGTTGTTGTGAGCCATCAACATTGGAATCAAGTGTCATTCCCCCACAATTTTTTTCTTTCTGAATTCTACTGGCCTTCTCCTTTCCAGGTTTGCTGACTTGTTCATCATCCTCACTAGGCACAACATCATATTTTTTTATTGTCAACAAGCAATAACCTTGGACTGGATGACGGTGTATAACCTGTGTTTATCTTACATGCCTTTACCAAAAAATATAGGAGTATGTTAACATTAATAAAATTAACTCTTGGCAATTAATAAAAGTAAAGAATTTCAATAACATTACTTAAACGACTGATATGTACCTTGGCACTCCAGTAACCACCCATTTTCTGCATATCCCATGCAAGTAGACTGACCCGTTGCTTGGTCAGGTAATCCACATAAGGCAATTCTGTTTGAAGCCTGATATAGTATGGACATCCAGTTGGCACCACATTTGCCAAGAACATGATCTGGTTTTGGAAAATAAGAAATATATAGAATGCATATAGATTTAGGTAATTACGGAATACATGCTAATCTTAAAAGAAGAACTTGAAAAATGAAAAAATAGTTGCCTAAAAACTTTCATTTGGTACCTGCAATGCAAGCAAACACCCTGACACGTAACTTTGTTTATGATTATTCCATTGATCAATTCCCTCTTCAATTTTCTCCAGTATCAACCCTGCCCAATTATATTCCTTGATTTTATGCAGATCCACTAGCAGATTTAAATAAGTAAAGGGTATGTTGTGTTGATACCCAGGAAACAAGACGTTGGCAAAGAAGAACATCATATACATAACTTTGAATTCATTGTCGGAAGAATAGCATTGTTAAAATACTTCCCATAAAGAGCACATCCTTCTGATGAATCCATTTGGAAGTTAATGTCTAACTTAGAAATTGGGACACCAATTGCTTTATTGATGGCTTCCTCATTAATATCAATATAAACTTCATGTACATTAATCACATGCTTTTCCAAGTTATAATGATCCATTATCCATCTGACCATCACTTTGTCTACACACTCAATTTGTATGTTTAGCATTGACCCAAATCATATTTCTTCGACACACTTTCTTTGAGAATCATGTAAAGTCCGATTGATTTCTCTTACTTTTCTAAGTGAGGTCCTGTGTTCGAGTTTGAGACCTTGAAAACAGACCACATACACATAAATGACATCAATATTCCAATAGTGTAGTTTGGATGAGTACTCAATGTGGCCTTATGAGGAATATCAGAACATTAGTGGCTTGAGTAATGCATACCTGTTTTGGATCAAAATCTCCACAAGCTTCTTTGTAAGATCAGATTCAACAATTGTTAAATCCTTGTTGTCACGAGGGGATAAGGAAGCTAAGTATTTGTTGTAATCCAAATGTTGTAATTCATTTGTTGTGTCTCCTATACTTAAAAGAAAGGGGTCTACCTCTTCATGTGTTGATGTAGATTCACATTTTGTTATCTTACCAGGTTTAGTGATCTCACTTTCAGTACCTTAGAATTCCAGTTTCCTCTTTGAATTACTGATTCCGAACTCGTGTGTAGACAGGTTAAGGGAATTTATGAAGCCAAGAAAACAAGGAAATCGATGAGTGGATGGAAAGAAGGAAAGAATCATTACCTAGCTGCTTTCGAACACACCGGCCATCGAATTGGTTATTACTCCAAATGTTGATATGATGGAAATCGATGAGAAGAAACCCTCTTGGTTTGATCCTTTCAGAGATTATTTGCATAAAGGGTCGAATTTTACGATCTAGGAAACAGCCAGTCTTTGAGGGAAATGGAGGTCGATCATGCAGAATGTAAAGAGATCGAGCTAAGCTGAAAATTCACGTTGCGAAATCCAATATGGAGAAAGCGTACAACCTAAGGGTCAGAGTCCGAACTTTCAAGGTCAGTGACTTGGTGTTAAAAAAGGTAGAAGTCTCAAACACGAGGGAAAATTGCGACCCAATTGGGATGGCCCCTATATTATGGTCGAGGTTGGAAAGAAAGGCTCATATAAGATCGCTTATCCGAGTGGAGAAGTTCTCCCTCGAACTTGGAATACAGTCAATTTTAGGAAGTATTACGGGAAGTGAAGACTATTTATTGGGTTTTCTCTTTTCGAAATTGTGTCTATCATTTATTATTCGGATCTATTATGTCTCCTACTATTGAAGAAATCAATGAAATATTTATATTTTCTCTTTTATTCGATGTATCTCCATGAACTACTTATTATCTACAAGATCGGCATTCGGCCTTTCGTCGAAAATTTACTAAGGGTGAAAGCCGTTGCTATGCCCCTTAGATCAAAATTATAAATTTCAGGGGTGAAAGGTGTTGCTACGACCCTTAAGTGAAAGTTGTTGGTATGACCATCGAAAATTGACTAAGGGTGAAAGTCGTTGCTATGCCCCTTAGATCAAAATTATAAGTTTCAGGGGTGAAAGCTGTTGCTACGACCCTTAGGTGAAAGCTGTTGCTATGACCATCGAAAATTGACTAAGGGTGAAAGCCATTGCTATGCCCCTTAGATCAAAATTATAAGTTTCAGGGGTGAAAGCTGTTGCTACGATCCTTAGGTCAAAGCTGTTGCTATGACCGTTGAAAACTGACTAAGGGTGAATGCCGTTGCTATGCCCCTTAGATCGGAATTGCAAGGAGATCATCGATCATTAAATCAGAATTCTTCTCGGTTATGTTTGATATTTTGGTCTCCCATATAATCTTATCAGCCATTGGCGTTATAACACTTGATCAGCCAGCATTTTTAGCTCGAGAAAGTCTTTGCCATCCTATTGTCAAAAAAGTGGGTCAACAATATAAATAAAAAAAAATAATAATAATAAAAAAAAAAAGAGGAAAAAGAAGAGAAAAATCAGGTTATTATGATCACCTGGGCAAGAGAATTCGATCATGACTGGAATAACTGCGAAGGACTCTTCCCCTTCGACGGATCCGCCTCGAAAACAGGAATATGAGCCTGCAAGAGACTCGGAATGGGATTATCTAGCAACCCCTCAGAATGGGACTTATTCTTTATTTCTCCTAGCGGGGATGGAAGTTTCTCTGGAATAGTGTAAACAGGGAAAGGCTCTGAAGGATTCTCGACCTCTAAGGATTCAGCAGATGCTTCCTGACCACGAGTAACTTAACCGGCAACAGTAAATTTAACTTTCTTATTTGGCCCTCCACCCTCGTAACTAGCTGCAGGGGCATTAGTTAAAGGCGTATCCTCGATAGTAAGTTTCTGCAAAGTCTCAGTCGGGGCATTCTAATCGATATGAGGTCTTTTATTCGAAACAAGCCTGATGCCTTTTGCTTAGCCAATGCTCATTTGGAATTATCGAGGGGCTTAGAGGGTGAGCCCTCGGTTTCCCCGTCGGAGCTCTCATCTGAAAGAATCAATTTGTTGGATACGACCTTAGCAGATTTTATTGAAGTCTGCTTCTCTTTCTTACTTTTCCCACCATCAGAAGTTTGGGAGGAAGGCTCGGAAGTTTTTGGAGAAGCCTTGGAGGATTTCTTCTCCTTAATTAATTTTTTATCTTTGGGCAGACCTTTATTCTTGGCACCACCTAATAACAATTTGGGGTCGATTGGAGTACCCAACACTTTATCCATTATGATCGAAGGGAAGAATTTAAAGTCCGGAATTATATATTAATCTTGGAGCTCCGATCTGAATAGTTAGGCATTATGGTGAAATGAGTTGAATTGGCACTTGTATTTATAGTGCGGACATCACTTTACTTTTAATAATTGAACCGTTACGACTCCAGAGGAAATTCGAAGAGAAATAGTTGAATTCGATTATAAAAGATAGTAACTTCGAACAACAAAGAATGAAGTCAAAGATATGCATATGTTCAAAGAAGAAAGAAAACATCTTGGTTACAAGCTACGAAAGAGAAATACTAATCAAAATCCTAGGGAACATCCTATTACATAACTATCAATGATCGGACTTCTAATTCCCAGGCTCAGAATCACGACCATCTTCATCGTTTTCTTCTTCAGAATCACCTTCTCCCGAGCTACCGTTTTCATTTTCCCCCGAGGCAGAATGGGAATTAGTGACTGTCTGTTCGAGTATATCTAGATTCGGCATAAGAGTAACAAACTCTTCAACGTAAGGGGCAAATTCATGAGTTTGCCAATCCCCAACCTATTGAGGTAAAGATGAAGCTTTGTAATTTTTTCCCTCGGAATTCTTGAAGGGATCCATGTACAGGAGGTAGTCGTCCATATCATCCGGAATTCTTTTAGCCGCAATAAGATTTTGAACCCCTTTATAGAAGATCGTTTGGAGAACCCCACCTATTCTTTTCCGAACTAAAGGATCGAGAACCGGGGACTTCAAAAACTCCCGTATTATCGGATATCTAGCTTCTTCCTGCCCTTGATTGTACGAACGCTCGGAATCCTGCTTGGCCTGTTCAAGCTCAATCTTAACTTTCTTAAGCTCCTCCTCGAGGGCGCTTTTCTCCTCGACCTTCGATACCAAGTTTTCCTCAGCAGCAGGAGTATATTTTTCCTTCTTGGTGTTTTCCAGCTCCTTCCTCGTTTTAGATAATTCTCGTTGACTGTCAGTTAGCTTTTTAGCTGTATCACTTAGCTGCGCTTGAAGAACTTTATTTTCAGCCGAAGATTGCGCGAATGCATCATGAGCTTCTTGTGACTCTTGTTCCAAGAGCGACAGTCGATAAGTCTGAAGGGCAAAATAATCCCCGACCTATGGAAGAAAAAGGTTATGTCAGCAAACATTTTCAAATACGAAGGAACGAAATCACGAGGTTCAACAACCATTACCTCCTGATACGTTCGGGAAAAGTTACTTAAAATTTTGAAATCACTTTTGACAGTATGATGAAGTAAGTCTCGTTTGAATCGCCGGCCAAAAAGATCCTTATAGATTTATCAAATTCATTCTCGCCATTCGGACCAAGATCGCTAGAAATGGTTCCATCTTCCGGATATCCGGCGGCTCTCTCACCTAACAAATGTTCGTTCATAAAGTCAACAACGTCTGGTTCTGACCTTCCTGTTCGGCAAGGTACCGAATCGGAATTTCTGCCAAATGACTTGATTTTCCTCGGAGGCTCCTGACAGTCACTGTTTCGTTTCCGAGCCATACGCTTCTCATATTCTCGGATACCCTGAATCCGATTCCAAGAATATAAACTATAACCAGCAGATGAAGGATTAGAAGTATCAAGTGAGAACACGCTACGTAAAGGGCCCGATATGACGGGGTTGGATGAACTTGTATTTTCGATCCCTCTCAATGGTGGAAACATTAAGGGTGTATCGATCGGGTCATCAGTCAGATTGGTTTACGCTAATTCCTCGGCTCGGATTATCCCTCTTTTGATGTTGAGATAGGTTTGGGGCATTCCTTAAGATGGTAGTCGCGATTGATCCGACCACATACATCCGAAATTTCTCGACAGTTTCATCTGAAAAGAAAACACAATGTGCTCAGAAGGCTAAACTAATAGTATCTTGTAATTCCATTACGAAACTGTAAAAAGTTAGTAGCATACTTAGAGTAAGAGGTACTTGGATGAAAGTGGCTGGTTCGAAAAAGTATCCGATCGATCGGTCAGGACCACCAATGGATTGATTTTGCGAAGAAAGGGAAAATTCGATCATCGAAGCAGTATATCTGCATCTACTAAGGCTTGCCATCCTCAAAACCCCTTCTTGGACAAGGAGCATGGTTTGGTAGGGATCGAACTTTAACTTCTCTAGGAATTCATCAGAAAGATGATGTTTAATCTTCTCCTTGATACGACGACGTCCATACATCCAGGACCCAACTCGATCCCATCGATATGGCCTAGTTTTTGAACTCCCATCTGAAATAGGAATATTAGGTCCTTTAATGAAGAATAATGTCCTTTTCCAGCCCTTGGTTTTGTTCATAGTTACACTTGTACGGATTGATTATTTCGACCGTGGCGAGACACACACAAACCCAGCGTTAGAGCTTGTCGACATGCTCATTTGGAATATTTGCCAAAAAATCCGAAAAGAGGCCTCTTCCCCTTTAGCTTCCATAAGAATACTAGACGTGATGATATACGCGATGGAGTTCGGAAGAATCTGAGCAGGGGAAAGTGAAAAGGCTTTAAAAATACTCCTAACCAGCGGGATAAAGGGGATGCGCAATCCATGAGAAAACTGCCTATCATAGAATGCCTGGCACCCTGCCGGAGGATCAGTTACGCGTTGACGGTAAGTGGGGATAACGATCGAAAAACCCGTGGGGAGAAATTTCCCGAACTCCTTTTCTAGATAAAAATGATCGTCCTGGGTAAAAGCGCAGGAAGTTTGATCAGCGCGAAGGTCATTCCTAAGAGGACCACCGATGCTTGAAGCTTCATTCGGCTTATATATCCTGAAAAAAGCGTTATCACCAATACTATGTTTCTCGACTACATTTTCATCAAGATCTTCAACTTGCTCGACATCTTCTTGCTCAGGGTGAAATTCCCCTTCTTCGAACTCAGGATTGGGCCTTATCCTCAAAGTATTGAAGCTCTCCTTTTCAGAAAACTTAAAAAAATCGATAAGCCTCATATCGGGATCAGATTCCGGCTCTTCTACAACTTTCTTTTTGTCTTTCGAATTTCTCGAGCTAGACATTACGATAAAATGAATACGTGAGACCGAACAATAAGTGACGATTTATTCGATCTCTATGCTCCGACCTGAAAATGGAAAATGCTTCGCAAATAAATTTCCAACAGTCAAAGTACATATCTAAGTTCAAAAATGTAAATTGCAAATCGGACCCTGAGTAACCGCGACGGTTGAAATTCCTAATGGTAAATTCAAACTTATCTTCCGGATAATTGCATCTTTGGCCCCTATACTCTACTAATATGGGCCGAAAAGTGGCTACTGGAAAAGACACGCCTTTTCAACCTCGGAATATATCTACTTCTCCGACCTCTCGCTTCACTTCACGCTCGAAGAAGTGGGGGAATATTAATGAGGAATCAATCGCTACTATTAACAAACGCTTTGTTCAACAACTACCAATCACCAAAAGTCTCAAGCAAAATTATCGGCAACAGAACTCATATTTTCACAGCAGATTCTCATTTTAAGGTTTCCATGATATGCACTCTTTTTCCCTGGTTCGGTTTTTATTCCAATGGGTTTTTCCGAATTGGGTTTTTAACGTGGCATATCCGAAACACATCATAAATGGTTCATCTCGTTGTTGAGTCGGCATTTACTTCTCCGAGCTTCAGCTTCACTTACGCTTGAGAAGTGGGGGAGTATTGCTGAGGGGTACTTTAGATTCTCTACATTCAGGGAACTCATTCTCGGTCGAAAATAGGTTATCCGAGATCAAACACCGTGAATCCCGACCTCAAAGACATAATATCGATCCTAAGTCCCAGTATGCCCTGTCCAATCTCTTGGTCAAAGGCCCCAGATCGAAAACTACTATTGGGCCGACCACAGGCCCAGGCCTTTTGGCCAAGAAGTGCTCCCCTACGGATGGTTCAGCTAGCACACCGCCTCAACTATAAATACCACAAGCATTTATGACGCCAAACACTCTTTCCCAGGTGCTCCCAGTTCAAGCTCCTGCTCGGACTAACCTTGGAGAGTTAGACTATATATCACTTTTGTATGTATTTAACCTCTAGCTTGTACGGCATCCTATAATGCTCAAATAGGACCCTCATTACTTGTAATTTGTACACCAATGATGGAAATAAACTTTATTGATCTTTTCCTTCATATATTTGTGTCTTGCTTGTTAGTTTCCTATTTTGGTCCCCTACGAAACCGCGTAAGATCAATATGGCTGCCATTTGGTATGAAGTTAGGATAAGCTGGGCAGATGTTATTGATAGAATAAGTGCCCAGCAAGCCAATATTAATTAGCTTGTTGAAGTACTATTTTCTTATGGTTTATAATTAATACGACCGTTCATTCATAGTACGTGAAATTGAACAATGGCCAACTTCATCTCTCGCGAACTTATCTAAGCGATTGGATGAAATCCTAAGGTCACAATAGACTATGGGACGATTCACTTCAGTACTGAGTGCAATCATGAAACAGTCTCTGAGGTCGTGATCTTGATAGGATAGTGCCCTGCAAGCCAACAAAATAACTTGTAATAGGGAACATTATTTTATCTTGAAAGAATCTTTGATTTATCAATTAATACGAACTGTTTATTTTATTGAGAATTCATAATATAAACAAATGGCCATCTTCATCTTTCGCGAACACATTTAAGCGATAGGTTGAAACCCTGAGATCACTCATGACTACGGGACTATTCACTTCAGTATTGGGTGCGATTAATCATGAAACAGTCTCAAAGGTCGTGATCTCAAAAATGTTCCAAGTCATAGATTCATATCGAGATGGGGTATCGAATGAATCGTCAAGACTTGTACGATTATGCATGATTCACTTAAAGTGAATTTGTTGTTGTTTCATGAACAAGACATTGTTAATGTCAGTGCATATGACTAGGTGGTTCGATAGGGGATCAGACGCATCGAACGACCCGAACAGAGAGACCCATTGTGGAAGTCTCTCAAGACTTATAACAGTGTACGATTTAGTCCTTAGACTTGAGATGCTAGGGCGAATTCGGTATACGGGTGTGCGTACTTTGATTTAGGAGCCGGGCACATAGCTTGTCCATTGTGCGCCTACGTTAGGTACGTATAGTCGTATGCGCGGATGGTTAGCATCAATATAGTATCTACCGACTCATTGTAATGGATGAGGGAATTTCCTGTACATTCTTCGATGATACATTCCGAGAAATCCATGGCGATGGTCAGTGACGGATTTGGAAAAGGGTTTCTAGATTTAGCAGTCACACTGGAAGCATTATCCTGAATTAGAAAGTACAAAATCGAGATGATTAGAGGTGCCGACCAATTCACACACCCTAGGTCTCGATCGGGAAATTAGTCGTTAGAGGGACCGTATGTACATGGTACTTATAAGAGGTTTAAGGTTCACTGAAATCAATTCACCTGAAGTTGGGCCTCATGGGCTTGTGGCTAGACATCGACCATGAGGTGTGGGTACTCCTGAATTGATGGTAGATTAATTCTGGAATGGTCAATTGAAAGTAGTTTAATTGATCGGAGCGATTAATTAAATAATTAATTGCTCATTAATTAAATCACATAAATGTGAGCCTGCGGCCAATTGATGGTGAACCTAGAGGGTCACACACAAAAGCTGGAACTGTGATAGTTAGTTGTAGAACGAAACGATTTAAAGGAGTTAAATCAAGATAACGAATTAAAGGGTTAATTCCTGGAGAGAGAAAATTAATTAGATTTATCTAATTAATTAAATTAAGTTAAATCTTTAATTAGATTTACTGGATTATTTAATTAAAGTATTAATTAAATAAATGGGTCATTTAATTAAAGTGGTTAATTAAATGACTTGGGCTATTTAATTAAAAGGATTAATTAAATAGAGGGATTGGGCAAGACTTATCTGATGGCCCATTAGCTAAGAGATAAGATTAGGGATAGGGTTTGAACTCTCCTATAAAAAGGAGTCTTGGAGAATCAAAACCCTAACACAAGCAAAAACTCTAAACCCTAATCTCTCCTCTCCTAGCCGTCGCCCCCCTCTCCCAAGTAGCCCTAGCCGCCGCCGCCTACTACCTAGCCGCCGCCGCCGCCGTGGTTGTAGATCGGCCATGATCCACCTCTCTCCTTCTTCCATTCTACATCTAGAGTTGGATCTAAATCCAACTCTTGAATCTGAGCTACTTTTCTCCTAGTTCTGAGCCTGAGGATTAAAGTTATTGCAGATCCAGCTGGTGTGGACTTTTCTCTAGAGGCACAACACTTGGGGTGCTCTAGTGATCCGACAAGAAGACCGGAGAAACCACCACCTTGCCTGTGGTGAGGTAAAATCGCAATTTTACCAATGTATTTATTTTTGTATTTGTATGCTTAAATAAATCCAACCTTATTCATATGTACTAATAAGATGCCTGGGATGTGGATATAAAAATTTTAAATTCCGCACCGTTGTAGTTGACAATTATACCCACGAAATCCCAACCGTGGTATCAGAGCCTAACTTATTATGTACATATGAAAAAGGCATGAACGCATCAAATTATGTGATTATATGTATTTTTTTTGTTCTGATATTTGATTCTTACTTGTTATGATAAATTGAGTGTTCGGATTTTTGCACTTTTCGGTTTTTTGGCCTAAATTATAAATTTCGAAAATTGGAGGGCTAATTTGCAAATTTCGATTTTTTATAAATCTGGACAGCAATTAAAATTTTGTTTTTCTGCAATTCTGGACCAAATTGTAAATTCTGGAAATTTTCAAAATCTGGACCATTTTGCAATTTATGAAAGTTTAGGGGTGTTTTTGCTATTTTCGTAAATTTGGGGTCTATTTTGCAATAAACTAATAGATTGATCAACAGGACCATCGTCTTTGGCTAATAGATTGACCAATAGGACCATCGTCTTTGGCTCGATGGTTGTCCGCATAGGAGGCTCCCGATCGAAAACATACTGTGGTAGCATGCATGCTAGGTGTGTATGTGTTTATTTATGTATTTATATCTGAGGTTGTATGGTGATGCGCGCTAGTTATATTTAGATCGTAAATAAAAGATAATGCATAACTGGAACGGTGAGATCTCGAGGAGAGTTACCTCAAACTCTTAAACCCGAAAAACCCCTCTTGAAAATAATATTAAGTCACATTGGGTACATTTAAAATGATGTTTTAAAGATCCAAGCCTTCCATCAATAGGGACTAGTGTATGTTGTCTACTTATCGTTGAAGGTGATCCAAAGTCTGGCACCCTAGGCGAAGAAAGAGACAATACACGAAATTCCTTGATTCCTGTTTTTAACTAAACTCGACAAGGGTGAGGACTGGTCGGGATGTGATTATCGACCGATAACTAGTTACGGGGACTTCACGACCGGGCCAGTTGCTCATCATGATTGATGGGTTAGACTTAACGATTAGTAACACTTATGATGTAGCAGTGCTAGATAAGTGCGAAGATCGAGGCAAAATAGCTTGAAGGTTGTGGAGGAACACAATTGGTAAAAGTATACCTACCTAGGGAGTTAATTGTATGGCCATGAGTCGTGGGTGCAATTAATGTCTGCTGGGACGTCAAGACCTACTAGGAGATTAGATTTCCCGAACAATTGAAGGGGTAATTGTTTCGAGAAAATAGTGGGAGAACTTTTTCGATAACAAGTCCAACATCGTTAATTATAAGTATTAATATAGATCAGTCAGCTAAACGTTATCATTTACTTTTGTAGATCAATTCTGCAAAAATGTCTAAGAATCCATTAGCGATCATCCTTGACACTAACAAACTGAACGGATCAAATTTTGTCGACTTGCTTAGAAATCTGAGGATAGTCCTCGACTCCGAGAAAAGGAGTTACATTCTCGATGCACCCATGCCTGGTGCACTTCCGGAAGGGGTTTCGGAAGAGGAACGAGCTACCCATCAAAAGTGGGTCGATGATGATATTCAGGTTCGTTGCCTCATGCTGGCATCAATGACCAATGAGCTGCAGAAACAGCACGCAAGGATGTTGCATGCTGCTGACATAATTCTTCATCTCCGAGAGTTGTTTGGAGATAAGTCTAGGACCGAAAGGTTCAAGACTACAAAAGAATTATTCTATCTGAGAATGGCTGAGGGTTCAAGTGTGAAGGATCACTGTTTGCGCTTCATTAATCTGGTTGAAAAACTGGAGAACTTGGACGTAGACCTGCATGCTGACCTTTGCAATGACCTCCTCCTCCATACTCTGCCGCGCTCATTTGATCAATTCGTGCTAAACATCAATATGGAAAATAGAGAGCTCGCTCTACACGAACTGACCAATTTATTGGTCACGGCAGAATCAACCCTGAAAAGGGAGAAATCTGTCATGATTGCTGAGCAACCCAAGGCTGCAAAACCTAGGAAGGGCAAGAAAAAGAAGAAGAAAGTAATCTCTTCTAAAACAACCAAGAAGGTTGTCGAGAAGAAAAGAAAAAGCCCAGAAGATGAATGTTTCCACCGCAAGAAAGCAGGGCACTGGAAAAGGAACTGCCCAGACTACCTGAAAGAGGTGGTCAAAGGTATTTTCTTTATTGAAGTTAATATTTCTATTAACTGTGCATCGTGGGTGTTAGACACCTCAGCGGGTTCTCATATCTGCAATGATTTGTAGGTGATGGGAGCAGTAAGGCCTCTTAAACCTGGGGATAGAATCCTGTGCTTTGGAAACGGATCTAGGGTTGCGGCAGAGGCCATAGGAGACGTAGAGTTAGTCCTAGGAAATTTTTCTTTGGTTTTGAAAGACTGTTTGTACGTACCAACGATTATCAAGAACATTATTTCTATTCCTTTAATGGATAATGATGGTTTTTGTTTTTCCATTTCTAATGGAAAGTTTAGCATAATAAAAGGTGGTTTTACTTATGCTTGTGGTACTTTGATAGATGGTCTTTATTCCATAGAACCTACCAACTCTAATGTCATGCACATTCAATCAAAGAAAAGAAAACAAGATGAAAATAATCCACAACTTTGGCACGCTAGGCTTGGACATATTTGCAAGAGTAGAATTCAAAAGTTGGTCTCATCTAGGGCTCTTGAAATAAAGAACCTAGATGATCTCCCAACTTGCGAGTCCTGTCTTAAGGGAAAAATGACCAAAGCGCCTTTTACTGGGAAACCGGAGCGAACCAAACAAACGTTGGATTTAATCCATACTGATGTTTATGGACCACTGAGTGTCAGTGCGAGAGGAGGATTCTCATACTTCATAACCTTCACAGACGACTTCAGTCGTTATGGGTATGTATACCTGATGAAGTATAAGTCCGAAGCTTTTGATAAATTCAAAGAGTTTCGAATGGAAGTTGAGAATCAACTTGGACATAGTATCAAGGCACTTCGGTCTGATCGAGGTGGTGAATACTTAAGTCAAGAATTCCTCGATTATCTTGTTGAGAATGAAATTCTCTCACAGCGAACTCCTCCTAGAACACCGCAATTGAATGGTGTGTCTGAGAGAAGGAACAGAACTTTGTTGGACATGGTTCGTTCCATGATGAGTTTCGCTGACCTTCTTTTTTTGTTTTGGGGCCAAGCCCTATTAACTGCTTCGAAGATACTTAAAATTGTACCTTCAAAGTCGGTGCCGACGACGCCATACCAAGAGTGGTTTGGTAAAGCACCCATATACTCATATTTACGAGTATGGGGATCTCCTGCCTATGTAAGAAACAAGAAAGGAGATAAACTAGATAGTAGATCTAGTTTGTGCAAATTTGTGGGGTATCCAAAGGAATCCATTGGATACCTGTTCTACGAACCTAAGGAACAAAAGATGTTTGTGTCCAGGAAAGCCCACTTCTTGGAGGATGATTTCCTCACTAAAAGAAGCGGGATATCCGTAGAACTTGATGAAGTCCAGGAAGTGGACCCATCCCCACAAGAAGTTGGAGTTGATCCTGAACCCGTTGAACCATCTAGTACACCAGTACTTCGTAGGTCCGATCGAGTTCGTAGAGAGCCTGATAGGTATGGCTTTATTCACGAAAACGATCAATTGGACACTGATCCAAGGACATACGAAGAAGCTATGTCAGACATAGATTCGGGTGCGTGGCAGGAAGCCATGCAATCCGAAATGGATTCCATGCATTCCAACAAAGTATGGACTTTTGTTGATCCACCTGAGGGAACCATCCCTGTAGGCTGCAAATGGATCTTCAAGCGCAAGCTAGGAATGAATGGAGAGGTATTAACTCATAAGGCTCGCCTTATGGCAAAATGTTATTCTCAAAGGCCTGGAATAGACTATGAGGAAACCTTCTCGCCCGTAGCGATGTCTAAATCCATTCGGATACTATTAGCCATAGCCGCGTGGTATGACTACGAGATATGGCAAATGGATGTAAAGACCGCCTTTCTCAATGGCGACATTGATAAGGAAATTTATATGCAACAGCCAAAAGGCTTTACATCTAAAGGAAGTGAGCATAAGGTTTGCAAACTTCAAAGGTCAATCTATGGCCTAAAACAGGCGTCCCGAACCTGGAACATACGTTTTGATGAGACAGTCAAGGGGTATGGCTTCATCAAGAACGTTTATGAGTCATGTGTGTACTAGAAATTTGATGGGAGTTCGGTACAATTTATTGTGTTATATGTCGATGACATTCTGTTGATCGGAGACGATATCAGAACGTTGACGCAGACGAACGCGTGGTTATCCACGCAATTCTCCATGAAGGATATGGGAGACGCATCTTACGTACTAGGCATACGTATCTATAGAGATAGATTGAAGAAGATGTTAGGTCTCTCCCAATCCCAGTACATTAACACTATACTGAAGAGATTCAGTATGGAAGAATCCAAGAAAGGATTGCTTCCAATGAGACATGGAATCTATCTTTCTAAATCAATGTGACCTACGAGTGATGAAGAAAGAAAGAGAATGTCTCTCATACCTTATGCATCTGCCATTGGCAGCATAATGTATGCCATGTTATGTACTAGACCTGACGTAGCTCACACTCTCAGTGTTACGAGCCGCTATACAGTCAAATACAGGGGAGGGACACTGGACCGCCGTAAAGACTATCCTAAAGTACCTGAGAAGGACTAAGGATATGTTCTTGGTCTACGGTGGTAGTGGAAAATTGAAACTCGAAGGATACACTGATTCGAGTTTTCAGTCTGACGTGGATGATTTTAAATCCAATTCTGGATATATATTTTGCCTCAACGGTGCAGCGGTGAGTTGGAAGAGCTCCAAACAGTCGACCACTGCAGACTCAACCACTGAAGCAGAATATATCGCCGCATCAGATGCAGCAAAGGAAAGTGTTTGGATGAGAAACTTCATCCAAGAGCTAGATGTGGTACCTAGCATTGCAAATCCCATAGTAGTCTACTGCGACAACAATGGGGCAATTGCTCAAGCGAAGGAGCCGAGATCACACCACCAGTCCAAACACGTATTGAGGAAATACCATGTGATTAGGGAGATCATAGGTAGGGGAGACATTCAAATGGAGCGTGTCGACTCAAAGGATAATGTAGCTGATCCACTAACTAAGCCATTATCGCAAAAGGTGTTCGAAGAGCATCTGGGAAGGATGGGTCTTAGAAACGTTTGTGATTGGCTTTAGGGCAAGTGGGAGATTGATAGGATAGTGCCCTACAAGCCAACAAAATAGCTTGTAATAGGGAACATTATTTTATCTTGAAAGAATCTTTGATTTATCAATTAATACGAACTGTTTATTTTATTGAGAATTCATAATATAAACAAATGGCCATCTTCATCTTTCGCAAACACATTTAAGCGATTGGTTGAAACCCTGAGATCACTCATGACTACGGGACTATTCACTTCAGTATTGGGTGCGATTAATCATGAAACAGTCTCAAAGGTCGTGATCTCAAAAATGTTCCAAGTCATAGATTCATATCGAGACGGGGTATCGAATGAATCGTCAAGACTTGTACGATTATGCATGATTCACTTAAAGTAAATTTGTTGTTGTTTCATGAACAAGACATTGTTAATGTCAGTGCATATGACTAGGTGGTTCGATAGGGGATCGGACGCATCGAACGACCCGAACAGAGAGACCCATTCTGGAAGTGCGTAAAAAGCATATCGGTGCTGAGATGTCTCTCAAGACTTATAACAGTGTACGATTTAGTCCTTAGACTTGATTTAGGAGCCGGGCATATAGCTTGTCCATTGTGCGCCTACGTTGGGTACGTATAGTCGTATGCGCGGATGGTTAGCATCAATATAGGATCTACCGACTCATTGTAATGGATGAGGGAGTTTCCTGTACATTCTTCGATGATACATTCCGAGAAATCCATGGCCATGGTCAGTGACGGATTTGGAAAATGGTTTCCAAATTTAGCAGTCACACTGGAAGCATTATCCTGAATTAGAAAGTACAGAATCGAGATGATTAGAGGTGCCGACCAATTCACACACCCTAGGTCTCGATCGGGAAATTAGTCGTTAGAGGGACCGTATGTACATGGTACTTATAAGAGGTTTAAGGTTCACTGAAATCAATTCACCTGAAGTTGGGCCTCATGGACTTGTGGCTAGACATCGACCATGAGGTGTGGGTACTCCTGAATTGATGGTAGATTAATTCTGGAGTGGTCAATTGAAAGTAGTTTAATTGATCGGAGCGATTAATTAAATAATTAATTGCTCATTAATTAAATCACAGAAATGTGAGCCTGCGGCCAATTGATGGTGAACCTAGAGGGTCACACACAAAAGCTGGAACTGTGATAGTCAGTTGTAGAACGAAACGATTTAAAGGAGTTAAATCAAGATAAGGAATTAAAGGGTTAATTCCTGGAGAGAGAAAATTAATTAGATTTATCTAATTAATTAAATTAAGTTAAATCTTAATTAGATTTACTGTATTATTTAATTAAAGTATTAATTAAATAAATGGGCCATTTAATTAAAGTGGTTAATTAAATGACTTGGGTTATTTAATTAAAAGGATTAATTAAATAGATGGATTGGGCCAGACTTATCTGATGGCCCATTAGCTAAGAGATAAGATTAGGGATAGGGTTTGAACTCTCCTATAAAAAGGAGTCTTGGAGAATCAAAACCCTAACACAAGCAAAAACTCTAAACCCTAATCTCTCCTCTCCTAGACGCCGCCCCCCTCTCCCAAGTAGCCCTAGCCGCCGCCGCCTACTACCTATCCGCCGCCGCCGACGTGGTTGTAGATCGGCCGTGATCCACCTCTCTCCTTCTTCCATTCTACATCTAGAGTTGGATCTAAATCCAACTCTTGAATCTGAGCTACTTTTCTCCTAGTTCTGAGCCTGAGGATTAAAGTGATTGCAGATCCAGCTGGTGTGGACTTTTCTCTTGAGGCACAACACTTGGGGTGCTCTAGTGATCCGACAAGAAGACCGGAGAAACCACCACCTTGCCTGTGGTGAGGTAACATCGCAATTTTACCAATGTATTTATTTTTGTATTTGTATGCTTAAATAAATTCAACCTTATTCATATGTACTAATAAGATGTCTGGGATGTGGATATAAAAATTTTAAATTCCGCACCGTTGTAGTTGATAATTATACTCACGAAATCCCAACAGATCTTAAAACCGTTCCAAGTCATAGATTCCGAACAAGACAGGGTATCGTAAGAATCGCCAAGACTTGTACAAGTATGCATGATTCACATGGAGTGAATTTGTAGCGTTTCATGAGCAAGGCTTTTGAGGCCAGTGCATATGAGTAGGTTGTTTAATGGATGATTGAACGCATCGAACGACCCGAACAGAGAAACCCATTGTGGAAGCGCATGACGCATATCGGTGATGGGATGTTTCCCAAGGCTTATAATAGTGTACGATTTAGTCCTCGGACTTGAGGTGCTAGGGCGAATTCGGTACACGAGTGTGCGTACTTAGATTTAGGTACTGGTCACGTAGCCTGGCCACAAAGTGCCTAAGTTGGGTGCGTACACAACTGTACGCGAGTGGTTAGTACTAAGAAATGATCTATCGACTCATCCTAATAAGGTGGGAGAATTTCCTGTACGTTCTTCGATAATATGTTCCTAGAAATCCATGGCCATGGTTGGTGACGAATTTGGAAAGGAGTTTTCAAATTTAGCAGTCACACCGGAATTATTATCCAGAATTAGAAAGTACAAAATCGAGATTATTAGAGGTGCCGATCAATTCACACACCCTAGGTCTCGATCGGGAAATCAGTCGTGGAAGGACCGTATGTACATGGCAATTATAAGAGGTGAGGTTCACAATTATTAATTCACCTTTGATTGGGCTTCATGGGCTTGTGGCTAGACATCGACCATGAAGTGTGGGTACTCCTGAATTAATAAGGAAATTAATTCTGGAGTGGTCAATTAAAAGTTGTTTAATTGATCGGAGCATTAATTGCTCCTTAATTAAATCATGAAAGTCGTGGGCCTGCTGCCAGTTGATGGTGAACCTATAGGGTCACACAAAATACAATTGGACAGTGACTGTCGAAAAGGAAATGTATGATTTTAAGTTGTTAAATCAAAGTAATTGGATTAAGGTATTAATTCAAAGGGAAGAACATTAATTAGATATCTAATTGATTAATGTTTTATTAATTAATTAGAATTATCTAATTAGTCATGAAATTAATTAAAGTAGTTAATTAATGTAGTTGGAAGATTATGTAATTAACCAATTTTAGGATTGGATAATTATATGAGTTGATTTGCAATTATCTTGAAATAGGGGTAAGGGCAATTTTTGTGAAAGAAAAGAAAAGGAATTTTAATCTAGGAGAACAAGCAAGAAGAGATCTAACAAATCTTGCATTCCTAAGTAGATAAGGAATGAAGATTTGATAGACAAGGGAAGAAGATATCTTCTAAGAGAAGGACTCTTCTCTTATAAATACTTCTTCTCTTCATTAATTCCCTAAAAAGAAAAGAGAGTAGCCGATTTTTATGAGAAGTTGCACAAGAAATTTTATTTACAAAATCGCCCCACATACTTTCACCCAAAACCCTAGTCGCCCAAAATCAAGTTCGATCGAACCCAAGGTGGTCGATCCTAAGTTAGCCGAATCTGGTCTAATCACATAAGTCCTGTGAATTAGTCTTCTTCCACAAGACACACTAATTTGCAATTTCTTAGATTACTCCTTCGTTTCTTGACGGAATTTAAAATTGTTTGGTGCGTTTTGATCCCCTCATCCACGCGCATCTATCCATCCAAACAATTTGTTGATTTATGTTCGAGTTCGTGCGATTGGGGTTTCGCCCCAAATCTTAGGGTTCGTCCGAATCCTTTGATTCTGTGTTTGTTGCTGGATATTTGCTTCGTAGATCGGTTCTATAGGTCTATTTCGGCATTATTGTTGTTCCAATTTCAAGATTTCAGCTGGGATTACGAAACGGGTTCGATTTGAAGCTAGGGTTCGCGATCCCTCTTTTTCCCAAGCTTCGATCTGCTTTTTTACGGTGTTTCTTTGATTCTGGGTTCGTATATGTGTTTATGAAGCGTACCGGAATACGAATCCATGGATCAAAAGGTCACTGATGCTAATTCAATTCAATTTAAACATGATTCAACCAAATAAGCGACAACAATCAAGATATATATATAATCGATCAATCCAGTCTACAATCTCAATGAATTACAATCCAAAAACTAATTAAGTAGCTCAAATTACACCAACAGAATCTAAAATCAATCCAACAATCCAAATACTACCAATCACGTAGGGAAGAACTAAGTTCAATCGAACGCGATTTATCAAGCTTCTGACTCCTCTATTACCTGAAAGAAGAGTGAAGAAAACTTGATCAATAAGCTGCACCAAAGCTCACGAACACAGAGAGAAAAGTGGGGAAGAAGACTCTAACTGAATATTCAATAATCTCCCCTATTCACTTCCTGTTCCCAATTTATTAAAATCTGATTTCCTGCCAAATTACTAAAACACCCCTGACTTGTTGCCAAATAACAAAAACGCCCCTCTTTTAAAAAACGTATTCTCCCCTCCACGTTTTGGCATATAACAAATCCGCCCCCATAAAATGGTCCTTGTCCTCAAGGACAAGATCTTTGAGCAGCCACAAATTCTTAATTCAATTGAGAAACCATATTTGAGCAGCCAAGTTCCTCCCAAGCTTGTGTTCCAACAACAATATGATTTCGAGGTGGACAAAGCCAGCAACACGCATAAAATCCTTCTAATACTAGCACTACTAACCATTTTATATTCTGTCATATTTTTATATAACTAAAACATGCTCAAGTTGTTCTTGGAGGTGGTTCCGGTGGAGGTAATGGTAGCTCCGGCAATGCAATCCAAGGCTTATGTAAACCTCCTAGTCTTGAAAGAAGACTGAATAAAGCTTCAATAACACTTGGTGAATGATTCTTGAACATAGTAGCCATCAATTTCCCACAACCAACATCACCTAACCACAATTTGATCCTTCTAAAGAGAATCACAGAATTTTCAGAAACATTCTCAAGTGCATCATTCTCAAGTAATTCCTCAAACACCTTCAATTCATGATTCCCCATTGAGTAATTTTTACACATAGCTTCACTTGACTCCCAATTTTTAATTCCAACACCACATGTGATATTCCCCAAAGCATTAGAATCATTTGCTACACAATTTTCAACCAAATGTTCATCACAATGAAATACATCTACTTCCACCAATTTCTCATCTACTAGTGGTTTCATGAGATTGTTTACACTCACTGCTAAATCCTCCTCAATATCAATTTCATAAACATACAATTTATCCTATATACCAAAATTCATCACACCAAAGGCATAATCCTCTCTCTCTCCGGTCGTCTAACTCAACTGCACTATAATGTGTGTATTTCTTATACGATTTGGAGTTCTTAGTTTGAAGAGATACCTGAGAATCTAGAACTGCCCCTGCCTCAACGAACTGCTGCGATTCATCACCGTCTGTCGACATTGAAGATTTCTCGATCAAAGCTTCTTCACAACCAATTTTTTGAGGATCTGTAGAAACAGGATTTCCTGGACTGAAATCGTCGGCAATCATTTTCTGAGTTGACTTCTTATTCCTTTCAATCAATTCATCAATCCTATTCAACGCCAAACTCAATTTCTCATCAAAAGTTTTCGGTGATTTATCGTCACGGCACAGCGGAAGGAAATCAGATCCAGTTGTTTCCATTTCAATTTTTTTTTCGATTTTCTGGTGAGCCGCCGAGGAACGACGGCTCTGATACCACTTAAGCATACCGGAATACGAATCCATGGATCAAAAGGTCACTGATGCTAATTCAATTCAATTTAAACATGATTCAACCAAATAAGCGACAACAATCAAGATATATATATAATCGATCAATCCAGTCTACAATCTCAATGAATTACAATCCAAAAACGAATTAAGTAGCTCAAATTACACCAACAGAATCTAAAATCAATCCAACAATCCAAATACTACCAATCACGTAGGGAAGAACTAAGTTCAATCGAACGCGATTTATCAAGCTTCTGACTCCTCTATTACCTGAAAGAAGAGTGAAGAAAACTTGATCAATAAGCTGCACCAAAGCTCACGAACACAGAGAGAAAAGTGGGGAAGAAGACTCTAACTGAATATTCAATAATCTCCCCTATTCACTTCCTGTTCCCAATTTATTAAAATCTGATTTCCTGCCAAATTACTAAAACACCCCTGACTTGTTGCCAAATAACAAAAACGCCCCTCTTTTAAAAAACGTATTCTCCCCTCCACGTTTTGGCATGTAACAGTTTAGTTTACTTGTTAATTGCTGTTCCTAACAAGAATCTTCAGTTTATATTCGGGATTAAGGCTTTGGTTCGATTAGGGTTCTTCTTGCGCGATCCCCTTTTCTCAAGCTCTTCGAATCGACTCAAATCGTTGTTGTCTTGTGAAATTGGCTTCGTGGATCCTAATCTGAGAATGTTTAACACGTATTAGTCCATTCAATTTCACAATTTCAGTTGGATTCAAGTGGGGTACGCGAATTGGGAGTTTAGGGTTCTTGCGCAATTTTGGATCTTCAAATTGAAGTTGTTTTAGTTGCGATTTTAGCTGGTTTTTTGAGGGGTATTGCTCGCCTCAGTGTGAATTTCAATTCCCCCTGTTCAATTTTGGAATCGGAGTTCGAGCCTTGAAGAACTCATTCGGGCCCTCAAGAACAATTTCGGGCTCTGCAATGGGAGGGGTTTTGGTTCGTATTTCTGGAAGTTTTTTGAGGGGTTTTGTTTGCCTAGGTCTGAATTGCATTTCCCTCCAATCAATTTCGGATTTGGAGTTCGGGCCGGGAAGAACATATTCGGGCCCTCAAGAACAAGTTCGGGCCGAAGCTTTTTCTGCTTTCCTACTGCAATTTTTGCTGTTTTCCGTGGTTTTGGGTTGACTTTGCTATTGGAGAGATCCTTTTTCACAATGGAATCTTCAAGTAGTAGATTAAACAAAAATTCGTCTACTTTCACCAAGTTTTCGGATATCTTAAAGGGGCACAAACCCAGCATGACTGAGAACAAATCCACCCCTCCTCCATCAGGTGGATTTGTGTTGAACTCCGACCCTAGGAGTCGGAACAAGTCCCTCATTGATATAGCCAAGAAGCCAGCGGCTGAAAGGCTATATTGCTTTGAGGAAGGCGTTCGCTAACATTGGCCTGGAAGGGGAGTGGAAGATCGACATGTTGGATCGAAGGAACGTTTCTATTTTATGCTCTCTCGAGGAGGACTATACGAGGCTTTGTATTAAAGGAGACTGGTCGTTTTATAATTGCCCAATGAAAATCTTTAAGTGGTCTCTTTTCTACAAGCCTTCCGAAGAAGCTTCGGTAGTCCCTTGTTGGATGGTTCTGAAAGGATTGCCACTGCCGATGTATGACACTGAAATGCTATATGAGATATGTCTGAGGGTAGGCAAGCCACTATGGACTGATGAAGCCACTAAGAATAAGACAAATCTATTTGATGGAGCTAGAGTCTGTGTGGAGATCGATCTATTGCAGGACCCAGTTACTGAGATTGCTTTAGGATTGGATGACGAGGGTAATTGCATTTACCAGGAGGTTACCTATGAGAACAGACCCCTTTTTTGTGCCAACTGCAAAGTCATTGGGCATCAAGCTAATAACTGTGCTCACACTAAAGCACGAGGCAATGCTGGGATTGAGAATCAGACTATTCAACCCATCTCCGAGGAACAAAAAGTGGTCAAACAACCTGCTGCTACCCAAGGGCCTTCCATTATTCAGAGGGATTCTAACAAAGAAAGGAAGCAAGCTAAGATCCCGAATACCACTGACACTGATGGACCAGCCATCTAAGGGACTGTTGCTGATCTTACGTGTTTTCGTTTGTTCGATCTAGGTGGTGTGAAGTGCCATACAAATGCTTGTAAATAGAAGAAAAAGATCAATAGTATTTATATTCGGGATGTTTGAGTATAAATTACAAGTATGGAGAGTCCTATCCGAGCATTATAGGATGTCGTACAAGCTAGAAGGTGAAATACATATAAAAATGACTATGCTATTCTTCCTAAGTAGTTCCGAGCAGCAGCCACGGAGGAAGAGCACCTAGGAAGTTATGTCGTCGTCATAAATGCTAGGGGTATTTATAGCTGAGATGATGGGCTTTCTGACACACTTGAAGGAGTACTTTTCCGGCCCGCTGGCTTGGGCCTGGGCTCGGCCCAACAGTAACCTTCGACCTCGGGTTCTCTTTGCTGGGTCGGAACAGATCATTATATGCTTCAACTCGGTTCGATACTTCTGAGGACGGAACTTGTGTTGTTCGATCCATATCAGGCTTGCAAAAATAGGGGATCTAAATTATCCCTCATCAATACTCCCCCCACTTCTCGAGCGCAAACTGGAGCTTAAGCTCGAAGAAGTATATGTCTTTTCGGACGCTTGGGTGGGATGAGCCATTTAAAATATGTTTCGGGTATGCCTCATTAAAAACCTAACTCGGAAAAAACCCTTTGGGATAAAAACCGAGCTGGGGAAAAAGAGTGCTTACATTAGAAACAATATAATGGCGTTGCCGTGATATTAACCTTGTCGTCCACTGTTTGCGTAAGACCTCTAGATCGGGATTTTCCTTACTGTCGATTACTGTGATGCTCTAGTCAATTCCTTAGCAATGCTTCCTTAATCTTTCGATCGTAACACAAAGGACCAATTGATAAGGGATATTTCGGATTTCTGCACTTCTTCTTTACGACTACATAAGTTCGAACGTCATCCATCTCGAAAAATCCAGTTCGACCCCAATGTCGGAATGATGTAAATACAAGGCTACTCTGGGTCCAAAATTACTGTTGGGCCGAGCTCTGACCCAAACTTATGGGCCGAAGAATTGTACATCTGCGGTTGGACCACCTGGACCCCATTTTCAGCTATAAATACCCCATATATTTATGACGCTGGACACAACTTCCCAGGTGCTCTCTCCTCGAAGCTACAGTTCTAAGCAGCTCGGGTTATAGGTCTAGTTTCCTTCATATGTATTTCGCCCTCTAGCTTGTACGGCATCCAATAATGCTCGGATAGGACCTTTGAATACTTGTACTTGTACTCATTCAATTCGAATACAATTACATTTGATCTTTACTTCACTTTATTTATTGTTATTATAATCATACATCCCACCCTTGATCGAACGTAAGATCAATTGGCGCCCACCGTGGGGCCTTATTCGAGTATTAGATCGAAATATGCCTACTACGAGGAGGAACACGTATGTTAGAGGAGAGCATTCCCATGCAGGGGGAGCACAAAATTCTGTTAACAATGAACCTGATAATCTATCACGCGCCGCACAACAACAACCGGAGGCGCCACAGGCGGTTCCACAAGATAACATTCCAGTACACACGACCATTGGTGACTTAAGATCTATAATAGGCACAATGTGCAGGGAATTCTTGAACAGCGGAAGGGCAGATCAATCGCCTGTAGACCAACCAGGGATTCAGGGAAGACCAGAAATACCTTCATCGAACTTGCAAAAGGAAAATGATATGTCGCATGCCCCATCGACACATCCGCGTCGAGCGGCACCCTCGAAAGCCAATGCCCGGTCTGAAAACCCACCTGCACTAGTGCACGATCTGGAAAATTCTGTTGTGGGGGAAAGTCACACCGCCGGTGCTGTAAGAAGAAACAAACCAATTAGCAAGAGAATCACTGAATCTGAATTGGAGAAAATAATACAGGAAAGGGTGGCTAAAAAATTGGAAGAGCAAGATACCATGATAGAGATTCCCTTCACTCATCAAGCTGCCAGGCAAGCAGGGAACTCCCTGACTAGAGGAAACCTACGAGAGAGGGAGGTCTCGAATAATATCATGAGATGTTCACCCTTTTGTCGAGAAATACGCGAAGCTCGAAACACAGAAACGGTGCCGACCAGGCTCCCTCGGTATAACGGGACTACCGACCCCGGCGAACACATCAACAGCTTTGTTAATGTTATGAATTTGTATGGACACTCGGATAATTTCTGTTGCAAGATTATGGTCACCACTTTTGAAGGGATTGCCCTCGATTGGTTTGGAAAGTTACCTCCAAACTCCATATTTTCTTTCGAAGAATTTTGCGATAAACTGAAGCATCAATTCGCTAGCCAAAGGAAGCCAAGATTGCCAGCAAACCATCTGGGCACTGTGAAACAATTTGAAGGAGAGACGTTGAGGCAATGGCTGGCAAGGTTTAGTATTGAGCTCTTGAAAGTGGATACCCCACATATTGAATATCTGTCCTCGTTGATGTTCGAACTGACCAGAAGCACCCAGTTTGGGAATGCATTATGTAGAAAGCAACCAAAATCCTTCGAACGGATAATGGAAATTGCCGAAAAGTATATGATACAGGAAGAGATGAACAAATTGAAGAGTTCACATCTAGATAAATCTCATCTCAACAAAAAGCATGATCGGGCTCCGATCCCAAAACCAGGTGATTATGGAGGATCAAATAAAGGATCCGTTTGGCAGCGAATCAACACTTTTAAGCCGCATATGCCACCCCAAGGACCGAATTCGTTTGGCCCCCCTTTTGAGCGAAATCGAGCCCCAAGGCCGGGTAAAATTCAATTTACTGAGCTCAACAGTTCAAAAGAAGAGGTGTTGACCGTATTGGAAGAAGGAAATTTAATTCCGGAAGCCCAAAGGATCACACAGGCAAGGCCGGGCGCACCTGGATATGATCAATACTGTCGATATCATCGAGCTAGAGGCCACAGTACGGAAAATTGTTATCAGTTGAAGGTCGAGATCGAAAAACTAATCAACCAGGGAAAACTCAAAGAATTTGTTAAGAATGGCAACTATAACAATCGCTACAGATCCCGTAGTCCGAGAAAATTTAGCGCTCGGCAGAGACAAATTCAAAGTCAGGCGGAAGAGCAATCGAACGGTGTAATCAACATGATTGCAGGTGGACCGGCGGGTGGAGATAGTAGGAATGCCAGAAAAAGGACTTTAAGGTCGATCAGGACAGGAGTGTCCACAAAAAGGGAAATTCTATCTTTGGAGTTTCCATCAATGGAGAATCAAATCATTAGCTTTAGCGAGGCGGATCGACCCGCAGATGTTAGTTGGGACACGAATGAAGATGATCCAGACTTTTCCATGGTATTAACACTAAGGATTGCAAATTTCGAGGTCAAAAGAGTGCTGGTCGATAATGGGAGCTCGGCGAACATAATTTCATCAGAAGCTCTTACAAGAATGAAACTCTGTCATCCACATTTGGATAAGGTAACCACCCCTTTGGTCGGTTTCGGCGGATCTGAGATCACCCCGCTCGGAACCATACTTTTGAGTACCACTTTAGGGTTAAAACCAAAGAATGTCACAAGAATGATCAAATTCCTAGTGGTAGACACGCCATTTGCTTACAATGCCATCTTAGGAAGACCCGCTCTGAATACTTTTAAGGCTATCGTATCCACCTACCACCAAAAGATAAAGTTCCCAACCGACGGGGGGTAGGAGAAATGAGGAATGACCAGTACATGGCTTGGGAATGTTATAGTTCATCCTTGACTATCAAGGAGAAGGTGGAGCCCGAGCTCCCTAGCAAAAGGAAGTTAAACGAATTAGTCCCTAACTCCGGAACTCCGATTCCTGATTATGAAAGGCTAGATGGAAAGAAAGGGAGGATCGTTGACATGAGTGTACAAGCACCTGATCACAAAAAGGTGAACTTGGTACCTGGATCTCCAGAAAAATTCACAAAAATAGGAACGGAGCTAAGTAATTGCATGGAGGCAAAGCTCATCGGATTCTTGCAGAAAAACATGGATGTCTTCGCGTGGAGTTCGGACGACATAGTAGGAATCGACCCGCGAGTGATAACGCATTCCCTGAATATTGACCCAAAGGCCAAACCCGTGAGGCAGAAGAAGCGTAATCACGGACGAGAGAAAGACAAGATAATTAATGCAGAGGTCGATAGATTGTTAGCAGCAGGGCAAATCAAGGAGATAAAATTCACGGAATGGCTATGCAATGTGGTATTAGTCTCCAAGGGAGAAAAGATCGAGAACAAATGGAGAATGTGCAATGATTTCACCGACTTAAACAAACTATGTCCAAGGGACCCTTACCCTTTGCCTCGAATTGACATGCTCGTAGACTCCACTGCAGGATTTGTATTGTTTAGCATGATGGATGCATTTCAAGGATTTTATCAGATCTTCATGAACGAAAGAGATCAGGACAAAACGGCATTTATCACCGAACGAGGGGTGTACTGTTTCATCGTTATGCCCTTCGGTTTAAGGAACGCCGGTGCAACATATCAGAGGCTGGTCAATATGATGTTCAAAGAGTTAATAGGGGAAATCATGGAAGTATATGTAGACGACATGCTCGTAAAAAGTATGTTCGAAGAGGATCATATTAATCATCTCGATAGGTGCTTCAAAATTTTGAGGAAGTATGGATTGAAGTTAAACCCAGCGAAATGCACATTTGGGGTGCGATCGGGAAAATTCCTTGGGTATTTAATTCATGAAAGGGGGATTGAAGCTAATCCAGAAAAAATCCGAGCGATCACTGACCTCCATCCACCAATGAAACTTTCGGACGTTCAAAGTTTGATCGGAAAAATTATCTCATTGAATAGATTCATCTCCAGATCCGCTGACAAAAGCTTACCTTTCTTCAGACTGTTGCGTAAATCTAAGAGCTTCGAGTGGAACGCTGAATGCGACAAGGCCTTCGAAGAACTGAAAGCATACTTGACTTCGACACCCATGCTAGCAAAACCATCCGAAGGGGAACCACTATAATTGTACATAGCTGTGTCAGAAGAAGCCATTAGCTCGGTTCTGGTCAAGCTAGATAAAGCTGAGCACAAACCAGTTTACTATTTGAGTAAATTGTTGCAGGGTGCCGAAAAGAATTATATGGAGATTGAAAAATTTGCACTTGCCTTAATTGTGGCTGCCCGGAGATTAAGGCCCTACTTTCAAACGTATAAAATCATTGTTTTAACTAACCAACCTTTAAGACAGGTTTTGTCCAAGCCAGAAGCTTCAGGCAGGTTAATAAAGTGGGCGGTCGAGCTCAGCCAATTCGAAATTGAATACCGACCACGAGTCGCCGTCAAGGCGCAAGTGCTAGCTGATTTTGTGCTTGAATCAACCAACATATCGAACGAGAAAGAAGGAACAACCTCGGAATTATGTATGGTGGAAGAAGCAAACGATCAAGTTTGGCTGATGCACGTGGACGGATCTTCAACCAAGGAAGGTGGTGGAGCTGGGATTCATTTCCAAGGGCCCAATGCTGAAGATTTGAGCTATGCGATAACTTTGGACTTTGTTGTCACCAACAATGAGGCCGAATATGAAGCATTGATAGCTGGATTAGAGATGGCCATTAAGGCAAAGGTAAAATCGATCATCGTACTAACGGATTCGGAACTTGTTCACAGACAGGTAAAAGGCACTTACGAGGCCAGAGAATTCAACATGATTAAATATCTGAACAAAGCGAAGAAGTTGATCTCGGAGTTCGATAAGTTTGACATTCAACCGATACCAAGAGAAGAGATTCTCTGGGCCGATATATTGTCAAAATTTACAGGACTGGCCGACGGAAAGACCGAGAGAACAATCACTTGGCTGCTATCAAATATGTCTGCCATCGAGTTAGATGCAGACCCTGCTGTTGGTGTTATGGAAATCGAAGAGCCAAGTAGGTCATGGAGCGACCCTCTTATCGCCTATCTTAAGGATGGAAAACTGCCGGATGATGCAAATGAGGCTCGGAGAATCAAATATAGAGCGCCATCATTTACTTTGATGGACAGTCAACTTTATAAGCGGTCCTCTTCGGGAATTCTATTGAAATGTATCCACGAGTCACACTACAATGCTATTTTAAGGGAAGTTCATGAAGGGGAAGCAGGAAGTCATTGTGGCGCTCGAGCGTTAGCTCTAAAATGTTCCAGATCCGGATATTATTGGCCTACACTTTTTTCTGATTCAATCGAGTATGTGAAAAAATGCCACCACTGTCAAATCCATTCGAACTTGATACACCAACCGGCCGAACATATGCATTCGATTCCTATTTGTTGGCCCTTCGACAAATGGGGCATCGATATTGTGGGACCTTTCCCAACAGCGCGAGCCAGAAAAAATTACGTACTTGTAGCTGTGGAATATTTCAGCAAGTGGGTCGAATGTGTTGCCTTGACAAAGATCACCCAATTTCAAATTATTAATTTTTTATGGAAAAATATAGTCTGCAGGTTCGGAATCCCCAGGGTTTTAATATCAGATAACGGAACGCAGTTTGCAGGAAAAAGGGTCACGGATTGGTGTGAAAGATTTGGGATACAACAGAACTTTGCGTCTGTTGGCCACCCTCAGGCTAACGGACAAACTGAAGTAGTGAACCGGGAAATTGTTCGATCTCTGGAGAAGCGCTTATCGGAAGCAAAGGGAAAATGGCTGGATGAGCTACCAGGAGTATTATGGGCCAACAGAACAACAGTCAAAGCGGCAACCGGAGAAACTCCATTTAGTTTGGTTTATGGGTCAGAGGCTGTTATTCCAGTCGAGAATCTTATACCTTCCCCCAGGGTCGAATTTTACGATCCTGAAGAAAACCAATCGCTGAGGCAAGTGGAAGTTGATCACGCGGATGCTCGTAGGGACCGCGCGAAGTTGAAAATTCAAGCCGCCAAGGCCAACATGGAAAAGGCTTATAATCGGAAAGTGAGGGTTCGATCCTTCAAAATAGGGGATCTAGTGCTCAAAAAAGTGGAAGTATCAAAGCACGTAGGAAAACTACAACCCAATTGGGAGGGCCCATTCGTGATCATAGGGGTTGGAAAGAAAGGGTCTTATAAGATTGCACGCCCTAACGGAGAGATACTGCCTCGAGCTTGGAATGCGGTCAATTTAAGAAGATATTATGGAAGATGAAGATGAATAGTTAATATTCTAGACTATTATTTAGTCATCTCGTTCTGTTTCTATGTTTCTCGTGACTAAGAAAACTATGTGTTCAATGAAAGTTTATTTCGATTGAGTTATTTATTCAATGAAAGTTCATTTCGCCAAAATTGTTATTTATGCGTCATATTCTGGATATTCTCGATCTTTATTCATCTATTATCAATCTCTATTATTCTCCATCAAATATTGAATGGGTGAAAGCCTCTGCTATGACCCAAGGGCTAAAAATGCTCTAAAAACGACTAAGGGTGAAAGCCTCTGCTATGCCCCTTAGATCGAAAATATTGAATGGGTGAAAGCCTCTGCTATGACCCAAGGGCTAAAAATGCTCTAAAAACGACTAAGGGTGAAAGCCTCTGCTATGCCCCTTAGATCAAAAATATTGAATGGGTGAAAGCCTCTGCTATGACCCAAGGGCTAAAAATGCTCTAAAAACGACTAAGGGTGAAAGCCTTTGCTATGCCCCTTAGATCGAGAATATTGAATGGGTGAAAGCCTCTGCTATGACTCAAGGGCTAAAAATGCTCTAAAAACGACTAAGGGTAAAAGCCTATGCTATGCCCCTTAGATCGAAAATATTGAATGGGTGAAAGCCTCTGCTATGACCCAAGGGCTAAAAATGCTCTAAAAACGACTAAGGGTGAAAGCCTCTGCTATGCCCCTTAGATCGAGAATATTGAATGGGTGAAAGCCTCTGCTATGACCCAAGGGCTAAAAATGCTCTAAAAACGACTAAGGGTAAAAGCCTATGCTATGCCCCTTAGATCGAAAATATTGAATGGTTGAAAGCCTCTGCTATGCCCCTTAGGTTGAAACAAGCATTCTATTGAAAAATGAAAACATTCTATGGAAGTTAGATCGAAATAAACATTCTATTGAAGAATGCCCTAACTTCTATCAAAACTTCTCCATGACGGCTATGGCGCTAAAAAAAAAAAAAAAAAAAAAAAAAAAAAAAAAAAAAAAAGAGAGAGACGGAGAATATTATTCCAAGCAAATATTATATCATTACAACAAGGGTTATACTACAACTAGAAAGAAAAACCGTTACAACAGGGATGGTGTTACAAAGAGAAATCTTAACTCGTTATACAAAGAAAAACCACAGTATTACTAAACGAAATTATTTTCGGAAAGGATTTTTCGAACTTCAGCACTACGATCAGCATACCCGCGGATGTAAGCTTCTCTCTCACGGAGCTCGGAATATCTCTTCTCGCGTTCATAAATATCTTTGAGTCTCTCTAATTCCGAACTCAACTTATCCTGAGACAATCTCTCCTTAAAAAATCTATTAGCTTCCAGCGCGCGTTCCAACTCGATCTTTTTACCGATCAGCTCGAGCGAAATGGAAGCCCGTTGTTCGATCTCATGATTGGCCAATGCATAAAGCATAGAAAAGACTTTGCTAGCCTGAACTTATAAGAAAACACATCATAGCAGAAATAAAGGAATTAGAGAGCCATGACAAAGAAGTTAGAAAATATTTACCTGAGTAAGGGATTCCGACCCAGAATGAAACAGGAACGAGGAATATTCCCCAGTCGAGAAGACCGCCTCGGAGATAGAAACATCGGCCCGAAGAAGACTCAAGTCAGGTTTCTCATGACGCACTGCATCAAAACGAGTCCCACTTTTTCCAAGCGAAGATCCTCCGACCAACGAAGGAACGTATTGGGAAGAGGAGCGCCCAGTTACTTCATCCACAAAAGAAACCCTTTTAGTTCTCTTGTTTGAGTCCCTAGATTTCAAGCACGAAGAAAGGGTAATGATCGGTGATTTGCTTTCCCCATGAAGATTTGACTGATCTGGACTGTTAGATTTGATTGGCGATCGTTTTCTTTTCCTTATTTTCCTACTATCACTCGGTCTGGAAAAAGGCGCGGGAAAAATCACGAGAGCGTTCGGATTCTTATTCATCTCTCGATTTTCGGGTAAAGATCCAACCAAGATAATTTTTAAAGAAGCTCCGAACACTGTGAGCAATATCAGTGCAAAGGCAACGTAAAATGGCCTAGCTATTTATAAGAAAACGGTACGATGCAAACTGCAATGATTGGTAAAGCACTGCTTCCAAGAAAGGCCCAGTGACGTAACCGAGTACGCAAAGCTGACGTCATGAAACTCAACGAGAAGTCCAAACAAGCAATAACATAAAATAGTATAAAAGAAAGAAATTCAAATACAAGAATCCACTAAATAGGCGAGGACAAAAGATCATAAGTACATTGTTGCACCAAGCCAATCCTATTACATAGCAATAGTTATGGGTTAGACTCCTTCACGCCCGAACTATGGTCTGATCCATCTCGTTTCTCCAATTCACTAGAACCGCTTTCCGAACTGTCAGAGTCATCTTCACTTGAGCTGCTGCTTTCTTCATCATGATTTCGTGCGCCAGACGCAGATGGACTCGAACCAGAAGGAGTGCCTTGTACACTCTGATCGCGGGAATCCCCTTCAATATCCACATCTTCGTTTTCGGATTGGGCTTCGAGCTCATCAGGATTGGGCATTGGTGCACCGAATTCCTCAAGAAAAGGAGCAAACTCGTGAGTAGAAAATTCTTCGAGCTTAGGAGGAAGAGAAGACGCCTTATAGTCTTCACCGTAGATATTCTTATAAGGATCCATCTTAGGAAGGAAGTCGTCAAGGGCACCTTCAATTTTAGCAGCTGTAAGGAGATGCTGTGCTCCTTTAAAATAGAAGGATTGATTAATTGCTCCCGACCGTAATCGAACCAAGGCATCATGGATCGGAGACTTAAGGAACTCCCTTACGGCAGGAAGCCTGGCTTCGACTCGACCCCGTTCATAAGATTGTTCGGCAGACATTTTAGCTTGCTCAAGCTCCTGCTTTAACTTCACCACTTCATCCTCTAAGGCCTTCTTTGTTTCCAACTCTTTCCTAGTTCTCTCGAGCTCAATCTCGACCTCAGACAACTTAAGCTTGATATCCTCTAGCTGACTGGTCTTCGCAGTTTCATCCTTCAGAACATTGCACAAGGCTTTCTGTACTGCCTGAGACTCTTCACTCAATACGGACAGTCGAAGAGCAGTTTGAGTAAATAGGTCTCCAGCCTGTAAAGGAAAAGATACGTAAGAGCGCGAGATAAGGATTATAAGGAAAAGCTAAAAACTTTCGGAATTAGAAAGTACCATCTGATGAGCGTGGGCATAATCGCCAAATATCTCAAAATCTTTTTTAACAAAAGATTGAATAGTATCATCCCTGAATCTCCCGGCCAAGAACATCCGGAGAGACTTATCCACCGTATGCTCACCCTCGGAACCCAAGTCAGATTCGATGGTCCCACAGTCCGGGTATCCGGCCGCCCTCGGTCCTTGCAGATGATCCTCGATGAAATCTACCAAATCTGGCTCGGAATGACCAGCCCGACATGATATAGGGTTCGACCCTCGAGCAAAAGGCTTGACTCTCCTAGAGGACTCAGAGACATTACTATTTCTTTTGCGATTCGCCCTGGCCTGCAAAATCTCTCTGGCCAATCCTCCAGAAGAGTATAATTACTGAACCCCTCGTCGTTCGGGTTGGAGGAGATGTTCGAAAAAACTGATCGAAGGATTTCAGGACCCTGGAATTCGGAGGACCCCTCCACCTCGGCCCTAGACCGAGAAGTTCCTGCCTGGGTAATCGGGGGAACAATTATCAAAGCATTTGAGGTCGACGCGATCCCGATGGGGGCCTTAGATTTTTTCGTTTTCCGAAGATTCTTTGATGTTTGAGGACGAGGTCGACCCTTATTACCTTTCGAAAAGGAAGCAACATGAGGGCCAGATATCGAGGTGCGGAATTTATCAACAATGTCAACTAACGTGGAAGGGGGGTTAGCAGGATCGATCTGAGCCTTCCCAAAGACGATCGGATCGGCAGGGAAAGTGCAACTACTGAGCTCGGCCAATCGCAAAACTGCCTCTTGAGTCATTAGAGCAGTCTGATGAGGATCAGCACGAAGAGATTGCAAAAAATTATCTGTTATCTCATTTTTCATATTCCCCACGAGCCGGCGTCTTCCATATATCCACTCCCTTACTCCAGGCCACTCGAAGGGAGTGGGCTCGGGGTTTTCTTCGGAAGGCGGGGACTCTGGCCCTCGGACAAAGAAGAACTCACGTTTCCATCCCTTCAGATTGCTACTCACGTTGGTCGATAAGACCGAAATCTTCGGCCTCTGAGAAAAGTATACGTAACCTGCGTTTGAAGAGGTGGAAGAGCTGATCTGAAATATCCTCCAAAAATTCTGAAAAGCTGCCCTTTTCCCTTTAGCTTTCATCAACACGCAAAAAGCTATGATTAGGCAGATCGAGTTCGGTAAAATCTGACAGGGAGCCAACTTAAAAGCGTCCAGAAGGTTTTCTAGTAGAGGAGGGAAGGGAATGCGTAAGCCGTAGTGAAAGTGTTTGGAATAAAAGGCTTGACAACCGGCGGGAGGATCGGTAACTCGTTGATCGGGAGAGGGAAGCACTATTGAAAAACCAGCGCCTAGATATTGACCGAATTCTTTTTGCAACTCCGCCAGGTCTGTCTCCTTATAGGAACAGACGATCTCATTTGCCCTCTCCTCAGTCATGTTTAGAGCTGCGCTGGTCGAGGGCTCTTCCAAATCATAGATCGTAATCACCACGTTACGGTTTAGTCTATATTTCTGCTGCTCATTGTTACTCAAAGGAAGCTGCCCATCTCCTATATCTTCCCTTTCAGAGACTGTTGCCTCGCCGGAATTTTCATCTTCGCTGTTCCCAGTGTCAGAACTCGACTCCCGCTCCTCTTCGCTATTCGAGGCGGAACCCGAGTTTTGCGGATCCTCGTTTTCAGATGAGCGATTCTCTACAGCCTCTTTTCCCTTGCAGTTATCGACCTTATTCTCCTCTAAGGGAGATTTCCCTTTCGAGTCTACCGAACTCGACATAACAAATATTAGATGACTGTTCAAAAATGGCTAACAAACTCACTTATCGACCTGTCTGCTCCGATCTATAGCTCTCTCCTCAGAATTTTAGAGGAACAGCGACCCTCGGTATAACTATATATATAGAGGGACAAAATGGGAAATTGCAAATTAGTCCCCGAGTAACCGCGACGATTGAACTCTCTTGAAGGAAAACTTGAAGACATTTTCTCAGAAATTGCACCTACGACCCCTATACTTTCTAAAGTTCCTAAATTAAAGATCCACATCACAAGCAACAAGGACAATATTAAGACTGCGCTATCAAGAAATTATTTAAGTATGCACTCTTTTTCCCTGACTCGGTTTTTATCCCGGAAGGGTTTTTCCAAGCCAGGTTTTTAATGAGGCATACCCAAACTATAAGTCGAAGTCGAATTGTTCTACTGTTACTTCTCCGAGCTTAAGTTCCACATTACGCTCGAGAAGTGGGGGAGTATTGATAAGGGATATTTCGGATTTCTGCACTTCTTCTTTACGACTACATAAGTTCGAACGTCATCCATCTCGAAAAATCCAGTTCGACCCCAATGTCGGAATGATGTAAATACAAGGCTACTCTGGGTCCAAAATTACTGTTGGGCCGAGCTCTGACCCAAACTTATGGGCCGAAGAATTGTACATCTGCGGTTGGACCACCTGGACCCCATTTTCAGCTATAAATACCCCATATATTTATGACGCTGGACACAACTTCCCAGGTGCTCTCTCCTCGAAGCTACAGTTCTAAGCAGCTCGGGTTATAGGTCTAGTTTCCTTCATATGTATTTCGCCCTCTAGCTTGTACGGCATCCAATAATGCTCGGATAGGACCTTTGAATACTTGTACTTGTACTCATTCAATTCGAATACAATTACATTTGATCTTTACTTCACTTTATTTATTGTTATTATAATCATACATCCCACCCTTGATCGAACTAACGAATATATGTAAGATCACCAATGGAATACCATAGGAACAATTCCCAAGAAACACGTCTTTTCAAATGCCGATCTTATATCCCAATTTTTGGAAAGTGAGGGATCAAGAATGCAATTCTCAGAAAAATAACTTTAAATTTTACCTAGAGGAAGTTCAACCGTCACGGTTATTCGTGGACCGGTTTGCAATTTTACCTTTTTAACCCTGTATATATATGTTGACTTGTTGAACAAAAACACTCACAAATCACATATTTTCTTTTGTTCGGAGCATTCGGGTCGAACGAACAGCTGTTTCAGTATGATTATTTCTCAGCCCATAATGTCTAGCTCCAGAAGTTTGAAGGCAAGAACAAGGTCGGAGAGGACCAAGAGTCCGATCCTCTATTAAAGCTTGTCGATGATTACGAGAGTGGAGAGTTTCATCCAGAAGATGAGGATGCTGACCAGATCGAAGATCTTGAGGAAGACGTGGTCGAGAAGCTTAGTATTGGCGAAGGCGCCTTTGTCAGGATTTTTAGACATACATTTCCTTCTAACACAGCCACCTCAAACAGGTCAGAACTTCCTGCCAATCAAACTTCCTGTGGTTTTTTCAAAAAGGATCGCGTTAATCTTGAGGCGGAGTTCGGAAAATTTCTTCCTAAGGGTTTTTCGATCGTCATCCCTTCTTACACCGAGCATGCAACCGAGCCTCCGGCCGGGTGTCAAGCCTTCTATGAAAAACAATTTTCTTACGGTTTGCGCATTCCGTTTATCCCTCTTATCCGAAGCATCTTGACTTTCTTTTCACTTTCCCCCGCTCAGCTTCTCCCGCATTCTGTCGCGTATATCGTAGCGTTCAGCGCTCTCATGGAAGCCAAAGGGGAAGATGCCTCTTTTAGTAATTTTTGGCAAATATTTCGAATGGACCTGTGTATGGGCTCCAATGTCGGGTTCGTATCCATCTGCCAGCGGTCGAAACGGCCTATTCTCACGAACATAACAACGGAGAAGATTAAAGGATGGAAGAGAAGGTTCTTTTTCGTGAAAGGCCCTGATGTCCCCGTATCAGAAGGTAGCTCGAATACCAGACCATATCGATGGGATGGCGTAAGTTCTTGGTCATATGGTCGTCGCAGAATTAAGGAGAGGCTCAATCATCGTCTTTCCGATGAATTTCTTGAGCAGCTACGGTCCAACCCTTACCAAACCATGCTTCTGGTTCAAGAAGGTGTTTTGCGGTTGGCTGGGTTGAGCAAATGTGACTATCCTGCCCCGATGATCGAATACTCTTATCCTTTGCCCATTCGATCTTTCGAAGGATCCCTTCAGCCGCTCGGTGACCCGCCTGCATCTGCTGCTTCGTCCCGCGCACCTCTTTCTTTGAGTATGTCTTTAGTTTCTTCCTATCTCAATGTGTGATAGATTAACTCTTTTTTTTTAAATTCACATATACCTTACATTTCCTTTCCAGGTCGAACTGTTGAGAGGTTTCGGCTGTCCACTGCTGGATCGGTTGGAAATATGCCATCCCAGTTCGAGCAGCTACCATATACTTCAGAAAGAAGAGCGGATGTAAGTGATTTAGGCGGAGATTCAGTCGATATACCAACTCTACTTCCCGATCTGAGAGGGGTTGGTACTATGAGTTCCTTGAATTCTGCCACTGCGGGCCCTCTTCGAAGTCTGTTCTCCCCTGATACTTCTACTCTTTCGTCCGTTGGTTACAGTCAATATTCCTGGAACCGAATTCTGGGTGTGCAAGAGTATGAGAAGCTCCTGAGTCGAAAGAGGAATGCTGACCGTCCGGGACCCTTGAGGAGGGTAAAACCCTTTGGTGTGAGTTCTGATTCGGTTCCATGTCGAGAGGGTAGATCGGAGCCGGATGTGGCAGATTCCATGGACGAACACTTCCGCGGTAGCAGGGCAGCTGGATATCCCGAAGACGGGACTATTCAATCCGATCTGGGTCCAGATGGTGAGAATGAATTTGATAAAGCAACTAGAATTTACATGGCTGGTCAGTTTAAGCGGGATATGATGCTTCAAACCATCAAAGGTAGTTTTGAGGTTCTGAGTGATTTTTCCCGGACGTATCATGAGGTAAGAATTTTTTCCTTTGACTATTTCATCTTTCTTTAGAGTCTCTAATATTTACTGATAACCGAGATTTTCTCATAGGTCGGGGATTTGTTCGCTCTTCAGACCTATCGCTTAGCATTGCTAGAGCAGGAGTCGCAGGATGCTCACGATGCGTACGCACAAATTTTCGTTGATAATCAAACCCTTCGATCCCAACTGACAAACAGTCAACGAGAATTGTCTAAAGTGAAGAAAGAGCTAGAGAATACGAATAAGAAACATTCCTCCTCTGTGGAAGATGAATTATTATCAGCAGTTACAGAAAAAAGCGCACTCGAGGATGAGCTTGAGAGAATTAAAATCGAGCTTGAGCAAACCAAGCAAGACTCTGCGCGTGCATATTCCCAAGGGGCAGAAGAGGCGGAAATCCCAGCCATACGAAAATTTCTTAATTCCCCCGTTCTCGACCCTTTAGTTCGGAGAAGGATCGGCGGGATCCTTCAAACTATCTTTTATAAGGGGGTTCAACAACTGGTTTCAGCCAATAGGATCCCGGACAAAATGGAGGAATACTTCCTGTATATGAATCCCTACAAAAATGCCGAAGGAAAGGACTACAAAACTTCATCTTTGCCCCAAGAAACTGTGAACTGGCAAAGTCATCGTTTTGCCCCCTTAGTTGAGGAGTTTGGCATTCCGATGCCTAATCCTGATTTACTCGAGCGGTCCGACGACAATCATCAATCTGCCTTAGGAGAGAACGAAGATGTCAACATAGAGGACGGATCGGATGAGGAAGATGATCGACCCTTTGATCAGACCGATCCATTAGGCAGCGGTGGCGAAGGTGGCGGTGGTCCGAACGCTGGATTCAAGCATGCTGGGGGGGACGATTCATAGCTTTGTAGTTAGGAATCAAATGTGTATATGTATGTAACTCGTTTTTTGTAATCATACTTGTTTTCCTTACGATTTGGTTCGCATGACTTGTAATTTCTTATCTTGCAAACACTTGGGCATCATCTATTTTTTCATAGTTCGATATCTCTTCGTACTCTATGATCGAAATTTATTTATTCCAAATAAAATCTTTCTTGAAAGTCACGTCGATTCCACTACCGTAATCATAGGGTGTAGCGCCTATAAATATGAGGATCTCTTCAAATTATTTACACGACACCTTTATTTACCGAGATCGGAGCTCTTTACCTATATTCTGCATTCTTCGAATCTCTTAACTCACTTCCCTGTTCATCATGGAAGAAATACTGGGCAAGGCCATCGACCCCAAACTACTATTTGGTGGCTCAAAAAACAAAAATTCGTCCAAAGAGCAAAAGCCGGCCAAGGAAGCCAAACCCTCCAAATCCTCAAACCTATGTGTCTTCTCCCAAAGTTCCTAAGGGAGGGGAAATTAAGAAAGAGAAAAACGCTTCATCGAAACAAACTAAGGGCAACACAAACAAGTCCATCTTGGATGAGGAGCTTGAGGCTAAGCTCGAGGGCTCTTTGCCGAAAATTGTCGATTCTTCGAGTGGAGAGCTTGTTAGGCAGAAGACTCCCGTTCCTTCTTCGAACAAAAGGCCTTATTCCAATGGGGTCACTCCCATAGAGGCTTTGCAGAAGCTTGCCATCGGGAACAAGCCATCATCTGATGATTCTTCGGCCGTCCCCCCCACAGGAGGTTTGAGCAAAAAACTTAAGTTGGATATTGGTGGAGAAGCTTCTGCTGAATCCTTAAAAACTGATAATCTTTCCGAACCCCGAGTTGACTCCGCTCCTCTGATGGTTACTCCTTCCCCGCCTAAGGAGTCGAAGGACGGGTCCACTTCTAAAGCTGCGCTTGGGGATCCCGTAGATAGTCTGTTGCGAGTTGACCTCACTTCTTCTGAAACCGAGATGTCCAAGGAGAGAAATTTAGAAGAATTGTACCAATCAGGGTCGTACTTTCTGTTTCAGGTATTATAATATCTTTCTCTCTCTCTTTTTTTTATTTTTTTATTTTTATTTTTTTTAAACTTACCCAAGCATTTAATAGGCCGGACAAGATTTTCTCGAACTCAAAACGTTTGCCGAGCGGGAATCAAATCGGCATGCTGCTATCTCCCTCGAGCTGGAGAAGAAGAAAACTGAACTCAACCGTGTCCTTGAGGAGAGGCTTGCTTTAGAGAAAGAGAAGTTTGCTAAGGATCAGGGAGAAGAAATCCACAAGAAACTGAATGAGGAGCTCGAGAAGCTCAAAAGCCTTCACGAGCAGGAGAAAAAAGAGTTCGAGCGTCGTGAAAAGGCGGCTTACGACCGTGGATATGAGGCTCGCAGTGCTGAGCTTCGGAAGATTTTCTCCGATAACAAGCTTCTCTAGATGTTGTCTTCTACTTTTTCGGGCTTGCTATACGACTATGCTGTTTTATCTTTGTGTAACCATGAATAATTTCTGACATTTTTAACTTTTGTGGTTTGTAATGACTTATTTATTCCAGGATTGCATGTTCTGCCTATTTAATCTAGCATAATTTGATGTGTTCTTTTTCATTCGTACTTAGCCTGCTTTCTTCGTTCGAACTTGCGATCTCGATCGATGGAGTCCCTGATCTTCGATCTTGGTATAATAACTTCGCTCATTTCCAAAATCAGATGACTTTCTTTTCCCGCTCAAATTCTCGGGTCTTGGTATAATAACTTCGCTCATTTCCAAAATCAGATGACTTTCTTTTCCCGCTCAAATTCTCGGGAAGCGTAACAGTCTTTTGATCCTGATCGTTCCTTTTGTTTTCTGCTAACCGTTGGATTTTTGGAAGTTGCTCCTATAAATGGGGTCTTTCAATTTGTGTCCTTATAAATTTTTTTAAGGCGGATTGCTTCGATCATGCTGATTAAAAGATCTTGTTGTATGGCTCAACATTTTGAAATTCGAGTTAGAACCTACTTTGCAGATTATAGGCTGATTAGTACTTCTACTTCGACTAGGATACCTACAGGCGAACGCTATCCCATCCTTGGAGGCCAATAAGCCTTATCGCTGACCACGCACGACCCAAGTAGCTCCCTCGACCTTTTGTGGTTTAGGGGAGGCTCAAGCATCAAGTTTTTCAAGGGTGTTCGGCGGTTTGTTTGGTTCTTCCTCAAAGATGTCATGGGGTGGTGCTTCGAGGATCGAGGTCCTCAATTAAGTATTCACATTACACCTTGAAAAAGATGTATTACCCTTCCCCCCTTTGAAGAATCATAAATAAAGATAAAAGCCTGTTGGCTTGACAGGCTCCTCATATTCGAGTAAGGACATTATCGTCCGCCGAAAATTTCATAGGATTGGCTGGTCATGAAGTCCCTCTCACGTTCGGAAAGAGAGATTAGTTTTTGTCGATATTTATAGGATTGTAAAATGTACTTGTACCAAGAGATTGGCTTGATATGTAATAGGAGTTGATATCTTTGTAACTTGTAATCGCTTGATATACCAAACTCGGAAATCATAGTCTTTTGATTAATCTTTACGATCGTTCTAATTTGCTTAAATACGGTACTTTACCGATCTTGGCCATTCTTAGGCGAGTTACTGATAATGCTTTCTTGATCAGCTATACTCCGAATTTTTCTTTGTGACTCTCTTTAATGACCGAAATTGAGACTATAAGGATTTCGAGCACGATTGTATTTGACATTTTCTTCATTTACCCAAACGGTTCCTTAATTCTAGGGAAGGGGAACGGTCGGCGTATTTATTGCTCGTATCTCAGCCGTTAGTCCTAATAAATCTGAGTCGTTGATCGCCCTTTGCTTTTACTATATATAGTTCCAGAGTTACCTTCGTATTTTTACGTTTCTGTATTTGTTTTGTTCGACTTTTGTGATTGAAGTTTTACTTCCTTTGACCATCATGTTTCGTTTCCTATCTCTGATAAAACGGTTCGAGGTTCGGGTTCGAACCTTCTTTCTTCATTACTTTGGCTGCCTTCAATGGCGACTTATTTCGACTAGGGTATCGACAGGCGAAAAGGATTGCGACTGGGGTACCGGCAGGCGACCAGCTCTCTCTGATTCCATCCACTTGAGGCTGGCTCGAATTCCTATATCCTGTCGCTCCACCCAGTCGGACAGTGGGCCAACTCGTGGAAGGGTCTTCAAGGTTTTGATCTCAACTTCTTCAAGATGCTTCCGGAGATGGTTCATAGTATTCCGGCTCGGGTTAGTGCGCACGGAGATCGACCAAGACTCCTTTCGTGCGCCGGTTCTTCATCAGTGGATCTTAAAGGATTGGCATATCAATCATTATTTACTGATGAAGACCTAAGATCTGTTAAGAGTCCGGGGACATGCTCCGATCCCGTTCTCCTCCGCTCCTTGTTTTAATTCGAAGACCTTTAGTTCTTTGGTAGCACCTGTAGTAGGATATGGGTAAATGTAGCCTTTTCTCATTTGAGTTCGAACTTTATCCTTGTATTCGTAGGAAAAATACTCCTAAATGTACCGAAGATTTTATGAATGAAAAATTTTCTTCTATATTGTTGTCGATTTTCCTTTTTTTTTTTTTTTTTTTTTTTTGCTTTATGAATTTCAATTCCGACCTCTGTAATTCGCAACTTCTGTGAGATAATTTGAGAACCATAATAGATTTGAATTTCGATCTCTACAATTTAAACCTTCCGTGAGATATCTTCCATAACTTAGATTCTTTTCGGATCATGGATCTGAATCCTTTAATTTGGACGAAATAATCTTCCTTAGTCGGGTAAATAGTTGTGGAGAAAGAATATGATAGAATTTAGATCGATCTTGATTATACTTTAGACTTAAGGGGCATAGCAACAACTTTCACCCTTAGTCGTCTTTGAGGGTCTTAGCAACAGTTTTCACCCATTTCATAATATCGATCTAAGGGGCGTAGCAACGGCTTTCACCCTTAGTCGTTTTAGAGCATTTTTAGCCCGAGGGTCGTAGCAACAGCTTTCACCCATTCAATAATTTCGATCTAAGGGGCGTAGCAACGGCTTTCACCCTTAGTCGTTTCAGAGCATTTTTAGCCCGAGGGTCGTAGCAACAGCTTTCACCCATTCAATAATTTCGATCTAAGGGGCGTAGCAACGGTTTCACCCTTAGTCGTTTCAGAGCATTTTTAGCCCGAGGGTCGTCACCCATTTTTTCCGATCCAAGGGGCGTAGCAACGGCTTTCACCCTTGGTCGATTTTCGAGGGTCATAGCAACAGCTTTCACCCGTTTAATAGTTGATGGAGACAAATAGAGATTGATAATAGATGAATAGATCGATAATATCTTGAACAAGACGGGTAAATAAGAACTTTGGCCAGATAAACTTTCATCGAATAAATAACTTTGTTCGAAATAAACTTTGAAGGAAATAATAGTCTTCTTTAATCGTGAGAATAGATGAAACACAATGAGATAGCGAATCGTAAATAATCCTAGAACTCAATAAATAATCCTCTTGTCTTAACCACTTTCCGAACTCAGAGTAGGACCTTTCCTTCTGGTTGAGCAATGCAGTGTGAATCTTCTTTTCCGATTTTAATGACCATGTATGATCCGCCCCGATTGGGCTGAAGTTTTCCATCATACTTTGACGCTTCCAGTTTTTCTCTCATAAGACCCCTCCTTTTCAATGTTCGCATTTGAAGGTTTTGATTACATATTCTTTTCTTTTTAGAACTTAAATCCTGAATTATCATCTTTGCACGATCGCTTGTTCCGTCTACTTGATTGATTTCCTTCGTTGTTAATGTTTTGTTTTCCTCGAAATTGGAGAATTCGAACAATTTTCTGGGGTATTTGACGGCAGTCGATATAGGCTCTCTTCTTTTTACCGGAAAAAGATCGGCGAGGTTGATGTCTTTTTTGCCAAAAGTCCCAGGGATCGGGGTAGAATGCTTGAGTTCAGCTGGTTGGTAGATTAAGTTCGGATCAATCTGATGAAGATGACCCCTCTCCAGATAATCATCCGAGTTAAAGAATACAAGATTGATAATAGAATCATTCGAAAATAAGCATGTAATTATTCTCCTACCCCTCTTCCTTCTTTGAGAACTTTGATAGTAAGCTGACTGATAGATTTTCTTCTTTTGGGACAAGCTGGATATAGAATTTTTCGAATCGCTAGATCGAATTTTTTGCCAAGTCCAGACAACCTGCTTCGCTGAACCCATTGGTTTCGCCCATGGCTTTTACCTGTTTATGAACAAAGTCAGAATTTGTCAATACATAAACTGGCTTTACCTTTGCTTTTCCGACCATCCCTAGTCCTGTGAGCTGTGCTTCGAGCTCTGTTTCATTGCTTGCGATCACGAAGTGTGAAACGATGATGCAACTTGAATCTTTATCCTTGGGTTCATGATTCTTAAGGGAATTTCCAGAAATTAAAAGATGCTTCTGTAATTCTCTTCTTTTTTTGGTTGGAGAGTCATCCTCGTGTTTCCACTTAGTCGGGATATTGCCTTCTTCAACCATGCTTATTTCATTAGTCGCCTCCTTTCCCCACCTTTTCTAACTGTTTGAGGGTTAAGTAAGCGCGTGTTGGTTGATTTCCGGAGCGTCCTTCGAGCCCCAGATCGAAATATTCGTGTTCCTCTGCAATAATCCCACGAGCATGGTTTCCCCCGCTTCCTTCAACTCTGTTGCGCCCTTGGTGAACTTATCAAGGGATCGAAAAAGCAGACTCCCTTCCTTATCATCGGGTGCTACCATGGTCGCATCAATGGTCCCTCCTTTCTCTTCTTGCAATTTTACACAATTGGGAACCAGTGTATCCGTCCCTGGTTCCGACTCACTTTCCTCTTACCCAAGAGCTTGGGTTCCAATTTCTTTTGTACGCTTAGAGATGAACTATAACATTCCCAAGCCATATATTGGTCATTCCTCATTTCTCCTACCCCTCCCTCGGTCGGAATTTTATCTTTTGATGGTAGGTAGATACCACTGCCTTGAAGACATTTAGAGCTGGTCTCCCTAATATGGCATTGTAAGCGAACGATGTATCTACTACCAGGAATTTGATCATCCTTGTTACATTCCTTGGCTTGCTTCCTAGAGTCGTGCTCAAGAGAATGGTCCCAAGCGAAACGATCTCCGATCCCCCAAAACCGACCAAAGGAGTGGTTACTCGATCCAGATACGGGTGACAAAGATTCATCCTTGTGAGAGCTTCCGATGAGATAATGTTTGCCGAGCTTCCATTATCGACTAGCACTCTTTTGACCTCAAAATTAGCAATCTTCAATGTCAACACCATGGAAAAATCTGGATCGTCTTCATTTGTATCCCAATTAACATCCGAAGGTCGATCGGCCTCACTGAAACTTATAACTTGATTTTCCATGGAGGGAAACTCCAAGGATAGAATTTCCCTCTTTGTAGAGACCCCAGCCCTTATCGACCTCAATGTTCTTTTTCTAGCATTTCTGATATCTCCTCCTGCTGGTCCGCCAGCAATCATGTTTATCACTCCATTTGACCGCTCTTCCGTCTGATTTCGAACCTGCCTTTGTTGAGTATTAAACTTTCGCGGGCTTTTTGACCTATAACGATTGTTATAGTTGCCTCCTTTGACAAATTCTTTGAGTTTTCCTTGTGCAATTAGTTTTTCTATCTCGACTTTCAGTTGGTAACAGTTTTCGGTGCTGTGCCCCCGAGTCCGATGGTATCGACAGTATTGGTCATAACCCAATGCACCTGGCCTAGCCTGAGTGATCCTTTGAGCTTCGGGAATCAAATTTCCTTCTTCTAACACAATTCACTTCTTCCTTTGAACTGTTAAGTTCGGTAAACTGAATTTTTCCCGGTCTTGGAGGTCGAGTTCGTTCATAAGGAGGTCCATAGGAATTCGACCCTTGGAGCGGCATACGTGGCTTATAAGTGTTGATTCGTTGCCAAACAGACCCTTTGTTCGATCCTCCGTAATCACCAGGTTTCGGGATAGGAGCCCGATCTTGTTTCTTATTGAGAGAAAGTTTCACAGTGTGCTAACTTTTTAACTTATTCATTTCTTCCTGAATCATGTATTTCTCAGTGATCTCCATTATTCATTCGAAGGATTTCGGTTGTTTTCTGCACAAGGCATTTCCGAACTGAGTGCTCCTTGTCAGCTCGAACATTAGAGAAGACGAATATTCGATCTGCGGGGTATCAACTTTGAGGAGTTCGATACTGAACCTCGCTAACCATTGCCTCAACGTTTCTCCTTCTAACTGTTTTTACGGTCCCCAAATGATTCGCCGGTAATCTCGGTTTCCTTTGACTAGTAAATTGGTGTTTTAGTTTGTCGCAAAATTCCTTGAAGGAGAATATGGAGTTAGGCGGCAACTTTCCGAACCAATCGAGGGCAATTCCCTCGAAGGTAGTAACCATGATCTTGCAACAAAAGTCCTCTGAATGTCTGTATAAGTTCATCACATTAATAAAGCTGTTGATGTGTTCCCCGGGGTCGGTAGTCCCGTTATACCGTGGTAGCCTGGTCGGTACCGTTTCCGCGTTTCGAGCTTCGCGTATCTCTTGACAAAATGGCGAACAACGCATGATATTGTTCGAAACCTCCCTATCGTAGATTTTCTCTACTCGGAACATTTCCCGCTCGCCTGGCAGCATGATTGCTGCGAGGAATCTCTATCAGCGTATCTTCCTTCTCCAACTTCTTAGCTACTCTCTCTTGCACTATCCTTTCTAGTTCGGATTCAGTAATTCTTTTGTAGGTCGATTTTTTGCCTCTGACAGCACCAGAAGGGTGGCTCTCCCCTACTACTGAATCTTCCACATCATGTACTGATTTTGGCGGGATTTCTGACCGGGCGTTGATTTTCGATGGTACGGCTCGAGGAGGGTTTTTTGCTGGCGCGTGCGATATAGATCGTAGTACACTATTCTCCTTCTGGATGTTCGAAGATGGTATTTCAGGTCTCCCGTGAACTGCTGGCTGATCTACAAGTGATTGATCAGCCCTTCCACCGTTCAGAAATTCCCTGCACATCGTGCCTATGATGGACCTTAGATCACCAACGGTCGTGTGAATTAGAACATTATCCTGCGGAACAACTGGTGGAATCTCTGGTTGTTGAGCCGCGCGCGACAGATTATCAGGCTCATTGTTGACCTAATTATGTGCTCCTGCTGCATGCGAAGGTTCTCCTCTGATATACGTATTTCTCCTCGTAGTAGGCATATTTCGATCTAATACTCGAATAAGGCCCCACGGTGGGCGCCAATTGATCTTACGTGTTTTCGTTTGTTCGATCTAGGTGGTGTTAAGTGCCATACAAATGCTTGTAAATAGAAGAAAAAGATCAATAGTATTTATATTCGGGATGTTTGAGTATAAATTACAAGTATGGAGAGTCCTATCCGAGCATTATAGGATGCCGTACAAGTTAGAGGGTGAAATACATATAAAACTGACTATGCTATTCTTCCTAAGTAGTTCCGAGCAGCAGCCTCGGAGGAAGAGCACCTAGGAAGTTGTGTCGTCGTCATAAATGCTAGGGGTATTTATAGCTGAGATGATGGGCTTTCTGACACACTTGCAGGAGTACTTTTCCGGCCCGCTGGCTTGGGCCTGGGCTCGGCCCAACAGTAACCTTCGACCTCGGGTTCTCTTTGCTGGGTCGGAACATATCATTATATGCTCCGACTCGGTTCGATACTTTTGAGGACGGAACTTGTGTTGTTCGATCCATATCGTGCTTGCAAAAATAGGGGATCCAAATTATCCCTCATCAGTTGCTCCGAAAGGTTTGAACAAAGGGAAAAAGCAAGCAAAAAGCCAGAGTGCCACTGATACAGAGGGTGATGGCCAATGGAAAGTAGTAAAGAAAAGGAAGAAATCAAAACAGACGCGTCAAAGGTATGTTCCTAAATTTAGTATAGAGGGGAGTGCCACCCCTCAAACTGCTTTGCATGATGGAAAGGGGAGTGCTACCCCACTTTGTGCGCCTGATGGATTACAGGGGTGTGCCCCCCCTGGAACTGCTTCTGTGAATGACTGTTCGAATGCTTCTATGAGCAAATCTTTGCCTGATGTTACTTTGTTGTCTGAAAATGTTTCTGAGTCTGTCAACGTGGTCTCTAAAAAAGTCGATGTCGTCTCTGTTCCCCCTGTTATCAATGTGTCTACTAATGTTGGATCGACTAAGCCTAGAAAGGGAAAGTCTGTTAGATTTAGTGAGAAACTGGTGATGGGAGGAAAAGATGTGGAAGGGAAAACTGTGTCGACTCCTGAGTCTAAGGGCCAAAAGTGTTTTCATGCTCCGGGTGAGGGTATTCATGGTTATAATACTAATGGGTCTCTTATTGTGACTAGTCCTGATTTTGACGCTAGTGATATACGTGAGGGTACTATTTTTTAGTGTAATGACTGTGGTTCTGAGTTTGACCATAATCTAAACCAAATCAAAATGCCTTTGAGCGAATCTGATGTGCGTGTGATTAAAAAGGAAAAGATAAAACAGGCTGAATCTTAACATTCCTCTGATTATGTTGATACTGATTATGCAGCCTCGGATTTGCCAAACACTGATATTGAACTTGATGGTTTGCATAATGAGTATCTTCACACTCAAAGGAAGAGTAAGAAAAAGAAAAAAAAAACAAAAAGAGAAGTGGTATGCGGCAAGCTCCCGAGTCTATTGTGCCTCCTCCGAGGTCGTCTTCTGTTAAGGTCAAGAGTCCTAGGAATGTGCCCAGTTCTGAGTTGCTACCACCTGTTACCTCTGACATTTCCCCTCCTCTTCTCCCCACTCAGGCAGGTCCAGATGTGAACTGTACTAGTGATGCAGAGAAGGAAGGTGATAATGTCAAATCCTCTTCTGTCCTGGTTGATGCCACTCCTCCTGTTGATGATCAGGAGGAGACTAGTCTTAAGGAGGGGGTCACTGCTTCGGATAGTAGTGATCAGGAGAGTCCATCCGCCCCTCGGTCTAGGTCTAGGTTGCTTAGGCAGAAGAAAGTTAAACTCTCTAGGAGCTTGAATTGTCTAGGTACTCAGTTTGATGATACTATGGATGTGCCTCCTTCATCTGTTCCTCTTGATTTGGCTTTACCTTTGTCTGCTGCTCCTGACCTTGCCATTGTTTCTGGTGCTGAGTCGATTCCTGAGTCTCCTGAGTCTAGACCTCTCATGTATAAGTCCCTCAAGGCTAAAATCCTCAAGGAAATTGTTGTGGTTCCTGAGGTTGTGCTTCCAAAGATGCATTTGTCTGATGGGGAGTGTGTGGGTACTAGGAGGTCTAGTAGATTGTTTGGAGATAGGAAGGGTGAAACTAAGGAAGACGGTCATGTGTCTCAATGATTCTGGTTTGGAATCTGCGTGGGATTGGGAACCCCAGTTGAATGTTAAGAAAATTAAAAAAGCTAATAAAATTAAGATTCTTGTTGTTATTGAGCCTATGGTTTCTTTGGATGACATGAATTTTAAAAAGATTTTCAAGTTTGACCATGTGGTCAGTAATTCTAATAATAAAGTGTGGGTGTTTTTTGATAGTAGCTACATGGTTACTGTTATCGAGGATCATCCTCAGTTTTTGCATGTTTCTTTTTCCTCTTCCCTGCTCCCTAAAGTTGTCTTCTTCACCCGTGTGTATGCATTGCATTAGAGAAACCAGAGGAGAGATTTGTGGGATGGGCTTAGGAGGAATTTTACTAGTGAGCCTTAGCTTGTTGCTGGGGATTTTAACATCATATTAGATCCTTCTGAGAAGAAAGGAGGGGCTACACCTCATCTTAGTTCGATAGGGGACTTTTCTGATTGTCTTCTTGACTGCTCTCTGTCTGATTTAGATTCCATAGGATCCAAGTTTAGTTGGTACAGGAACTTTGTTTGGCAGAAGTTAGATAGGTGTTTGGATAATCATGCTTTGCATGAGATGTTTGATTCCATTGTTGCTAACTTCGTCCCTAGGATGCATTCAGATCATTCCCCTATGCTACTTAATTTTCAATTTAAGCATATCCCAGTGATTACACCTTTCAGATACTTAAGTACCTGGGCCCTTCACTCTAGGTTTTTGCAGGTGGTTAAGGACTGTTGGAATGTTAACACTAATTTTTCTGGTATACTTAACTTGAAAGTTAAGCTGCATAGGATGAAGCAAAGATTGCGGTGGTGGAACAAATCAGTCTTTGGCAACATTTTTGAGAGACTTAGTAGTTCCACCATTGCAGTCAAAGATGCCCAGGATAGATTTGATGATTATCCTAGTGAGGAAAATTTGATTGAGTTGAATAGGCTAAATGCTCTACATACCCTTTCCTTGAAAATGGAAGAGGAGTATTGGAGACAAAAAGCCAACATTAAATGGGCTGGTGAGGGTGAGAGAAACACGAAGTTTTTTCATAATATGGCTAAGAGAAAAAAAGGGCAATATGTTATTCACAGAATTAAGGATGAGAATGGGAATTGGGTCACAGATTGCAATCTGATTAGGTCTTCTGCAGCTGAGTACTTTGAAAATGTTTTATCTACTGTTGAACCTAACCTTGTGGTTGATAATCTGGATTTGATTCCTTCTGTTCTTAATCAATGTGATAACGTTGCTCTGACTGCTCCCCCCTCCCTTGATGAAGTGAAAGCTGCTGTCTTCAGCATTGCTCCTGAGAGTGCTGCTGGACCTGATGGCTTCAACTCTCACTTTTATCAAATCTGTTGGGATATTGTCAAGAAGGATCTACTTGATGCGGTAGTAGATTTCTTCTCTGGCTCTTCTCTTCCCAAAAGCATCACTGCCACTACTATTGTGCTTATTCCTAAAGTTCAGAATGCTGTCAGTTGGTCTCAGTTTCGTCCTATCAGTCTTTGTAATGTCTCTTGTAAGATTTTTACAAATATCTTGAATGATAGGCTTGTGACTGTGTTGCCTAGGCTCATTTCTGAAAATCAGTCTGGTTTTATGCATGATAGACTCATCGCTGATAACATTTTGCTTTCTAAAGAACTGGTGCATGAAATTAATCACCCTAGGGCTAAAAATGGTAATATGATTATCAAACTAGACATGGCTAAAGCATATGATAGAGTCCACTGGCCTTTTTTATTTGCTGTGCTTAGGAAGTTTGGTTTTCTGACCATTTTATAGCCCTCCTTAGATACACTGTTGAACATACCTACTCCTCTGTGCTTGTCAATGGTCAGCCTGCTGGTTTCTTTCGATCTAGGAGAGGGGTTAGGCAGGGAGATCCCATTTCTTCCACTTTGTTTATTTTGGCTTCGGAGTTTTTGTCTAGGGGTCTTAATAAACTGTTTCTTGACCATCCTGATATTCATTATTTCACTAATGGGGGTTTTTGTGTGTCTCACTTGGCCTATGCGGATGATTGCATAATTTTTGCAAAGTCCACATATAAATCCATTACTAAGATCATGCACTTTCTTGATTACTACTCTCGGGTGTCTGGACAGGCTGTCAATCCGTAGAAGAGTAAGATCATTGTTGGGAAGGGTCGTCATAGGAGAGCTAGGGCCCATAATAAAACCATTTCTGGTTTTATTATAGATAGTCTTCCTTTAGAGTACTTAGGTGCCCCTTTGTTTAAAGGGAAGAAAAACATGGCTCTTTTTGACCCCTTATTGGCTAAGATTAGATCTCATCTGACTGGTTGGGAGACCAAGTCCCTCTCCCCCGGTGGTAAACTTGTGCTTATGAAGAGTGTGCTCACTTCTATTCCCACTTATACTTTACAGGTCATCTTTCCCTCCACTAGGTTATTAGGTGAGCTTGAGAGACTCTTTTCTAGATTCTTCTGGAGTAAGACCAGTGGCCAGAAGATACACTGGTCTTCCTGGAAGAATATCTGTTTTCCCTCTTTGGAAGGTGGTCTAGGGGTTAGGAGATTGTCTGATGTTGCTACTGCATTTGCCTACAAGCTTTGGTGGAGGGTTAGGGATAATGATGGGATTTGGTCTAGATTCATGGTTCATAAGTATACAAAGTCCCACCATTTTTATACTGCTCTGAATGCCAGATATAAATCTCAAGTGTGGAAGTGTATGTGTAAGGTTAGAGACTCGTTTTCTGAGAATGTCTTCTGGGGGTTACGAAATGGGCATATATCTTTCTGGCATGATCATTGGATCAGTGACAGGCCCTTTAAATATCTGCCTATTCCTAATCTCCCAGTTGATAACCTTAGAGTTTGTGATTTCTTTATGCATGACGAATGGAATGTGGATCTTCTCCTTTCCTGCCTCCCTACTGATGTGGTGAGTGATATTGTCGTACTTCATATTGATTTGAATGAACATGATGTGATTACTTGGAAGCACACTCCTGATGGTTTGTTCAATATCAAAAGTGCTTGGAATTTTACTGGACTTAAGAAGCCAGTTGATTTGTTGATGAAGCATGTGTGGAACTCTCTTGTCTTTCCTTCGGTTTCTATTTTCGTTTGGCGGCTTTTAAACAACTGGATTCCTGTGGATAGTGTTATGCAATCCAGAGGGATTCAGTTAGCGTCAAAATGCCAATGTTGTTTTGATATTGAGAGTATCTAACAAGTTTTTATCAATGGATCAGTGGCTTCCCAAGTTTGGGAGTACTTTGCTAATATGTTTGGTGTAAAGAAGGTTTTGACTGATAACCCCAGATTTTTGTTGTCTGTTTGGATTAACTCCTCTACTTTTTGTGGTCCAGGACATTTGAGGTCTGTAGTAGCCATTTATGTTCTCTGGAACCTATGGAAGTGTAGGAACAATTCTAAACATCATAACAAAAATCACCCTGCTTTAAACATTATTAATAGGTCAATTTATGAGATTAAGTCGTTGTACTTAACTTCAAAAATTAGACCTTGTAATTGGAAGGGTGATTTAAGTATTCTTAGATCGTGGGGTATCGATGTTAAACCTTCTTTAGAACCAAAATGTTTTATGGTTAACTGGCTTCTCCCTCCTGCTGGTTTTGTTAAGTTAAATAAAAATGGCTGCTCGAGGGGAAATCCAGGTGTTGGAAGTTTGGGTTGTATTGTTCGAGATGCTCATGGTGAAATGATATTTGGTTTTTGTGACTTTATTGGACTATGTACAAACACTGAATCAGAGATGAGGGCTTTAATCAGGGGACTGGAACTTTGTGAATCCTTTCGATGTTCCAATGTGCTGGTTGAGGTGGACTCACAGGTTCTGTGTTCGATCTTAAAAGGTAAAAAGCAGGTACATTGGAAACTTGTGAATTTATTGTACAAAGCTCAATTTTTTTTGCAAAATCTTGGTTCTTCAGTGAATCATATCTACAGGGAGGCTAATCAGTTTGCTGATTATTTAGCCAACTTGGTATGTGACTCACAGGAATCAAACATTTTCCATCCTGGTGAGGGGGATAGGAAATTGAAAGGTCTTATTTGGTGTGACAAGTTTCGGATGCCTTCATTTAGACACACCAAATAAACCTTCTCTACCTCTATATGATATTGATGTTCCGGGTAGTTTATCAGACTGTTCTAGTACACTATCAGGGGAGAATTCTTTAGCTGCATTTCATATAGAGTAGTTATCCTATCAGTGCATATAGTTGATCTTTATTTTACTTTGGCCCGCTCCCCTGGCCTTTCTTCACTTGATTTACCCTTGCTTGCTGAGGTTAGCTATCCTTGTTCTTGCATGATTCAGTCATCTCTCATGGCTGTATCGATATTAGCTAACTTATAGACCATACTTCACTCACTATATCTGAAATGTGCCTCCTATGCACTGCACACACTTCAGGGTAGTTTATCAGATTGCTCTGATACACTATCAGGGGGTAGTTCCTTAGATGCATTTCATATAGTGTAGATATCTTTATGTGCATATAGTTTATCCTTTTTTTTTCTTTGGCCCGCACCCCTGGTCCTTCGATTTCCATCATTTGATTTGCCCTTGCTTTCTAGGGTTAGCTATCCTTGTTTTTGCATGATTCAGCCATCTCTCATGGCTTTATCAATATTAGCTAACTTACAGGCCACATTTCACTCACCACTTCTACATTGTGCCTCCCATGCACCGCACACACTTGTCGTGTCCGGGTCACAGTGTTTAAGTTGGTCTGCACCGGCTTATTCACTCAGGGACAACCTTTAGATGCATATCATTTGCACTTTACAACATATATTCCCTTTGCATGTTTGGAAGCCCTTTGTTTTATTTTCTGGATTAGTTCCCTGGTCCATTGGCAATTCTACCATTTGGCTACCCTAGCTTCCAATGCCTGGCAGTCATTTTTTGCATGTAGGCCGGGTCATCTCATCTCACATGTGTGGACTTACACTCATTATTTCTGCCAGGTAATTGATCCCAGTAAATCACCACTTCTATATTTAATCATGCCTTTGCACGTTGCACACACTATTTTATGATGGTTGTGGTTGTGTTGAGAGGTTGGTGGGGTTGGGTGTTGGTGATTTCCTTGTTTTTTGTTAGCCTTGTGGTAGAGTCTTTATCCAGGGGATTCTATTTCAGAGGTTGGAGTTGTGGTGGTGATCTTTATGCTTTGGGCGTTATCTTTGTGTTGGTATTGTGATGGTTAGTGGTATTTGTTAGTGGCTGCTTTTCTATTAGGGCTCATAGGAGTCTATTTGTTGGATGCTGTTTGTGGAGTTGCTAGTTATCCTTGATTTCAGAGGGCTCTTCTTTTCTTCAGGGCTCATAGGAGGCTGATGGATGGAGTTGTTACTTTGGTTTTACTTATTTGTTTTGATTATGCCCCTGCGTGGGTGTTTTGGCCAGATTGTTGGTATCATCTTATTCCCCTGCGTGGGCTGTTTGCCAGCATGTTGGCTTTTCATTTTGTTTTCTTGCTTTGCTGTGTTGTTTTTTCACTTCGGATCCTTTGTTTTAGGGGTTGGTCCCTTTTGTTCATACGCTTTCATATGGGGTTATATAAATTGTGAGTTCCCCCTCACTTTATTACATCTCCCAATCCAGATCCAGATCTACAGTCCTTTGCTGACAAACCTTCAAGATCCAGTTAATAGCCGAAGACTTGGATGTGTCACTACAATCCAATTGGTGTGGATCAACTCTGGAGGTGAGACACATGGATCACTCGTATTGTGGATCGAACGAAACGCCTGGAGGTAACCACCACCAAGCCGTGGTGAGGTAAATCGCGAAAACCCCCTTCTTTATTTATGTTTTGTTTGATTCAACCTTTTCGTATAATAAATTGTGGAGAAAGATTTATGGGACTAATAGGGACCTCGAAATTTTTTTAAATTCCGCACTTTGTTGTATTGACAATCGAGCCCATAGCAGAATATCCCAACAGTGGTATAAAACTCCATACGTTTTATACGAAAAGGCCTGAACATAATGTGTGTTCACAGTATATGTTTAATTATGTGCATGAGAACGCGTGATAATTATGTTCTGTTAATTGATTCTTGCTTGTTATGACTGGATCTATGATTGGGTAAAATTGCTTTTTAAGATCTGTGGCAAATTTATAGTTTTTCGAAAAGTCAGGACTCTTGGTGCAAAAATTGCAAACCTCAAAATTTAGGGCTGAAAATTATTTTTTCTGTTTCTGGAAATTTTTGTAAAATCTGGACTTTCTGAAAATTTAATCGCACGGGTTTTTGGGCTGTTTTGCAATTTCCAAAAATTAAAGGACTGTTTTGTAATTTTTGAAAGTTCAGGGGTTAGTTTGCAAAATTCGAAAATATTCTGGATTTTTCAAAATTTTATTTTCTGGTCCTTCTGTCCGAAAACTGTTCTGGGGGTATTTTGTAACTTTTCAAAAGTTTTGGGGTCAAAAGTGCAATTTCCGAAAGTATAGGGGCCGAACTGCAATTTTCAAAAGTTGAAAAATCAGAATTTGTATTTAAGGCAGAAAACTTGTTTTACTTACCCGAGAATTTATTTGTCATAATTAGTAGTGACTAAAAAACAAGAATCATAGGAAGTTAGTTTTAAAATGTAGTTTTAAAATTAAGAAAGAAATACGTAAAAGTTGTTTGCATGTTTCTTGCTCTACGTGAACTGTTTACGTGGTTTTCGATCGCGCCGAGCCTTGACCTTAGGTTAGATGTGATTGATTTAATTTAATGCATGGTTTTTATTGGGCCTGCGAGCCTGTTATTATTTTTGGGCCACTTTGAGCCTTTGTAATAGAATAGGGCTTTACTGCTTTCCTAGTTTAGGATGAAGGCCCGTTTACAAGCAAGGTGGGAGCCCAAGAAGATTTGAAGGCCATGTATGCATGGTACATTGTGTAATAGCAGAGGTCCTTTGAGAACCCTTTAGATTGACCAATTGGGCCAACATCATTGGCTCGATAATGGCCTGCATAGGAGGCTGCCGATCGAAAATATGCCATATCTCTTCACAAGATATGCTATATCTCTTCACAAGATATGCTAAATCTCTTCACAAGAAAATCTTTCCTAACCTTTCCCAATTAAAATCGGCCCTTGACTAATTAATTATAAGATTAATTAGTTTCCTAGCATGGTGCGGCCATGCTTGATTAATTGATCATGAGATCAATTAATTTACTCAGCCATGCCCACATGCTCCATTAATCTTTAAATCAATTTAATCAAGTCACCCTTAGCAAAAATCGGCCCATGTAAGATTTATCAATCCTAGAATAATTTATCTTAACAATAATTGGCCCATATGCTTTAATTAATTAATCCACTATTAATCAATTAATCCTTTCCAATTAACACTTTAATTGAGGATTTAATCAATCAGAAATTCCAATTGATTCATTAATTAGTTACTTCTAATTAATGATACTCCACTTTGAATTAACACTTTAATTCTTTATTAATTAATTAGTTACTTCTAATTAATTATTCTTCTTTTTGAATTAATACTTTAATTCATTTATTGATTTAATTCCTTAAATCAATTGATTCCTTTCAGACTGTCACTGTCCAACAGTATTGTGTGTGACCCTCTAGGTTCACCATCAATTGGCAGCAGGCCCACAACTTTCGTGATTTAATTAGTGAGCAATTAATATGTAATTAATTGCTCCGATCAATTAACCACTTTAATTGACCACTCCAGAATTAATTTCCTCATTAATTCAGGAGTACCCACACCTCATGGTCGATGTCCAGCCACAAGCCCATGAGGCCCAACGTCAGGTGAATTGATATTCGTGAACCTCCAACTCTTATAAGTGCCATGTACATACGGTCCTTCTAGCGACTAATTTCCCGATTGAGACCTAGGGTGTGTGAATTGGTCGGCACCTCTAATTATCTCAATTCTGTACTTTCTAATTCAGGATAATAATTCCAGTGTGACTGCTAAATTTGGAAACCCCTTTCCAATTCCGTCACTGACTGCGGCTGCAGATTCCTCGGATATCATTATCTAAGAACATGTAGGAAATTCTCTCATCTTATCAAGATGAGTCGATAGATCCTATATTAGTACTAACCATCCGCGCACACGTTCATACGCACCCAAAGTAGTCGCACAATGACCAAGCTATTTGGTCGGCTCCTAAATCAAAGTACGTATTCCCGTGTACCGAATTCGCCCTAGTACCTCAAGTCAAAGGACTAAATCGTACACTATTATAAGTCTTGAGAGAAATCCCATTACCGATATGCTTAATGCACTTCCACGATGGGTCTCTCTGTTCGGGTCGTTCGATGCGTTCGATCCCCTATCGAACCACCTGGTCATATGCACTAGCATTCAATGCCTTGTTCATGAAACGACAACAAATTCACTCCATGTGAATCATGCATAATCCTACATGTCTTGACGATTCATTCGATACCCCGTCTCGATATGAATCTATGACTTGGAACGTTTTTGAGATCACGACCTTTGAGACTGTTTTATGATTAATCGCACCCAATACTGAAGTGAATAATCCCGTAGTCATAAGTGATCTCAGGGTTTCATCCAATCGCTTAGATACGTTCGCGAGAGATGAAGTTGGCCATTGTTTAATTCACGTACTATGAATAAACGGACGTATTATCTTATGAATCATAAGATTGCTTCTAAAGGAAGTTCCTTAACAAGCTTATATTTGTTGGCTTGCTGGGCACTATCCTATCAATAACAGCTTAGTAGAGTAGTAAGCTGTCGAGTTGGTCAACATTGTACTCAACTGAACCATGAAAAATTATTTCATCCTTCAGCAACGATAAGCTGAGTAGTCCAAATCAATTAATTCTCTGTTAAACGTGTTTTCTTTAACCGTACGAAAATCGTCTTTAATTGTTTCATGAAGTTTATCCCGCCTTAACCAAATTGAATAAATATTTGGATTCCTCCAACACAATTAAATACTGCCAAGTACTCTTCTTCTCGCAAAAAGCTAAAACATATACCTTACTCATCTGTTAGAATCAATATATCATACTCACTACACTGTGTTTCTCAAAACGAAAAAAAAAAACCTCACTACACTGAAATGGCATTCCAATCCGAATGTATGAAGACTTCAATAAAAAAAAGGGGATACTAACAAAAGGATCATGGCTGAACTGCGAATCTTATGCTGAAAGTGGAACGGATCTTATGAAAGCCATCATAACAAAGAATGTGAACACTGGACTCAAACCATTCCTAGAGGCTCATGAAGAGAGGATAGTTGTGAACGAAGTAGTTGAATTCTACCTAAATGGCTCGATGGAATATTTCCAGGATGGCTCTGTTATTGAAGGAATCATTGTGTTAGAAGTTGCTGGAGAGATTATTGTTGTAACGAAAACGAAAATGAACGAAACCTTTAGCCTGCCCACAGAAGTAATGACTGACTTAGCCACGTTCGCTCAAGAAAGAATGGAAAATTTATGTGCCCTAGCAGCTAAGGAAGGTCAACAGCAGAGACCCCTGACCTTGAAGATCCAACCGAGGCCTGAATTTCAAAGGTTTGCTGACATTTGCTCTCTAACATTTTAGAATGCAAAAAATTATCAATAATAAGGTTGCCTGAGGAAATGTTGCACCTCATGGTTGCGATCTGGTCTAATCAGAAAATCAATTGGTCAAGAATATTGTGGGACCTTTTATGCCACAACATTAAAGAGAAGAATTTGTACCAAGGAATAATTCTAAGTATGTTGTTATCCCACGCTGTAGCAAAACTGGGAAAAGGGAAGAAGTTAGATACAAGAAGGGAAATGAAAAACTACAATGCCACTCTAGAAGTGGAAAACACCGCTGAAACAGTGACAGTTGCTAACAGATCCAAGAAGCTGAAGACTGTCACCAAGGGAAAGGAGAAAATGTTTCCTGAGGATTTATCAAGTCAGAATGATAAGGATCAACAAGAGAAATCACCCGCTGAAAGAAATGAGGAAATACATAATCTATTCACATATCCTGACAAATACCAAGCTTCTGAAGTTCAAATAGAAAGAAACTTAAGTCAAATGATGGATAACCTAGAGAGAATGTTCGAAGTCAAAGGTCCTCAAATTCAATGGAAGAAAAATGATTCATCTGGTGTTCCCTACACTGCATCAGACCCATCTGATGATGATCCCTCTGAAAATCTTAAAGGAAGGAGGATCTCGATGAAACAACCACATGGTACTGGACCATCGGACTGGCTATCAAAGGATGTTACCCCTGGAGATTCCAACAAGGAACTCACTGATGAATCTGAAGAGATTGGACTTGGACAACATCTAGAATGGACTCGTGAGGTGCAAGGTCATTTTCATCATACTCAAAGGAGTAATACCAAGAAAATGGAGAAGAGGATGACTGAAATGAAAGAAGAAACGAAGAAAACTAGAAAGATTGTTGAAAGTCTGCTTGAGAAGCAAGAAGAAGCGGGTGAGTTAATTAACAGACAAAATAAGTTTGTTTATCGAGCAATGGAGAAAGTCGAAAGAAATGTAAGAGAGATGACTCATCTGATCACTCCTGAGAATCGAAAAGTACTTGATCTGATCCAAACCATGTCCACCCACCTCACTGAGCACATCAAACTAATACCACATTACACTGATGCTGACAAACCGCGGGAAGAAAAGAAGAAGAAGGAAGAATTTGAAAGGAAAAAGAAGAGAAGAAATCAGAAAACGACATCAAGATGAAATAGTAGAGGAGGAAACAGTGTTGAGCTTATTGCAATTTGGAGCAACTAGCACCCATAATGTGAAGAAAGCCTGTTAATGAACAAGGTGTTACGGGAGTTCAACCAATCCAACTGAAAATTTAGATATTTTGATTTATGTCGGCTTATTTATATTTTGACAAAAACCAATCCAACTGAAGATTTAGATATTTTGATTTATGTCGGCTTATTTATATTTTGACAAATCTGTCGAAACATTATCCAGAGAACAACTATCTATCTATGCATCAATATTTCTGCATTCTTAGTTGATAGTGTTTATCCAGAGAACAATTATGTGTGGAGATGCATTCTTAGTTGATAGTGTTTATCCAGGGGATGATTATTGGAAGAAAATTAATTAACAGCTTAGTGAAGAGTAATCAGCCAATGACTTGGCTGTTAGCACTCAATATACAGCTTAGTGAAGTACTCAGCCAATGACTTGGTTCTTAGTACTCAACATACAGCTTAGTGAAGTACTCAGCCAAGACATGGCTGTTAGTTCAACATACAGCTTACTATAGTACTTAGCTGTGTTCAAATTCAAATACCTGTTAGCATTAGGATTTACGAATCCGATGAATTATCTGGTATAAAAGTCTCTGCAGGTCTCCATTGGAGTCCTTATACCCCAAAATATAAGAGAGTTTATAAGAATTGCACAAAAAATGAACTCCGAGGGAGTCTTAAGATGAGAGGCATAAATCTAAGAATATAGCATAGTGAAGTGCTCAGCCGATGACTTAGCTTTCAGTACTCATACATCATTCAAATACATTCAAATATAGTACATTGCATATTAAGAAAAGTCCAATTTCAATCACTTATTAGAACAATGCATATTTACAATGTTAGTACCCAACATATTAAAAAAAATAAAATCACTTATAAGAACTTCTCTGACTTGGTTGTTAGTACCCAACATACATCATTTAGATACTGATGGGGGGTACTTTGGATTCTCTACACTTAGGAGCTCATTATGGGTCGAAAATTGATTATCCTAGATAGAAAATCATGAATCCTGACCTCGAAGACATAGTATCGATCCCATGTCCCAGTCTGCCCACTCCGATCTCTAAGGCAAAGGCTCCTGGTCGGAGACTACTGTTGGGCCGACCTCAGGCATAGGCCTTTGGCCCAAGAATGCTCCCCTGCGGATGGTTTAGCTAGCACACCGCCTCAACTATAAATACCACAAGAATTTATGACGCCATACACGCTTTCCCAGGTGCTCCTGGCTCGAAGCTCCTGCTCGGACCAACCTTGGAGGGTAAGATTAGATATCACTCTTGTATGTATTTAGTCTCTAGCTTGTACGGCATCCTATAATGCTCAAATAGGACCCTCATTACTTGTAATCTGTACACCTACGATCGAAACATACCTTATTGATCTTCTTCTTCATATAATTGTGTTTTTCTTGTTTACATTCCTATTTTGATCCCCTACGAAACAGTGTAAGATCAATTGACGCCCACCGTGGGGCCCTGTTTGGGTGTTAGATTGAAAAATGCCTACTACGAGGTGAAATACGTACATTCGAGGAGAGCCTTCTCATGTAGCTGGAGCACATAATTCTGTCAACAATGAGCCCGATAATCTATCGGATGATATTCCGATCCTTACAACTGTAGCCGACTTGAGATCTATAATAGGCACGATGTGCAGGGAATTTTTGAATGGTGGAAGAGCTGACCAGTCACCAGTGGATCAGCCGCGGTGCATGGAAGACCGAAAATTCCTTCTTCGAACGTTCAAAAGGAAAAAAGTGTACTCCAATCGATATCGAATGCACCAGTGCCAAACCCTCCCCGTGCAGCTACGTCAAAAGTCCAACATTCGACCAGGATTACCTCCAATGGCAGTACATGATTTGGAGGATTCAGTAGTTGGGGAAAGTCATCCTTTGGGTGCTGAAAAAGCAAAAAAACAAACTTACAAAAGAATCACAGAGTCTGAACTGGAAAATATTGTGCAGGAAAGAGTTGCTAAGAAATTAGATAAGGAGGACACATAAGTAGAGATTCGCCATGCAGCTACAATTGCCAGGCGTACTGAAATGATCCCAAACAGAGAGATTATCCGAGAAAACATCAAGGATAGGGAGATCGGGAATAGTATCATGAGATGTTCACCTTTTCGTAGGGAGATACGTGAAGCTCAAAACACTGAAACCGTACCAACGAGATTGCCACGGTATAACGGGACTACCGACCCTGGAGAACACATTAATAGTTTCATCAATGTGATGAATTTATATGGGCATTCGGAGGATTTCTACTGCAAAATCATGGTCACCACCTTCGAAGGATTGCCCTCGATTGGTTCGGAAAACTACCGCCGAACTCTATATTTTCTTTCGACGAATTTTGTGACAAACTAAAACACCAATCTGCAAGCCAAAGAAAGCCTAGGTTGCCGGCAAATCATTTGGGAACTGTGAAGCAGTTGCAAGGTTAAACTCTGAGGCAATGGTTGGCAAGATTCAGTATCGAACTTGTAAAGGTTGATACTCAGCAAATCGAATATGTATCCTCTTTAATGTTCGAATTACCAAGGAACACGCAGTTCGGGAATGCGCTACGCAGAAAGCAACCAAAATCTTTCGAGCGAATCATGGAAATTGCTGAGAAATATATGATCCAGGAAGATATGAATAAACTGAAAAATGCTCACAATCCAAAGCTTCAGTTCGGAAAAAAGCAAGATCGAGCATCTATTCCAAAACCAGGCGATTACGGAGGTTTGAATAGGGGGTCAGTATGGCAACGACTCAACACCTACACGCCCCAGGCGCCGACCCAAAGATCTAGTGTCAGCCTCCACGACCAGGAAAGGTTCATTTCACTGAGTTAAATACCACAAAGGAAGAAATTCTGACTGTATTGGAGGAAAGGAATATGATCCCCGAGGCTCAAAGAATTACTCAAGCAAGACCGAGAACAATGAAGTATGACAAATATTGTCGATATCATAAGGCTCGGGGACGTAGCACTGAAAATTGTTATCAGCAGAAAGTTGAGATCGAAAAATTAATCGTGCAAGGAAAGCTTAAGGAGTTTGTTAAAAGAGGAAACTATAGCAATCGTTATAGATCCAGGAGCCCTCGAAAGTTCATCACTCAACAACGCGAAGATCGAAATCAGGCTGAGGAGCAATTGAATGGAGTAATAAACAGGATTGTTGGTGGACCCGCAAGAGGAGATAGTAGGAATGCAAGGAAAAGAACGATGAGGTCGATAAAGAAGGTTGTCTCGACCAAAAATGAAATTTTCTCTTTGGAGCTTCCATCGATGGAAAATCAAGTTATAAGCTTCAGTGACGCGGATAGACCAGCAGACGTCACTTGGGATGTAAATGATGATTATCCAGATTTCTCGATGGTACTAACCCTGAGAATTGCTAATTATGAAGTCAAAACAGTTCTGATTGACAATGGAAGTTCCGCAAACATTATCTCATCTGAGGCCCTTATTTGGAAGTTCCGCAAACATTATCTCATCCGAGGCCCTTATTTGGTGCGAGTCGCTACACCGTTGATCGGATTTGGCGGTTCGGAGATTGTCCCACTAGGAACCATATTGCTAAGCACGAATCTCGGAAAGAAACCAAAGAGTTTAACCAGAACCGTGAAGTTTTTAGTAGTAGAAACACCTTTCGCTTATAATGCAATATTAGGGAGGCCATCATTGAATGTGTTCAAGGCCGTGGTGTCAACATATCATCAAAAGGTGAAGTTCTCGACTGACGGAGGAGTAGGTGAAATGAGGAATGACCAATACATGGCATGGGAATGCTACAATTCTTCTTTGTCCAAAATACAAACGGTGGAGCCCGAAATTCTGAGAAAAAGAAAAGTGGTTGATTTAGAATCAGGATCGATTTCAAGATTACCGATCCCCGACTGTGAAAAGTTGCAAGGAAAAAAGGGAAAGAACATGGACATGAGTGTGAAAGCCCCCGATCATAAAAAGGTTGTTCTAGTTCCTCGATCCCCTGAAAAATTTACAAGGATCGGAACTGAATTAAGTGAGGGTATGGAGACTATGCTTATTGATATTTTGCGAAAGAATGTAGATGTCTTCGTTTGGAGTTCAGACGATATTGTGGGAATCGACCCACGAGTGATCACCCACTCTCTGAATAACGATCCAAAGGCAAAGCCGGTAAGACAGAAGAAACGTAATCATGGGCGCGAGAAAGGTAAAATCATCAATGTCGAGGTTAATAGATTATTGGCAGCTGGTCAAATCAGGGAGATCAAATTCGCTGAATGGCGTAGTCTTGGTCTCTAAAGGAGATAAGGTCGATAATAAGTGGAGAATGTGCAACGATTTCACTGATTTGAAAAAACTATGGCCGAATGATACTTACCCGTTGCCCCGCATCGATATGTTAGTAGATTCCACTGCAGGTTTTGTATATTTCAGCATGATGGATGCTTTCCAAGGATTCTATCAGATTTTTATGAGTGAAAGGGATCAGGATAAAACTGCATTCATCATTGAGCGTGGAGTCTACTGCTTTATCGTTATGCCTTTTGGGTTGAGAAATGCAGGTGCGACCTATCAAAGATTGGTTAATATGATGTTTAAAGAATTGATAGGTGAAATCATGGAAGTTAATGTGGACGACATGCTCGTGAAAAGTATAACGGAAGAAGACCATATCAAGCATCTCAACAGATGCTTCGGAATCCTGAGGAAGTACGGAATGAAGTTGAATCCAGCAAAATGCACTTTTGGAGTACGATCGGGAAAATTACTTGGCTATCTCCTTCATGCACGAGGGATCGAAGCCAACCCAGAGAAGATCCGAGCCATCACTGATCTTCAACAGCCAAGAAAGCTTTCAGATGTCCCGAGTGTTGGTCCCAAGTGGTCAGATGAGGTCTAGAGGGGGGGGGGTGAATAGACCTCTAAAAATTTTAGACTTAAAAACTTTTTACTCTTCTGTCAGCAGACTAAGCTGATGAAGAACAGTAAGATGACTATAATGATCGTGAACAAATCTTGAACAGCAGAGTGACCACTCTTCTTACAGTTTACTTAGCTGATTTCGGTGAAAATCAGTTTTATCAACAGTATACTTGCAGCGGATGTTTGAAACTAAGTCCTTAAAAAGATTTTATCCCCAGTTTTAAAACTCCTTATAAAATCTTTTGATAATTCAAAGTGTAATCTTATGCAACTTCAAAAATATGCAAGAAAACTTTAAATGCAGAAATAACACAAAGAATTTTTATAGTGGTTATATGGATACAAATCCTTTAGTCCACTCTTCCAGATCACACAGATTCTGGGTTATACTATAAACACAAAGTTTACAATATGTCTCCACTTATACCTAGACAACAAATGAAAAGGCTATAAGCTCACAATAGGAAATCACAAAGAAGACCTATCCTCTGAAGTTAAATCACTCACAAAGACGGATTTAAACTTCTCACAACACTCAGCTAATACAAAACACTCAGATTGTATTTTTCTATTTTCTTCAACTGGGTTTCTGTCAACAGATGGCTTCCACCAGACGAGTGAGATGTTCGAGCTTCTTGAGACTTAGAAAAATTTCTGCTTCGAAGGTGAAATCTCAGATGTTGTTGTGTATCTCTCTCTTCGAAATCAGCTCTATTTATACTTGGATTTGAAAATATGACCGTTGAAGGAAATCAAATCTCAAATCCATAGCCTTAGCCCGAAAATCAGAACGGCTCCCTGCTACAGTCCTTTCTCTGCTGTACATTCCTGTAGCAGCATTAAATGCACTCTGCTGATCCGAGAGTTTTCTTCAATCATTTGCCATTACTACCCTTCTCTTTCAGCATTTATTACACCAGGTGCATTTATTACCGTTGGACTAATCTCTTGATCTCTTCTACTCTGCTGATTGAAGCAACTCTGCTGATAGATACTCTGCTGATCAAATACTGAACTAATCTGATTTGAGTCAGCTGATGGTCTACCCTTCTGATTGCTGTTTCAGCATGAGATCACTAGTCTTCTGGGATTTGAACTTTGAACTCTTCTGATGTCTTCTTTACTTGTTCAAAATTCTTCTAAGGAAACTAAGCTTTCCATACTTAGCTGATTCTGATGTTTTGGAAATCATCAAAACCATCCCTTAACTTCTTAACTTCTTAACTTCTTAACTTCTTTGCACTTCATCTTCATCTTCATCCAACAATTTCCCCCTTTTTGATGATGACAAAACTTCAGTTAAGTACCTGTACCTAAACTAAACTTTTGATCCTCAAAAATTTCTGAGATAGAAATAGACTGTTGGATTTCAAACTTGCAATTTTATAGATAATGAAAATATTACAGATTACAAGTTCTTGAACAGATGAGATGTGAAAAAAAAAATTACAAGGAAATAAGTGTAAGTAATTTAAACAAGACTAGTCTTCTAGCTTGTCTTCTTCTTTCTTGTCTTCGTCAGCTTCCTTGAATTTTTGTTGTAACAGCTCTAACTTCTTCTGTTTAGCATCAGGGTC
>CM064883.1:57224562-57267541 GCA_003313485.2 Penstemon barbatus | reverse complement strand
CGTGTGGGTGGGAGCTGCGGATTTCAATTTTATTATTTTAATGTCAGACGGGCGGGAAACTCTATCGACACTGTTACTTATAAAAGCGTGTTTCTAAAGATACGATTTATAACCATGCTTATATAAGATATCAGATGAGTAGAGTTTAACTTATCTGACAGACGAGTGATCTGTTATCTGATATTACTAGAGAAAGCCAATAGCTAGTAATCTTCCTCTGCTGTTTGTCAATCCAGCAAGATTAATCTTCAGTCTTCAAGAATTAAGAACAGATCTTCTGATAACATAACTTCAACTAACTGTCATTAACAAATTTCATCTTTAACAGAAGTACCGCTAGTCTTACACGTTCCCCCTGTCTTTAAGAATTCATAAGTTAACTAGTCTGTTGAAAGTTAATCCTTGAATAGAATAACGGATAACTAAGCTGTTGAACTTCAGTCTTCTGATAAGTTCCCCCTCAGCTTATGCATCCAAATTAAGTAGTCCTAGCTCAGCTCTTAGAGTTGAGAACCTTACTTCACTTAAAGGTTTAGTGAAGATGTCAGCAATCTGATTGTCAGTATGAACATACTCTATCAAAACATTGCCTTTTTCCACATGATCTCTAATGAAGTGATGCTTGATCTCAATATGCTTAGTCCTTGAATGACTTGTAGTGTTCTGAGTTAGTGAGATTGCACTAGTATTGTCACAGTAGATTGGAATTCCACTGATCTTGATATTGTAATCTTCTAGTTGATGATTCAACCATAGTATCTGTGCACAGCAAGCTCCAGCAGCTATATACTCAGCTTCAACAGTAGATATAGAGACTGAGGTCTGTTTCTTACTCATCCATGAGATCAGACGACTACCTAAGAACTGACAAGCACCTGTTGTGCTTTTTCTGTCAATCTTGCAGCCAGCAAGGTCTGAATCTGAATAACCAATAAGCTCAAATCCAGATTCTCTAGGATACCACAATCCCAATTCTTGAGTGCCCTTAATATATTTCAGTATCCTCTTGGCAGCTAAGAGATGAGATTCCTTGGGATTTGATTGAAATCTTGCACAAACCCCAACTGAGTACATGATGTCAGGTCTGTGCTTGCTGTTAGGTATAACAGTGACCAAATAATGCCTCTGTATTTGGTCATGTCCACTGATTTGCCATCTTCATCTTTATCCAAACGAAGACTTGTAGACATAGGAACAGTAGCAGTAGAGCTAGTTTCCATACCAAATTTCTTGAACAGGTCTCTTGTGTATTTTGCTTGGTTGATGAATATTCCATCAGACAACTGTCTAACTTGCAAACCAAGAAAATAATTGAGTTCACCCATCATGCTCCTTTCAAACTTATTTTGCATGAGCTTGGAGAACTTGTCACACATCTGTTGGTTAGTTGAACCAAAAATAATATCGTCCACATATATTTGCACAATCAATATATGATTTTCCCATTCAATTGTGAACAAGGTTTTATCTACCTTACCTTTATGAAATCCTTTAATTAAAAGAAAATCAGATAGGGTATCATACCATGCTCTTGGAGCCTGTTTCAGTCCATAGAGGGCTTTCTTTAGACGATACACCTTGTCTTCTTGTTCATAAGCTTCAAATCCAGGAGGTTGTTCAACATATACTTCTTCTTGCAATTCTCCATTGAGAAAGGCAGACTTCACATCCATCTGATAGACAGTGAAGTTCTTGTAAGCAGCATAGGCTAGAAACAGTCTGATTGCTTAAAGTCTTGCTACTGGTGCGAATGTTTCATCAAAGTCAATTCCTTCTTCTTAACAGTAACCCTTGGCCACTAATCTTGCTTTGTTTCTGGTAACAATACCATCTTCATTCATCTTATTTCTGAAAACCCATTTAGTGCCAATTACCCTTTGATGACTTGGTCTTGGAACTAAGTACCATACTTCGTTCCTTTCAAATTGATTTAACTCTTCTTGCATAGCTTCAATCCAGAAGGAGTCATTTAGAGCTTCTTCAATTTGTTTAGGCTCTATTTGAGATAAAAAACTAGTGAACATGGCATCTTGTGCAGCAGCTCTTCTTGTTTTCACTCTGTCCAAAGGATCACCAATCACTAATTCTGGTGGGTGATTCCTGAGCCATCTGAGATCAGGTTGCAGATCTGGATGTTGTCCTCTATCTTGATCTTGCAACACTACTGTTGGAGTTCCAGTAGTAGTCTGTTGAACAGTCTCTGGTCTGTCAGTTGTTGGTAACTCGTCTGTTAGACAATCAGTGATTTGATTTTGAACAGCACTTGAGTTGGCAGCTGAGTTGAGATCAGGCAATATGATGGGAACATATTCTTCATTCTTTCCAATATTCAACTTCTGTAAATCAGTAGACAGATCTTGATTAGTAATTTGATTCTTTTCAGAAGATTGACTTGGCTCATCAAATACTACATGAATGGATTCTTCTATTAGTAATGTTCTTTTGTTAAAGACTCTATAAGCCTTACTAACAGTAGAGTATCCTACAAAAATAGCTTCATCAGCCTTTTCTTCAAATGCAGTAAGGTGATTTTTCCCATTGTTTAAAACAAAGAATTTACAACCAAAAATTTTAAAGTAATGAATGTTTGGCTTCCTGTTGTTCCAAACTTCATATGGAGTCTTGTTCTGATTTTTGTTGATCATGCATCTGTTCTGGGTAAAGCAGGCTGAATTTGTTGCTTCTGCCCAAAATCTTTGTGGCAGCTTAGCTTCAACTATCATGGTTCTGACAGCTTCCTTCAGTGTTCTGTTTCTCCTTTTAGCAACACCGTTCTGTTGAGGGGTTCTAGTAGCTGAATACTCATGATGTATTCCTTTGATATTACAATACTCTTCAACAGTAGAGTTTGTGAACTCTGTCCCTCTATCTAATCTGATCTTCAATATCTTTGTACTTTTCTCATTCTGGATCAGTTCCATCAGATTGGTAAGATGTTCCTTGGTTTCACTCTTCTTTTTCATGAATATCACCCAAGTATATCTTGAATAATCATCCACAACAGCTAGGCAGTATTTCTTTCCACCATTGCTGACTGGATCAATGGGTCCAAATAAGTCCATGTGTAGCAGCTCCAAGATTCTTTCAGAAGATTGGTGCTTCTTGCTTTTGAATGATGACTTGATTTGTTTACCCTTCTGACAGGCGTCACAGAGCTTGTCTTTGCTCATGACGGTTTTTGGAATCCCTTCTACCAAATCATTCTTTATTAATCTGTTGATGGTCTTGAAGTTTAAATGATTCATCCTTTTGTGCCATAGCCAGCTAATTTCACTTGGTGTTGTTGCCACCAAACAAACACTTGAATTCTTGTCAGCCGAATTCCAGTCGACTATGTAGACATTCCCTTGTCGTCTTCCAGATAAAATAACCTTCTTTGTACCAATTTGTTCAATGTGGCACTTATCTGTTGAGAAGATGACTAAATATCCTTTGTAACAAAATGGACTTATGCTCAGCAGATTATATTTGAGGCCTTTAACATATGAGACGTCAGATATCTCTATGTTTCCTCTGATCAGTTTCCCTTTAGCTTTAATCTTGCCTTCTTTGCTGTCTCCAAAAGTAAACTTTGGACCATCCACAGCAACTGCATCAGTCAGCTCATGTATGCTTCCACACATGTGTCTTGAACAACCACTGTCCAAGTACGAAATCTTCTCTACTTTACTCCTACTCCTAATCCTAACCTACAAAACAAAAATAAAATTGTTTTAGGTACCCTTATTGAGAGGGTCCTGAAGGATTAGTTCCACCTTTGACAACCCAAGATGTTGATGTCTTAGGCTTCTTAGGCTTCTGAGTTTTAATAGGAGCATGAACAGTTTTATTTTTATCAATATTATCAGATAAGTCATGTTGATGATCAGTATGATAAGAATAATGTTCATAAGCAGGTTAAGGTGCATGATAAGCAGGGTATGCATGCATTGGATGAGCAGGATATGGTGCATAGTAACTAGGAAATTGAGGTGCATGATACATAGGATGATATGCAGCAGGTTGCACGTAATAAGACTCATTTCCATACCAAGCATTTTGATTTCTCTTATTCTTATGCTTCTTTGGTTTACTAGTTGCTTGCTCATTAATAGACGACTTAGTTTTACCACTAGTCTGATTGACTTTAGCTTTATAAGCAGACTTCTTAGGACTCTGCTGTTTGGTCTTACTAGTCTGTTTACCTACACTAGGCTCTTTGCTCTTTTTAGCCTTAGGAGATTTCTTCTCCTTTATCACTTTCTCAGGTGAAGTAGGTCTAGCAGTTTGAACATACAGAATGACCTTTCTATTGTCAGTAGATATAAATTTCTCAGTATGGTTCAATTCTTGCTTATCCTGTTCTAAAGGCATCTTCTGTTTACTAGTCATATGAGTGGATGCAACAGATGATTTTTCATGAGACTCAATAACTTTTTCAAGTTCCATGATTTTTCCTTTATAAACTTCACATTCAGCTTTCAGAGATTCATTCTCTTGCTCAAGCAGTTTATATTCAGCTGATTCTTTTGGCTTTTCAGCTTTAAGATTCAGTGAACTGTTTTGCTCTTTTAGCAATATCATCTCCTTAAGCTTTTTAAATGCATCATCAATGCTAGTATTGTTGAGCATCATTTGTTCAAATGAATTAAATAATTCATTATCAAGAGGAGTTACCTCATCCTCAGAGTCATCAGATTCCTTTGCCATCAGACAGAGGAGAGCATGTTTTTCTTCATCAGATGATTCTTCATCAGACGTGTCTGAATCTGAATCAGATGAGTAGACAGCAGTCATCTTCTCTGCTTCAGCCATCATTGCCTTGCCTCTCTGATGCTTTCTTTCTTTCCTTATTCTCTTCTCTTCTTCAGTGTACTTTTCTGCTTTTGGATAAAGACAGTCTCTGATGAAATGTCCCAATTTCCTGCAGTTATAACACATTAGTTTTGCTTTATAATCATCTTTTTCTTGAGAAGAAGAGTTAGGTTTAGAAGTAGAAGCATTGTTGTATTTGTTCTTCAATTTTCTCTTGTAGAACTTCTTGAAATTGTTCATCAGCAATGCTACATCTCCAGCTGTGTACTCCTTTTTGTTAAGTAGAGTGGCTTCATCAGATGAGTCCACTTCTTTGCTTTTCTGTGCTGGTCTTCTGGTGTTTTCAGCAGCAACTAAGGCAGCTGTGGGTCCTGAAGTTGAGGTTTCTTCAATTCCCATTCTAGGCAGTTTATACTCATATGCCTTGAGCACTGAGAACAGCTCTGTAAGAGAGATTTTTCGCAAATATCTTGATTCTTCCATTGCTGTCACCTTCATGTTGAATTTTGGAGGTAAAGCCTTCAGCACTCTGTTATCTCCTTGTCCGTGAAGGTTTTTCCAAGCTTCAAGACTTTATTCAAAGTTCTGGTGAACCTGGTATCCATCTGATCTATGGTCTCTCCAGATTTCATCTTGAAATTGTTCAGCTTTTCCAGAGCAACACTCAGCTGATGCTCTTTAATGGCGTTGTTTCCTTCGCTCATATCTATGACTTTATCCCACATCTCCTTTGCAGTTTTGCAATGTTTGACCTTGTCAAACCGATCATTATCCAGGGCTTTAGTCATGATGAATCTTCCGACTTTATCCAGATTAAATAGCTTTATTTCTTCTGGAGTCATCTCATGAAGATCTTTCTCCACCACGGTATCAACTTCATTTATCTTTATCGTCTTGGTGAATCTGAATGGACCTTTAATGATACATGTATACATGTTGTCATTGTAGGCAGCTAAGAAGATCTCCATTCTAATCTTCCAGTCTTCAAAAGACATACCAGCAATGTGGGGAACATGGCTGATACAGTCCATTTTTCAAAAGGTTTTAAATTTTCAAAAAGATGCTCTTTTGAAAAGTTTTGAAAAACCTTTGAAAAACACTTGGATCATGCTCGTTGATCAGGCAGCTGATTCTAATGAACCACCTGCTCTGATACCACTTGTTGGTCCCAAGTGGTCAGATGAGGTCTAGAGGGGGGGGGGTGAATAGACCTCTAAAAATTTTAGACTTAAAAACTTTTTACTCTTCTGTCAGCAGACTAAGCTGATGAAGAACAGTAAGATGACTATGCTGATCGTGAACAAATCTTGAACAGCAGAGTGACCACTCTTCTTACAGTTTACTTAGCTGATTTCAGTGAAAATCAGTTTTATCAAGAGTATACTTGCAGCGGATGTTTGAAAGTGTTTTTCACAAGTAAACTAAGTCCTTAAAAAGATTTTATCACCAGTTTTAAAACTCCTTATAAAATCTTTTGATAATTCAAAGTGTAATCTTATGCAACTTCAAAAATATGCAAGAAAACTTTAAATGCAGAAATAACACAAAGAATTTTTATAGTGGTTATATGGATAAAAATCCTTTAGTCCACTCTTCCAGATCACACAGATTCTGGGTTATACTATAAACACAAAGTTTACAATATGTCTCCACTTATACCTAGACAACAAATGAAAAGGCTATTATAAGCTCACAATAGGAAATCACAAAGAAGACCTATCCTCTGAAGTTAAATCACTCACAAGGACGGATTTAAACTTCTCACAACACTCAGCTAATACAAAACACTCAGATTGTATTTTTCTATTTTCTTCAACTAGGTTTCTGTCAACAGATGACTTCCACCAGACGAGTGAGCTGTTCGAGCTTCTTGAGACTTAGAAAAATTTCTGCTTCGAATGCGAAATCTCAGATGTTGTTGTGTATCTCTCTCTTCGAAATCAGCTCTATTTATACTTGGATTTGAAAATATGACCGTTGAAGGAAATCAAATCTCAAATCCATAGCCTTAGCCCGAAAATCAGAACGGCTCCCTGCTACAGTCCTTTCTCTGCTGTACTTTCCTGAAGCAGCATTAAATGCACTCTGCTGATCCGAGAGTTTTCTTCAATCATTTGCCATTACTACCCTTCTCTTTCAGCATTTATTACACCAGGTGCGTTTATTACCGTTGGACTAATCTCTTGATCTCTTCTACTCTGCTGATTGAAGCAACTCTGCTGATCAAATACTGAACTAATCTGATTTGAGTCAGCTGATGGTCTACCCTTCTGATTGCTGTTTTAGCATGAGATCACTAGTCTTCTGGGCTTTGAACTTTGAACTCTTCTGATGTCTTCTTTACTTGTTCAAAATTCTTCTAAGGGAACTAAGCTTTCCATACTTAGCTGATTCTGATGTTTTGGAAATCATCAAAACCATTCCTTAACTTCTTAACTTCTTTGCACTTCACCTTCATCTTCATCCAACACAGAGTTTGATTGGAAAGTTTATTTCCTTGAACAGGTTCATTTCCCGATCTGCTGATAAGAGCTTGTCGTTCTTTAAGCTATTACGAAAGTCGAAGGATTTCGAATGGAGCGCCGAATGTGACAAGGCTTTCGAAGATCTAAAAACATACTTAACCTCGTCACCGATGTTGGCCAAGCCTTCCAATGGAGAACCTTTATATATCTACATAGCCGTTTCGGAAGAGGCTATTAGCTCAGTTCTGGTAAAACTAAAAGAAGTCCGAGCACAAACCAGTCTACTACATAAGCAAACTATGGCAGGGTGCCGAAAAGAATTATATGGAGATTGAGAAATTTTTGCTCGCCTTAGTAGTGGCTGCTCGGAGATTGAGGCCTTATTTTCAAACTTATAAAATTATTGTTCTAACCAGTCAACCCTTGAGACAGGTCTTATCTAAGCCAGAAGATTCTGGCAGGTTGTTAAAATGGGTCGTCGAACTGGGTCAGTTCGAGATCGAATATCAACCAAGAATTAAGGGGAAAGCTCAAGTGCTAGCTGACTTCCTGGTTGAATCCACTGGATCGAAGAACTCAAGAAATGAAAATACTTCTGAAGTAAATGTGGACGAAAAGGTCGATGATCCGATCTGCCTAATGCACGTGGATGGCTCTTCGACCAGGGAAGGAGGCGGAACAGGAGTTCATTTTTAAGGACCAAATGGCGAAGATCTCAGTTACGCCATTACCTTGGACTTTGTTGTTACGAACAATAAAGCAGAGTACGAAGCTTTAATTGCGGGATTGGAAATGGCCTTGAAAGCATAGTTAAAGTCACTTATTGTATTAACCGATTCCGAACTTGTTCATAGACAGGTAAAAGGCATTTACGAAGCTAAGGAGTTCAATATGATCAATTATTTAAACGAAGTAAAGAATATGATCTCCAAGTTTGACAAGTTTGAAATTCAGCCTGTCCCAAGAGAGGAAAATTTATGGGCAGATTTGCTGATAGGATAGTGCCCAGCAAGCCAATATTAATTAGCTTGTTGAAGTACTATTTTCTTATGGTTTATAATTAATACGCACGTTCATTCATAGTACGTGAAATTGAAAAATGGCCAACTTCATCTCTTGCGAACTTATCTAAGCGATTGGATGAAATCCTAAGGTCACAATAGACTATGGGACGATTCACTCCAGTACTGAGTGCAATCATGAAACAGTCTCAAAGGTCGTGATCTTACAACCGTTCCAAGTCATAGATTCCGAACGAGACGGGGTATCGTAGGAATCGCCAAGACTTGTACAAGTATGCATGATTCACATGGAGTGAATTTGTAGCGTTTCATAAGCAAGGCATTTGAGGCCAGTGCATATGAGTAGGTGGTTCAATGGAGGATTGAATGCATCGAACGACCCGAACAGAGAAACCCATTGTGGAAGCGCATGACGCATATCGGTGATGGGATGTTTCTCAAGGCTTATAATAGTGTACGATTTAGTCCTTAGACTTGAGGTGCTAGGGCGAATTCGGTGCACGAGTGTGCGTACTTAGATTTAGGTACTGGTCACGTAGCCTGGCCAAAAAGTGCCTAAATTGGGTGCGTACACAACTGTACGCGAGTGGTTAGTACTAAGAAAGGATCTATCGACTCATCCTGATAAGGTGGGAGAATTTCCTTCACGTTCTTCGATAATATGTTCCTAGAAATCCATGGCCATGGTTGGTGACAAATTTGGAAAGGGGTTTCCAAATTTAGCAGTCACACCGGAATTATTATCCAGAATTAGAAAGTACAGAATCGAGATAATTAGAGGTGCCGATCAATTAACACACCCTAGGTCTCAATCGGGAAATCAGTCGTGGAAGGACCGTATGTACATGGCAATTATAAGAGGTGAGGTTCACAATTATCAATTAACCTTTGATTGGGCTTCATGGGCTTGTGGCTAGACATCGACCATGAAGTGTGGGTACTCCTAAATTAATAGGGAAATTAATTCTAGGAGTGGTCAATTAAAAGTTGTTTAATTGATCGGAGCATTTAATTGCTCGTTAATTAAATCACGAAAGTCGTGGGCCTGCTGCCAGTTGATGGTGAACCCAGAGGGTCACACACAATACAATTGGCTGTCTTAAAGGAAAGCAAGTGATTTAAAGTTGTTAAATCAAAGTAATTTAATTATGGTATTAATTCAATTGGAGAATATTAATTAGATATCTAATTCATTAATGTTTAATTAATTAGAGTTATCTGATTAATTATGAAATTAATTAAAGTAGTTAATTAATTGGAAGAATAAATAATTAACCAATTTTAGGATTGGATAATTATGGGTTGATTTTGCAATTATCTTGAAATGGGGTAAAGGGGGCGATTTTTAGTAAATAAAGAAAAAGAGTTTTTTATTCTTGGAGAGCAAGCAAGAAGATATCTATCAAATCTCACATTCCTAAGTTGATAAGGAATGAAAGATTTGAAGATATGATAGATAAGGGAAGAAGATATCTATCAAGAGAAGGATTCTTCTCTTATAAATACTCCTTCCCTCTTCTCTTCATAAAGCGCTCCAACACAAGAAAAATTTTGAGAGAACAAAATACTTTTGCTGAAATTTGAGAGAGAAATATCGATTTATATAAGAGAGAAAAATCAAATTTTTAACAAGAATTTTTATTTGCAAAACTGCCCCACAAGTTCGCCCCAAACCCTAGTCGCCCGAAGCTACCCTCGACCGAACCCAAGCCGACCAGACCTGACCTGGCCGAGCCCTGTTCGAATCACATAAGTCCTGTGATTTGTTTCTTCCATCTGTATCTCCTAATCCTGATCCAGATCTGAAACCCTTTGCTGACAAACCTACGAGATCCAATTCGTAGCCTAAGACTTGTAGGTGTCACTACAATCCAGTTGGTGTGGATCAACTTTGGAGGTGACACACATGGATCACTCAAGATGTGGATCGAACCAAACACCTGGAGGAAACCACCACAATTCCGTTGTGAGGTAAATTGCAATAAACCCCCTTGTGTTTATTTAATTGTTTGATTCAACCTTTTTGTATAATTAACTGTGGAGAAAGATTTATGGGACTATTAGGCACTTCGAAAAATTTTAAATTCCGCACTTTGTTGTATTGACTATCGAGCCCCATAATAGAATATCCCCACTTTGTTGTATGAGAATGTGTGATAATTATGTTCTGTTGATTGATTCTTGCTTGTTATGACTGGATCTATGATTGGGTAAAATTGCCTTTTAAGATCTTTGGCGAATTTATAGTTTTTCAAAAAATCAGGACTCTTTGTGCAAAAATCGCAAATCTCAAAATTAAGGGCTGAAAATTAATTTTTCTGTTTCTGGAAATTTTTGTAAAATCTGGACTGTTTCTGAAAATTTAATCGCACGGGTTTTTGGGCTGTTTTGCAATTTCCGAAAATTCAAGGACTGTTTTGTAATTTCTGAAAGTTCAGGGGTCAGTTTGCAAATTCGTAAATTTTCTGGATTTCAAAATTTTATTTTCTGGTCCTTCTGTCCAAAAACTGTTTTGGGGGAATTTTGTAACTTTTCAAAAGTTTTGAGGTCAAAAGTGCAATTTCCGAAAGTATAGGGGCCGAACTGCAATTTTCAAAAGTTGAAAATCAGAATCTTAATTTGAGGAAGAAAACTTGTTTTATTTATCCGAGAATTTATTTGTCATAATTAGTAGTGACTAAAAAGCAAGAATCATAGGAAGTTAGTTTTAAAAGGTAGTTTTAAAATTAAGAAAGAAATACGTAAAAGTTGTTTGCATGTTTCTTGCTCTACGTGAACTGCTTACGTGGTTTTCGATTGCGCCGAGCCTTGACCTTAGGTTAGATGTGATTGTTTTAATTTAATGCATGGTTTTTATTGGCCCTGCGAGCCTGTTATTATTTTTGGGCCACTTTGAGCCTTCGTAATAGAATAGGGCTTTACTGCTTTCCTAGTCTAGGATGGAGGCCCGCTTACAAGCAAGGTGGGAGCCCAAGAAGAATTGAAGGCCATGTATGCATGGTACATTGTGTAAAAGCATAGGTCTTTTAAGAACCCTTTAGATTGACCAATTGGGCCAACATCATTAGCTCGATGATGGCCTGCATAGGAGGCTCCCGATCGAAAACATTTTGTGGTAGTATGCATGCTAGGCTTGTATGGCTTTTATTTATTGGTCGATTTATGATTGTTTGTGTGTTTGCGCGCTAGAATCTAGATCGTAAATAAAAGATAAAGCATAATTGAAGCGGTGAGATCTCAATGAGAGTTTTCTTTAAACCTTCAAAACCGAAAATCCCCTCTCGAATAAATATTAAGTCATATTGGGTTAAATATAAAATGAGGTTTTATAAAATTCAAGCCTTCCATTAATAGGGACTAGTGCATGTTGTTTACTTATCGATAGAGGTGATCCAGAGTCTGGCACCCGAGTCGAAGAAAGGGGCAATGCACGAAATTCCTTGATTCTAGTTTTATAACTCGACAAGGGTAGGGACTGGTCGGGATGTGAAGATCTACCGATAACTAGTTACGGAGAATTCATGACCGGGCCCGTTGCTTATCATGATTAATGGGTTAGACTTAACGCGTGGTAACATTTATGATGTAGCAGTGCTAGATAAATGCGAAAAACGAGGCAAAATAGCTTGAAGGTTGTGTGGTAGACACAATTGGCAATAAGTATGCCTACCAAGGGAATTAATTGTATGGCCACGAGTCGTGGGTGCAACTAATTGCTGCTGGGACATCAAGACCTACTAGGAAATAGATTTTTCCCGAAACTAGAAGGGGTTATTGTTTCGATAAAATAGTGGGAGAACTTTTTCGATAAAAAGTCCAAATTTCGTTAATTATAAGTATTAATACTAAACCTGTCTGCTTATAGTTGTCTGTTTTATTATTAGCCATTTACCATCCACTGTTCCGTTCAAACGATGCTTAGTGCGTGTTAGAAACGAACCAACTTTGGGGTCCATTATGCGCAATCACCTTCACGAGACGAGCATGGCTGAGTTTAACAATGTTAGAGAATATTGTTCTTACTTAACCAAAATGTTCAAAAGAATCAGAAAGTTTGGAGCTCAATTGTCTTTAGAAGATGAGATAGAAATTACTCTCAATGGCTTGTCTGACACCTTCACTCATTTCATGCAACATTGTATTATTCCGCCTGATGGAATTAAAACAAAACACTTGCATGAGTTATTAGATAGATATGAGGAAGCTCATCTGCAAGGATGGGGTCTATACGAAAGGAATAGCCACATGTGTAAGTACGAAAAGAAATTAAGGAGGCTTGCTGAAAAGAAATTCATGAACAGACTTAACAACGGTATGACTTAAAGTTATACGCCTGTTAATTCTTTTGGTGTAAGACATCTGATAAACCTTCATTTCTGTAAAAGTGTTTGCAGGTGATGATGGTATTCCCTCTCCACCTAAAAGAAAGAAATTCCTTAAAAGGAAGATGCAAGTAGTGCAAAGAGACATGAGGGAATGTTGCTTCAGGGATTGGGTCAAGGACTATCTGGACCTAGACATTACTTTTTAGCAAAAGAAAGTTTTTCGTATTAGCATGAGTTTCTAGTTTTAGTTTATTTTGAGTATTATTTCAAATTTTGTACAAAACCTTATTGCTTTACCATTGAGAATGGAATTTATTTAATTAGAGCGATTTAACTTTGTACAAATGTTAATGTTTTGAAACATAGAAAGAAACAATGATAAACGAATCAAAACTTCGAAGACTATATGCTGAATCGAAAAACTGGATAATCGTTCACACTGAAATGTTTATTTTGGACATTCCTCCTAAAGAGATATTCGAAAGGAAAGTTTTTGTCTACTGTTCTTGAAATAAGGAACTTGGATAAAACTCCGAACTTTCAAATCTTTTCTTAAAGGAATAATAACCGAAATAAAGGATTGCTAGGCATTCCAAACATTTCAAATCGATTAGAACTAAAAGCACTAGTTCAAAAGGATACTATTTCATATATACTCGCGATTTTGAATCGTTAAAGTATATTTGTACATTGTAGAAGTACAATTCTGAGACTGTTGAAGTAATTCAATAGACGTTTTGGAAATGAAGTAACTAGATGCATTATGTCAAAAGCAATTTGATCTAATCAAACTTGTTGAAACATAAGCAACTAAATCCTCGATTGTCTAAAGGAGAATAGAATTCTAACAAAGCAAATCAAAGAAGAAAATCGAGCTTTGATGAAACTTGGTTCAATTCTCGACTGTGATCTTGCTAAATTCCTATATTCACATTAGGGGATAGCCTCCCCTGACTCTTCAGAAGTACTTTGTCTAGTATTTTTCAAAGCAAGTTCTTACACCGCCATGTCATCTAAGACATAGCAACACACCCTTATATGAGAAATTAGATGGTAGATCTGATTCATATAAAGTTTGAGGGGTATCCGATGAAATCTATTGGATACCTGTTCTACGACAAAGAGAAACGAAAGTATCTCGTAAGAAGCTTGTTCCTCTGTTGACAAAACTCTTGTCAAAGGAAATAAGGAATGTCATAGAACTTGATGAAGTCCAAGAACTGGACCCATCCCCACAAACAGAGGGAGTAAACCCTGAAACCTGCTGAACCGATCCATGCACAAATAATGGATATGGCATGAAGCCATAAGATTCAAAGTGGAAAGTTTGACTCACCTAATGGTGATAGGTCACTCTTCAAAAGTCCTTCTAGGACCAATGAAAATACCTTCTCCAATTGCTACGTCAAAATCCATTTCGAAACTATTAGCCATAGAAAGGTGGTTTTCACTGCCGAAGAATGACTGTTGGATATGAATCCTGCATCTCACAATTGAAAATTGATGAGAAGATCTCTATTCAAATCCAAAGGTCAACCTGTGACTTTTTCCCGAACATGGAACATGCAACTTGATAAGTCAATCAAGAATGTGGAAGTTGTCAAAAGGCATATGGATTCCAATTGTACAAAAGGATCAGTGGGAGCATAGTTAAATTCGCATCGCAACGAGATGTTGATCTACACATCAAGTACGATATAAGAATATCAGAGAAGCACATACTAAAGCGTGTTATTCACGCAATTTTCGATGATAAGATTTGGGAACTACATCTCACGTACTGGCAATACGTATTTATGGAGATAAAAGCGAAGTAGATGTTGCAAATTCACCAAATCAAAGTACAAAGACTATAAATTGATTAAATTCAATATGGAAGAATCCAAGAAAGGATTAGTTCCAAAGAGACAAAATTTTTCTTACTTATTTAATGAGCCCTACATATAAATGAGTAAAGAAGTAATGTCTCAAGAAGCCTTATGCTTTAGCATTAAGCCAATTAACTGATTCAGAGTTAGTGCAAAGACAAATTGAAGGCCTATACGAGGCTAAAGAATTCAATATGGTCAAATACCTCGCCAAAGTGAAAACACTAGCTGAGAAATTTGAAAGTTTCGGCATACAGAACATTCCACGTTCGGAAAACAAATGGGCCGATCAACTATCTAAGTTTACGGGGTCCCATGATGGAAAGACCGAAAGGGTGATCAACTGGTTAATCTCTAATACACCGGCGATCGATATCGATGAAACGCCGGCACTCGATATTATGGAAATTGAAGGAGCTGAAGGAAACTGGATGACTCCAATGATAGACTATCTTCAAGAAGGAAAACTACCGCCTGACCAGAATGAAGCTCGGAAAATAAGATATCGAGCTCCAAAATATACAATTGTAGAAGGAAAACTCTACCGAAGATCAGCATCAGGAATTCTTCTGAAATGCGTCTCTGAATCACAAACCACCAATATACTGCGAGAGATACATGATGGAGATGCGGGAAATCACAGCGGATCAAGGGCATTGGCCTTAAAATGTCTCAGAACAGGTTACTATTGGCCTACCATCAATAAAGATGCAGCTCAGTATGTCCAAGAATGTCATCACTGCCAAGTCCATGCGAATGTATGTCATCAACCGGCAGAAAACATGCACCCAATCCCGATATGTTGGCCTTTCGATCAATGGGGAATGGACATCGTGGGACCTTTCCCAGCTGCTAGATCCAAGAAAGCTTATGTCCTGGTCGCTGTAGAGTATTTCAGCAAATGGATAGAGTGCATCGCCCTGGCACGAATAACTCAATTCCAAGTGATCAACTTCCTATGGAAATTCATAGTTTGTCGATTCGGCATCCCTAGGATCCTAATTTCTGATAATGGAACCCAATTCGCGGGAAAACAAGTAATAGAATGGTGTTCGAAGCTGGGAATCCAACAAAATTTCACTTCGGTCGGACATCCTAGAGCAAACGGACAAACCGAAGTAGCAAACCGAGAAATAATAAAATCTTTGGAAAAGAGATTAGGAGCGGCCAAAGGAAAATGGCTCGATGAACTCCCAGGAGTACTTTGGGCGAATCGAACCACGGTAAGAAGCTCGACCGGAGAAACCCCGTTTAGCTTGGTATATGGTTCGGAAGCTGTTATTCCTGTTGAAACTCTGATTCCAACACCAAGAATTGAAATGTACGATGATCTTGAAAATGAAAAGACAAGAGAACATGATGTCGACTTAACGGAAGCTTTAAGAGAAAAAGCCGTTGTACGCTTGCAAGCCACTAAAGCAAATATGGAAAAGGCATACAATCAAAAAGTACGCGTCCGAACCTTCAAAGAAGGAGACCTGGTCTTGAAAAAGGTAGAAGTATCCAAGCATGTAGGAAAATTACAACAAAACTTGGATGGACCTTATGTTGTCATTGGAGTAGGAAAGAAAGGTTCATACAAAATTGCACACTTGGATGGAACAGCCTTACCAAGAACCTGGAATGCGGTCAACCTTAGGAAATACTATGGTAAATAAATTTTAGCCGATTATACTACGCTGTTTTATTTTATTTCATCGAATTTTAGTCTTTGTAATAAAGGCCTTGGCCTACAGTTCACTTATTAAAATATTTTAGCAATTTCTATAAATCGATTGTTTCGGTGAACACTCCTTGGAATCCTACTATTATATTGGTCGAGATTAGAACAAAAGGAGTCAAGTATACATTGATCAGCTCAATAAACACTCCTCAATCCGACCATAAAAACGAGTCGAGTATACATTGATCCGCTCAATAAAAACTCCTCGTCCGTTATTCACGAAGATTAAAAAAGGCTTCCGGTATTGAAAACCTAAGTCTAAACAAAACGAGTTGAGTAAACATTGATCCGCTCAATAAACACTCCTCGATATATATTCAGCAATCAAAAAGACTTTTTGGTATTAGAAACCTAAGTCTAAACAAAACGAGTTGAGTAAATATTGATCCGCTCGATAAAAACTCCTCGATACATATTCAACGTTCAATTAAGACTTTTGGTACTAAAAACCTAAGTCTAAACAAAACGAGTTGAGTAAACATCGATCCGCTCGATAAAAAACTCCTCGATATATATTCAACGATCAAAAAGACTTTTGGTATAAAAACCTAAGTCTAAATTATAAACGAGTCGAGTATACATTGATCCGCTCAATAAACACTCCTCGATATATATTCAACGATCAAAAAGACTTTTGGTGTAAAAACCTAAGTCTAAATTATAAACGAGTCGAGTATACATTGATCCGCTCAATAAACACTCCTCGATATATATTCAACGATCAAAGAGACTTTTGGTTAAAAACCTAAGCCTAAATTATAAACGAGTTGAGTAAACATTGATCCGCTCAATAAACACTCCTCGATATGTTTTCAACGATCAAAAAGACTTTTGGTTAAAAACCTAAGTCTAAACAAAACGAGTTGAGTAAACATCGATCCGCTCGATAAAAGCTCCTCGATATATATTCAACGATCAAAAAGACTTTTGGTATCAAAACCTAAGTCTAAATTATAAACGAGTCGAGTATACATTGATCCGCTCAATAAACACTCCTCGATATATATTCAACGATCAAAAAGACTTTTGGTGTAAAAACCTAAGTCTAAATTATAAACGAGTCGAGTATACATTGATCCGCTCAATAAACACTCCTCGATATATATTCAACGATCAAATTGACTTTTGGTTAAAAACCTAAGCCTAAATTATAAACGAGTTGAGTAAACATTGATCCACTCAATAAACACTCCTCGATATGTATTCAACGATCAAAAAGACTTTTGGTTAAAAACCTAAGTCTAAATTGTAACGAGTTGAGTAAACATTGATCCGCTCAATAAACACTCCTCGATATATTGTACAACGATCAGAAAGATTTTGGTATTAAAAACCTAAGTCTAAATTATAACGAGTTGAGTATACATTGATCCGCTCAATAAACACTCCTCGATCTGTTCCTAACGATCTAAAAGATCTGGTAATACTCCTAAAGTTTTCAAGGGGAAATAAAATCCATCTGCTCGAAAATTGCGCCTCGTAAATAAAATTATGACAGAATCAACGACAAAGAGGATGTAAAGAATAAAAGTAATATTTTATTCATCAAATCAGTTACATACAAAAAGTCCTACGTTACAAAGGTCTACATACTACTTAAAAGATCGTTACAATGATTTAGATGAGATGATCCTATAAGATCGGCGATCTTCACGACAATGTCCACGGAAACACCAATCTCTTCCCTAGTGCCTCGTCGATCATAATGAACCACCTAAGAAGCATGCTGCTCAGGATGGTCGACTTCTTTGGTTCGATGGCCAGGCTCTGAAGATCAAATGTTCATCCAGACAAAATGAACATTACCAGCCAGATAACTAGCAATGCTCACTCACCCGTAAGAAGATACTGCCTTTACATTATCTATAAAACATTTTACTCTAGAGCAGCATCTCTTCGGGGCCGTCGTGAAACGGTAAGTTTACCAGCCACCCCGGTGGTCTACCACCCCTGAGGTAACATCTAAGAGCGGGGGTGACTGGCAAGTATGAACCCTCCATGTGCAAACAGAAACCACGGACCTCTAACTGATGAAGACAAAAACTGAGGCCTCATGGGACCCGTTAGTACAAGGAAGGGCTGACATGGGACCCGTCAGTACAAGGTAGAAGATAATCAAGCTATTACAAAGTGAATAACGATAATGTGACTTTTTGAATACTATGGGATCTGAAGGCAAAATAAAATTTAAGGAAGCTGAGGTCTCCATTATCTTCGGGAAATTGCAAATGAAGAATGCAAACCACCGCCCTATTTATAGGGATAGATCTAAGCGATCCAACGGCTGAAAAAGTATTTGATCAACGGACACAGATGCGACCCTTTGACTCCCCGTAATAAATGCAAGTAAGTTGGAACGGCAATATCTAATCGCCTCAACTAGTCGATAACAAAAGAGGTCCTTGATCGAAACGATCAATCAATAAAGTTGGCACGATCGTACTTCAGGAACGATAGCTTGAAGATCTAGTATCCACAAACAAAGGCATACAAGTTTTAAAATCATAGTGAGAAGGATACTTGCTCGATAAAAGATAAAAAATCGAACCCTTTGCCATACGAGGGACGTCACTGCCTCATACATCATATGGATGACCATTAACTAAGCCATACAGGAACTCCTTCGCAATCCAAGATATCTGACACGGAAATCAGGAGAATAGTCCTCCTTATTCAAAACGGCAAAGAGGTAACTGCCTAACATACCAAAGAATTGCTGAACGAGGTCTAAACAGGACAGATCCGCCAAAAATTTCTACATTTTCCAATTCCTCCCATATCAAAGAAATGATGTAATAATACACCAATTGAGGAACATATAGTTCAAAATTAATGTTGGGAAACATAAAGGTTTGGAAGATACTGAACGGAATATTTTTCCTTAGTCTGATGCAAAGAACAACGGAGTTCAACAAAAGAGACAATAGCCTCCTTATATAAGATTTGAATCACAAAAAGACAAAAGTACAGGGCATAGATTGAACATCGACCAAGATGATGAGCATTCCTTAACAACTATTGTCGATACGAATGACCTATTGTCTAAATTTTGACGTAAAACATGTTGGTGCATACAATCCAGAGAACTATACTGGGTTGATCAACAAAAGATTTGGTTTGCAGGGGAAACATTATACCATTCAGTTACTCAAACAGTAACCAAGCAAGATCAAGCTACCATTTATCTATCCTGACTATTCGCCGCAAAAATCAATTTCAGATAAGTGTGCTAATCTATACTGATTGTTTCATGATGGTTATATTTATGCGTAAAGGCAAAATGTACACAACAACGTATATCAACAGAAGAAAATTGATCAAGGCAAGAATCTGCCTACCAAAAGGTCATAATTTCCAATTTAGAGATTCTCCCATTACAAAAACTTCAGCCCGAACAAATGCACAAAAGTTGGGCAAAAACAAAAAAAAAAAAAAAAAAGAAGAGACAGTCCAAGGCCTGCCAGGTCGAACAAAGATCACTGAGAAGAACGGTCAGCAGGTCGACTGCTAGAAACAGCCCTCCGAGGAGTCAAGTTGCCAGCAAATGCCATCAACTCCTCTTGACGCTTTAGATAACCAGCGTCATATCCTTCCTCATAGGACCGCCGTTGAGACTCCTCTGCAAGAGCAGCAGCCCGAACCAAGTCGTTTTTCTCTTGCTCCCAGACAGACTTCTCCTCCTGCAACTTTTTCAAATCATCATTGACAAGCTGCAGCTGGAGAGTCTGCCCTGCGACTTTCGCCGATTCCGACTCCAACCGTTTTTGGTAAGCATCCTTACTATTCCATAAATCATCATTCTGCACACCCAGCTGAAGGGCAAGATATTTGGACTGAAAAAGAAAAAGAATGAGAAAAACCTCCACACAACATGAAAATCGAAATATAGTAGGGAAAATTATCGAAAGTGCATGTCTACCTGCTCGCATATTTTAACCAGCGACTGAACAAGGCGTACATTGGAAGTACCCTCAAGTTTCCTCATCTCACCAGGCAAAATGGTGCTCAAACCCAGATCCCAGGACAAAGCATCAGGCTCAATTGAACCAGGCAATTCACTATTAGAAGGGACACCGTAAGGCCGCGGAGTCTCTGACAACATAATGTCTTTGACCTGCTCGAGAATACAACGGTCATCTAACAGACGAGGAGAATCTCTCTCGTTGGGGCTAACGGAGGTCTCCTTGCCCGAAGCAGAAATAACGGTCCGACGACCAGATCTCGAACCAAACCGACCCCCAGAAGGTCCCCCAGATTCAAAAGAAGTAGTCATCACCGTGGTATCAGTAAATAAGTAGTCAGGACAATCCTGCAAAACTGATTGTGTTGTGGAAGGATTGACAAAAAGGCCATCACCAGCTTGCCCTCCGCTGGCGACTGGGGCAGTAGAAGTAGACAAAGGAAGGGAAATAGCAAAATCCCCTCCATGAAAAACATGCTCGAAGGAAGAAGCACTTGAAGTGACAGGTATATTATAGGTCGGTTCCTCATTGGACATATCGCCAAAAGCTATCCGACCAGGGGAAGGCATGCTTCCTACTTGAGTGGAAGAAGAAAAGATTGGTTCTGAAAACGACGAGTTTACTACAGAAAAAGGTTCGGAAGTGATAACACGGGTATCAATCTCCGACCTAATTATTGAGGACGAACGAGGAGGCTCCATCGACGACCCATCTCTTCGAGATTTTTTGGATCTATTATCCCTAGCGCTCTCACGAGAAGGTCGTTTCGAAGTATTACCGAAAAGTTTACTCATGATCGAGTTGTTGAAGAATATAAAGCAAAAAACGAGAAAGTTTATCGACTAGCCGAAGAAAGAGTATTCTATTAAAAGAGACGAGTATAACGGTAAATAACAAGTCAAGTTTTTACCTTTAGTATTTATACTACTTGAAAAGACGCTACAGACCTAAAGAAAGGGCGCGAAATAGAAAAACTGACCTTGGAGCAAACGCTAGAATTTGAAAAGACACACGCATAATGATTACGGCAAATTTAATGACTTGTCTGAATTATTACGGCGAAAATGAAAAGACATGACTGTTAGAATACGAAACGTTTAGCGTACAAAGGGATGAAAAGGTAAAATTACAATTAAACCTACGGCTAAATAATTTACAAAGATTATTCCAAAAAATCACTATTTCAAGAAGCCTGTTCGCTATCCGGAATTCTCTGTTCACTACCGACGTTCTCGGTCATGCCAATATCGTCATCTTCTTCTTCTTCGTCTTCCGGATCGATAAAAGTATTATCGAGCTCATCGTTAACATCAGAAGGAGGAATCGGCAGTGGTTTTCCAAATTCATCGACTAGGTGAGCCAAAGGAAAACCTTGATAAACGACATATGGAAGCTCGGAAGAAGAATAAAGTTCACCGTAACGATTCAACCGAATGTGCGCCGCCTTAAAATACTCCTTCCGACGGTCGTCAATCATCTCCAAGGCGACCAGCTGATGAACCGCCTTCTTAAAAGTACTCTCCAGAAGAGGACCGACCATCCGATACACCAACGCCGTATGAATAGGAGAATTAAGGAATTCGCGAACAACTCTTTCGTCAGGGTTCCTACCGTATCGATCCCTAAGTCCAGTAAGAGGGACATCCTTTTCATACTCCTCCAAAGAAGTTTGGAGACTTGATACTTGAGATTCTAGCTCACTAATTCGAGCCGTACTCTGAAATTGGAATTCCTCTAACTTTGTAGCCATTTGACTGGCTTGCTCATGAGCACGAGAAATCTCCATAATCCTATTTATGATCTCTTGATCCTCAGTCTCAGTAGCACGAGTCTCTACGATAGGAACGGAAGAAGATGTTGAGGGACCAACTTCTGAACCAGAAAGTTTACGAAGTAGAGCTTTATTTTTCTCATCTAGAAACTCACACTGCTGTTTCCAGAGTGCGGTTTCGTATGCGTATGAGGCCAAACAAGTCTTTATCTGAAAAAGCAAAGGGGTAAAACAAGAAATAAATTGGCAAGGATGTATACGGAATAAAGAATACCCTATAAAGCGAGCTCAAAAGAAATTACCTTTTCAGCATAAAGAGAAGCTCGCTGAAATTTCTCCAAAGGATCCTTACGAAAAAGTTTGTTCAAATCACGAGTAAAAACCCCAGATAGGAGAACACGAGTCGCCTTGTCAACCGCATTCTCGCTTTCATCATGGACAAGTGAATCTCTCTCCGAATAACCAGCGGCTCTCTTCCCCTCTAAATGATCTTCGATCATTTCAACCAAAGTAGGTTTCGGATGATTGTCGCCAACTAAAGAAAGATCATTGCCCGAACGACCGTAATAGCTCCTTTTTCTCCCAACCGGGTTCTCGCTGGGATGAGGCATCGACCAACTACGACATCCACGAATTCCCAAGGTTGACCTAAGCTGAAGAGGGGGATAACCCGACCCAGTCCCTTGACGAACAGGAGAATCTTGGGAAGAATTTGGAGACTCCTCTCCATTCTCCTCGGAATCGTGGCCCAACTCCAGTTTCCTCTTCCGAGAAGCCCTCTGCTCGATCGGGTTGTTCTCTACGGACTTAGAGGATTTAGATAACACCATCTTTCCCTTTGAAGAATGTCGAGAATTTTCTACCATTTGAACTGAACGAGAAACAAATTAAAAGTTAGTTTCTCTATATAAGGAAATATTATCGTAAACACTAAATCAAAAGAGAAATGCTTACCCAGTGATTCTAATGATGAGTCAATTGGGAAAGAATGAACACTTAATCCTGCTTTACGAAGGAAAGTTTCCCCTATCAGAAGAGCACTCTGATATTTGTTTGCACGCATTTCGGGGATCTCAGCAATAAACTGAGCATCGTCAGGAATAAATTCACCCGTCGGCAAGCGACCTCCGTATACCCATTTGAAATCATGATCCCACGAGAAGGGAATGGTCGAACCACCCGCCGAACGAAGATAAGGTGGAGGGCGAACAAAGAAAAAGTGAGATTTCCAAAAAGGGTTGCTGGAAACAGGGGCATCAAAAATTGCTCGATTAGGCCTTTGACTAGCAAAGAAATACCCACGATTGGATGAACTGGAAATATTGAACCGGAAAAGTTGTGTAAAATTACGAAAAGAAGGTTTAAACCCTTTCGCGAGCATCAGAACAGAAAAGCAAACCAGGAAAGCCACATAATTTGGAACTAATTGTGTCAAGGACACGCTAAATATTCTCAAGATGTCAAGAAAAAGGGGGGACAACGGGAGACGGAGGCCGCTATTAAAATGAGCCGTATAAAAGGCGCGACATCCTTCCGGTGGAGAAGTTACCCTATCAGAAGGGGAAGGAAGAATTATCTCGGAACCCTCCGGGAAATATTTTGCATAGTTGTTCACAACCTCCGAAAAAGTATCCACTGTATATGCGCGAGCAAGGTCCTCAATTGGTTCAGAAATCTGAGGAGCAGTACCTTTGCCCTTTTTGGCTCGGGCAGCAACCTCTGTGTCTGAAAGGATCTGAACCTTAAAAGTGTCTTCTGCAGGAACAACGAATTCAGAAATTGCAGATTGTTCGCCCAAAAGATTAGAATGCAACTCCTCCTCGTTACTAGGAGCAACATTTTCCCTCGAAGAAGAAGAAGATTTTCTCAAAGAAGCCATATTTTCAGACTCTCGAAGGATATAGGTCGATAAAAGGAAACTTTATACGACGAACGATTAAGCAAGAAAATGACTATGAACTATGAGCAAGTATAAAGGAAAAATGACGAACTCAAGAGTCACCTATTTATACTAAGATGAGAAAAGACGTTTCGAACACATCACAATTAATCACATTCCCGCCAAAAACGGAAGGATATGAAAAGCCTCTGGAATAGACGCGTGGCGATTCATAATCGGACAGAGGAAATGACTATCTATGATATGTAGCACTCTTTTCCTTGCTTAAGATTTTTTCCCACAGGGTTTTTTCTTAAGAAAGGTTTTTAACGAGGCTCCATTCATAGAAAACAAACAGTCGTGAAGATTTATCTACTTCTACGAGCTTCTATTATCTATACGCTCGAAGAAGTGAGGGAGTACTGATGGGGGCTATTTCGCACCCTACATATTGTACGGATCGAGTAAAGAACATGAGATCGTTTCGACCAAATCAAACAGTTCGGGATCATCTTATCGACCCGGCCTAACGCAGCTCTTTTCGACTAAAAGATTATACTCCGGACCCAAGAAGGATATTTGGGCCGAGTCCTATTAGGACTATGTTTCCTTGTAACACTAGGTTTAGCATGATATAAATACCTAGTGAATGATTGTATGAACTAACTCCAGAATACGCCATTGAATGCTGCTTACAACGGCACAACTCTATATCATTCAATAAAGAAAGAGCTTTTTATCTTCATATTGGTGTGTTTTTAGCTTTGTTTGTGGTTTTACTTCTAGTTTTTACAATATTGCTTTTCCTTGAGATTGATCCATCCTGAATAAAGTAACAGAGCCCTATAATATATTCATATTGAAAACCCCCAATATCACAAATTCACTGATACCCTTTTAACCCGACGAAATACGGTTAAATCACTTTTATCCCGTACGAAGACGGATGTGCGACACGTTGCTAGTGATTGCCCAGAAGAATCACTGCTGAGTTCTGCATCTGGAGCCATTCTAGGGAATGAAGACCGAGCACGTAACAGGGTAGAATTATTCGTAGAACTTGTAATAGGGTAGGAGTGATCGTATTGTACTTCTTGAGCTCGAATTATATTCGAGGCTTCACTTTGTAACTTGCCTGAGGAATATTAATAATAAAGCTTTGTTCTCTGATCGAATTTCATTATTTATTCTTCTCTTATCGGTCGAACGATCGCCAATATTTATCCACGACTCCGAGGATTTACATAATTTGTTGCCGTTGTTCAAATATTCAACTTATCCCAACTGACTCGAGAGAAATACAGATAATCGATAAATAATGTATACATATTATGCGACTGATCTCTCAAATCATTGATTCGCGAAACTTGTCTCTGAAATTAATAAATATGATGATCGGAAAAAATAAATTCCGACCATTAACAGCTGTAATTCCATAGATTTTCTAAGCCTTTGACGTTAACTGATGATCGAGTCGACGGGATTAATTCTACGTTAATCTGCTGTGGACGATATCTGTGGAACTTCTTATTCGCTTATGTATTAGAAAATAGATCCTCTATGGAAAATAAATCCATCGAAGGAATAAATGAGCTGTGCAATCATAGAATAAAACCACTAATCTTAAGCTCGGAAATTCATCGTATAGGTCTTATCTTCGACCATGAATTGACGAACGCTCCGATGGTCGGAGGATCCCCTTGGATAGTGAATGGCGGAGTTTCTGACTGATAAGGTGCATGGATCTATCTGAGCATGAGTCCGAGCAGCTGTCTCGAAGGAAGAGCACCTGGGAAGTTGTGTCGTCGTCATAAATGCTTGGGATATTTATAACAGAATTGATGGGCTTGGGCCCAGGCTCGGCCCAACAGCACCTCTCGAGCTCGGGTTCTTTTCTATGGTTCGGAACAGTTTATTTAGAACCCTGGGCCAGCTCTTGGTTCCTGGGGGCAGGATCTGGTGTTATTCGAACTGCATCGAGCCTGCCAAGGCAGGGGATCCGAATTACCCCTCATCAATACTCCCCCACTTCTCGAGCGTGAAGTGGAGCTTGCGCTCGAAGAAGTACAAGTTATGTCGCACGCTATTACGAGATGAGCCGCTCATAATGTGTTTCGGATATGCCTCGTTAAAAACCTAAATCGGAAAAACCCATTGGGATAAAAACCGAGCCAGGGAAAAAGAGTGCATATATAAGAAACAACATACCGGCGTGTTGTAAAGATAACCTCGTGATCCGACGTCTGCGTAGGACCTCTAAATTGTAATATTCTTTATTGTTCCAGGACGCTTCATTCAATTCCTTGATGGACGCTTTCCAAATTTTCCGATCATAATAAAGAGATCAATGGAATACCGTGGGGACAATTTCTGGGGAATTTACTCCACAATTTGTAAATAAAGGACCGAGAATGCAATTCTCAGAAGGATAACATTAGATTTTTTACTCTGAGTAAGTTCAACCGTCGCGGTTACTCGGGGACCTGTTTGCAATTTTACCTTTTTAACCCCTTATATATATGTTGATCCATTTAAAAATTACTTCCATATTGCATTCTCTCTTGAGCTCGGAGTATTTGAATCGAAAAGGCACTTACTTTAATACATTCGTTTCCGAATCCATAATGTCAAGTTCTAGAAGTTCAAAGGGCAAGAATAAGGTCGAAGAGAACCAAGAGTCCGATCCTTTGTTAAAGCTTGTTGATGATTACGAAGATGGGGAATTTCGTCAAGGAGGCGAGGATGATGATCCGAGCGAGGATCTCGAAGAAAATGAGGTCGAGAAACGCAGCATCGGCGAGGGTGCCTTTGTTAGGATCTTCAAACATACGCATGCTTCTAAGGCCGTGACCTCGAACAGGTTAGAACTTCCCGCTAGAGAAACTTCCTGTTATTTCTCGAAGAAGGATCGTGTTTACCTCGAGGCGGAGTTCGGGAAATTTCTTCCCAAAGGGTTTTCGATCGTCATTCCTTCTTATAGTGAACGTGCTACCGAGCCCCCGGCTGGCTGTCAGGCCTTCTATGAGAGTCAATTTTCTTGTGGTTTGCGTATCCCGTTCGTTCCCCTTATCAGAAACGTCTTGACATTCTTTTCACTTTCCTCCGCTCAGCTTCTCCTGCACTCTGTTGGGTATATAGTAGCGTTCAGTGCTCTTATGGAGGCAAAAGGGGAAGAGGCCTCCTTTAGCAACTTTTGGCAAATATTCCGAATGGATCTATGTAAAGGTTCAAATGCAGGGTTTGTGTCCATCCACCAGAGGTCGAAATGGCCTTTTCTTACAAACATAACAACGGGAAAGAGTAAAGGTTGGAAGAGGAGGTTCTTCTTTGTGAAAGGCTCTGATGTTCCAATATCAGAAGGTAGTTCAAAAACAAGACCATATCGATGGGATGGTGCAAATACTTGGACATACGGTTCTCGTAGAATTAAAGAGAATGTAACATCCCTACTAAAGCAATTAATTGAAGTGGTAGAAATAAAGATTTATTATTAAATAGTTTAAATAATTTTCATAAGTAAATAAGTGAAACAAAGTTTCACCAAACAAGACTTAAGGTAAGAAAAATCTAGACAATAAAACTTTTACCCCAACCTCGTAACATTATTACAATAAAGCCATTCTTCCTTCCTATTTAAGATAAGTATAGAGTCATTAAACAGACCACACTTCCTCCAAATAAACAAATAAAAATGTCCATAAGAGCTTAGGAACACTAGGAAGAAATAGAAGCAAGTCAAGGTAAGAATTCTTCTACTAACTTATATACCTGAAGTTCTTCTCTTTAATACCTAATATCTAATGAAAAACTTTTGATTCCAGTTAATATTTGAATCAATTTAAAGTTGGAAAGAAGTAGGTTCAAGTCTTGTATCAATCCATCACTTACAAAGGAAGTTATTAAGGTAAACTTACAATCTACACAATTCTGCGCAGTGTTATTGTTTGGCCTATAAGTTGAGTTCGGTTTGGAATTTTTAGAATCTGTTTGTTGGGTTGGAAAGAAGACAAAATTTTGTGTGTTCAAGAAGTATTTTAGTCTGCCATGTCCGGTTCATATGCCGGTGGTGGCTCGATTTCAGAACAGCTCAAACAGGGGAGTTAAATTAACTAGGACTGTTTTGGGGTTTTGAGTGTTTATGTTTATTTTTGACTCATCTTATGACAAAATAACCTTATAATATATTTTGTTAATTTATGGCTTTTATGTTATGAAAAATGGCTAACCTTTGTATTTACCTTCTATTAACTAGTTGAAAAGAGAAAGTGTTAATCAACCTATCATGGATTCCTTTTGAATTTTTGCTGAAAATTTTGACATTAATATACTATTGATTCTGACCATTTAAAATTATGTCCTTCAATCTAATGAAACTATTTTGAGTTAGGAAACCATAGGATTTTGTTCCAGGTCATTCCATTATATATGTAAAAAGTTATTCAAATAGTAAGCCTTGCTGCCAACACTAAAAGAAAAAAACCGATTTCATGAGATAATTTGTTTGTTACTTTATTTACACTATCTGAAACTCCAAGGCTTATAATTCCATTATTCTTAGTTTACTTCAAGTCTAGTGATTATTATAATATACTACAGATTTTAATAAGTGCTTACTCAAATTAGGTCCGGAGAATACAAGTCAACAAGATAGAATTGATCTTCAGGTGAGGCTTCTCGTTCTTTCTTCAGCCCTCTTGGCACACCGCCCTGAGAACAAGAACAACTTTGATATTCTAAATTTCATATTATTTCAAAACACAAACTCATTCTATTATATATACGTTCTACTTTCTGACTTGATTGAGCCCGTTCTTGATATAACATGTTCTTGTTGATTCTGATTGTGCTTCACACCTATTTCGACATTTCAATGACATCCCTCATTTCTTTCATTCGATCTAGTAGGTAATATTATCCCGAGTTATGGATTATGTCTATCTTTTGTTATGTTACTATCACCCTTGGGGACGCCCTTGGGAAGTTGGGCCCTGGGACTAACAAAGTTGACGGCTGGGCGACATCGGGTCGTGGGTATACTCTTTGATTAGTACCCCTCTGTGGTTTAGTTACGGGTTAAGTGATCCGAACTGAACTGACATGCACCCGGGCTTGTCCTCTGTTTTTGTTTGGCGAGGTCGCTCCTCGTACGGAGGTATAAGGTGGATAAGATTTGTACTTGACTATTTTTTTTGTTTACCGAGTAAGATCATGAAATCCTGAATTTCGTTCTCCTTACTTCTTGATCTTATAAATAATGCTTCATATACTGTCAAATTTTGCTATTCCTTTCTAGTTCACTATCCATATTCTTGTTAATACGTATATAACTTTGTTTTGGCATCACAATTCCTCACTAAGTCGAACAAGACTTACACATCTTTCTATTGTTGTTCTTTTCTCAGATTGACTTTGGAAACTAAGAATCAAGAGATGAAGAATGCGAGATAATTGTTGAGTTTCATAAGTCATATATGTAAACGCTTTATTATCATATGTTTGTTTTCAACATAATAAGGTGGTGTTTTCAATAAATTATTAGTTTAACTTTTTAGAGAAGCTAGAAGCTGCATACAACCTGCTTCTGCTTTTTGTACTTTTTTTAAGTGAATTTTGAGCTTAAGTGATTTTATAAGCAGTTGAAAACACTCACTTTCAGCTTATTTTTTTGAAAAAACAGAAAATCACTTTTTAAAAGTAGTTGAAAACACCACCTAAGTGCTAGGTTTGGATTCTCTTTTGGATTGTAATACGTAAAGTAGGAGAAAGTGACTAATATGCGCTACTTTAAATATGAGTCACTCTTTGTTTTGAAACTTTGTAAGTCTAGAACTTCCGCTGTATAGATTATAATTATAGTGCTTATCTAATAACATGGAATGTTCTGTTAGAATTGACACACGACCAATTCAATTAAATCGACATTTACAAGTGTTAAGTCAATTGAGTTAGTCGGGCGTCACAAAGTGGTATCAGAGCGACAAGCTATAAGTCAGGGATATGATTCTTGGAAAATAAGGTTTGTTAATCATAGATATTAGATTCTGATTGATTATTTGGAACTTGACATCTATGTGTTAAACTTTCAAAAGTCAGTACCAAGTTAATTTTTTTTTTAGTCCATTATGACCTCATGTTAATTATATTCTGATATATTAAGGATTTGATTCCTATGACCACAGGATGGCTGATCGAAATTATAGTAATGGCTTACCTTTAACTAATGGGCATTATGGACCAGCACGTACTGTACATCTCCGTAGGAATTCTCCTATTCTGACTTTCACTCCCCAGAGTACCGATCTGATTGGGCATTACCCCGATCATGTTGTACGCAGCTTGGAAAATGATAGAGACAGAGTAATGAACGAAGAGGAAGAAATTCTTGCTGCCTATGTAAGACAAGGCTCCCAGTTAGTAGATTTGCAAAACGAACGAACACTACTCCAAAACCAAGTACAAGCAATGCGAGAAAAACTACTCGAATTTCAGCGTGATTTAATGGGAATTTCAGCAGCTTGGGAAGCCCAAACATAGGCTCGCACTCAAGAAAGAAACCATACATTATTCGAGCTTCAAAGGTACGTAGATACGATACTAGGAATTTTGCGCAACGACGTGGAGCACACTATGTTTCTGGCCGAAAGACATGATCATCTGGGAAATCTTATTGAGTTATTGAGAAGAAGGAACTCCGACTATTTTGACTTGATCGATACGGCTCGCCTTAGAGCCCAAACGATAACTTACGGAGCATTGTTTGGCCAAAATGATGAAGTAAGTTTTCCAGGGATACAAGTGGAAGCAGGAGAAGGACCTTCTACAAACATCCGTCAGCAAAATCCTGCTTTTGATCGATCAATGGAATATATGCAGCAAGGTATTTTGCTTGGAGAAGGGGTTGAAGTAGGAGAAGTTGGACAAATTGTACCACCCGTGGCTAATTTTCAAAATGAGGAAGAACCAGAGGAAGATCCAGCCTGGATGTATGAACTAACTGGTATAGATCAAGAAGAAGGGGTTGATTTGAGGAATGCAGAAGAAGGGGTTGATTTGAGGAATGCAGATGATGGGACGGTTAGTGCAGCGAAGATACCCGCACCACCACGTACCAACCCATGATCTTTACACGACTAGCTTGTCACTAGTTTTCCCTTTTAGTGACAAGTTAGAATTTTGTTTGTCTAGTATTATCTCTAAATCTAACTATAAGTTAGGAGATAATTAGACACTTGACTAGTTCTTGTAAAACCTTAATGATACTCTTTAGATATATACTAATACTAGTATAACTATATAGGGTAGTAGTCAAGTTAACTCTTTTTGTCTTAGTCTTGGAATTTAATATCCTTAGAGTTAACATTAGAATATATGACTTTTGCTATGTAATCCGTGTATGTTACTATGGCACAATATTTCATAGGGATGCATTTGGCATAATCATTTTGTATTTTACTATGCTATAATATTATATGTGTGCATCAAATCATATGTAACAATACATTTAAGACACTAACATAAGAATGACACGAACAAGGAATCAAACTACGCCCACAAGTCCACGAGCTACACCACCATTAAGTACTCAAGCAAACCCGGCACCATCTCCAGGCGGAAATGATCCCAATCAAGGACAAAACTTTGCTAATATAGGACCTGCCATGGCACAACAACCTTTCCATAGAGATGGAGCACCAGACCTCACACAAATGTTTTCATTTATGCATCAATATATACAATTTTGTCAACAACAAACACATGCGAACGGCTCCACTAATGCATTAGTTCATCCGACTATGGATCAAACACTTGAAAGGTTTCTTCGTTTCCAACCCCCAAAATTCTTTGGAGAACCTAATGATCACAAGGCAGAATTATGGCTTTCCGAAATAGAGAATATTTTTAATGTACTAGATTACACTGATGTGCAGAGAATAAGTTTTGGCACATTTCGGTTAGAGGATACAGCTAGACATTGGTGGAGAACGGTGGAACAACGATGGCAACATGATAATACCCTTCGTACTTGGGAGAATTTTGTAAGAGAGTTTAATTGTAAATATATTCCTCAAGTTGTGCAAACCCGTCGTGAAAGAGAATTCCTAGACTTAACCCAAGGTACAATGACCGTGTCTCAATATGAGGATCGATTTACTAAACTTATTAGGTATGCTCCACATTACCAAAATGACGAGGTCAGAAAGGTGAGGAAATTTATTGAAGGACTTAATTTGGAATTACGATGGGCAATAATTTCTACGGACACCACTAGTTACACCCATACAGTAGAAAAAGCATTGCAAGTAGAGTCGGAGATGAAAGAGTTAATGAAGGTTGAAGAACAACTCAAAAGAAATGGTCCATCAAGCTCTAGATGGGATAATGTAGGAAAATTCAATCAAGGGAATAAAATTTCAAAGACAGTTCATGGGGATCTCAAGAAGAATAATAATACGAAGACAAGATCTGCTACTAACCAAATGAGATCGATAGTGAGAGGGCCATGTAACTTTTGTGGCCACCCAAGTCACAATGAGGAAGCTTGCTGGAAAAAGAGTGGACGATGTATCGCATGTGGTAGTGACCGACATCTTATTAAAGACTGCCCAAGGGCGAAGAATAGCAGCACAACACCACAAGTGAAGCAAGGTGGACAATCAATTGGCCAAACTGGAAGACCTAAGGTCCCTTCTCGTGTTTACGCATTGGATGCCAATGAGGAAGTACCTGACCCAACGGCCGTGGTGGAAGGTAAAATCCATTTACTTGGCAAAATTGGCAAAGCTCTATATGATCCTGGAGCTACCCATTCTTTTATTGCTACTTCTTTTTCAACCAACATGTCCTTGGAATTTGAAAAACTGCCTTACACTTTTGAAGTAAGTACACCTATGGGCATTAGTATGACTACAGATTTGGTTTGTAAAGCATGCCCAATTATGATAGGCGGTATTAATTACCTGACCGACTTAATCCAATTAAACATCCAAGGATACGATGTCATCCTAGGGATGGATTGGTTGTACCAACATCAAGCCGAACTAAATTGTTATACCAAAGAGATAAAACTTAACAAGATTACACCAAGAGAACTCGAGGTTAGCCAGAAGAAACAACAACCAATACCAATCATCTCGGCAATTGAAGCAAGGGAAATTCTGCAAGATGAAGGTTATGGATTCTTGGCTTATTTGATAAATAAGCCCAAAGACATAATTCAAATAGAGGAAGTTCCGGTAGTAAATGAGTTCGTAGAAGTATTTCCTGAGGAACTAATTAATTTACCTCCGGATCGCGAAATTGAATTTGTCATTGAAACTCTACCCGGGGCAGCACCCATCTCAAAAAGTCCTTACCGTATGGCTCCTGCTGAGTTAAAAGAATTGAAAACTCAGTTACAAGATCTGATTGAACGAGGGTTCATTCAACCTAGTTCCTCCCCTTGGGGAGCACCAGTCTTGTTCGTTAAAAAGAAAGATGGATCTCTTCGATTGTGCATCGATTATCGAGGACTGAATAGCGTCACTATAAAGAATAAATACCCTTTACCACATATCGATGAACTATTTGATCTATTACAAGGATCACATGTGTACTCAAAGTTGGATCTTAGGCAAGGTTACTATCAATTGAAAATTCAAGAGAAAGATGTCTCAAAAACTGCTTTTAACTCAAGATATGGCCATTTTGAATTTCTAGTTATGCCATTTGGTTTAACAAATGCACCAGCGGCTTTTATGGATATGATGCACCGAATATTCAAACCTTTTCTAGACAACTTTGTTGTAATATTCATAGATGATATCTTGGTATTCTCAAAGACGAAGGAAGAGCATGCACATCATCTCAGGATTGTACTAAGGACTCTGAAAGAGAATAAGTTTTACGCCAAATTTAGTAAATGTGAGTTCTGGTTGGAACGAGTGACGTTCTTAGGACATGTGATATCCAATGCTGGTATTGAAGTTGATCCTTCCAAAGTAGAAGCAATTTTCAATTGGAAACAACCAACAAATGTTACTGAAGTACGTAGCTTTTTGGGACTAGCTGGTTATTACCGCAAATTTGTCAAGGACTTCTCTAAAATTGCGGCACCATTAACACAATTGACCCAAAAGCAATGTAATTTTATATGGAGCGATAAATGTGAATCAAGCTTTCAAGAGCTCAAGCGGAGATTAACAACCGCCCCCATACTAGCTTTACCCAAAGGTCCGTGTGGATTTGTTATCTATACAGACGCATCAAAAGAAGGTTTTGGATGTGTACTGATGCAGAATGGGAAGGTAATTGCATATGCTTCAAGGAAACTAAAATTACATGAACAAAATTACCCCACTCACGACCTAGAATTGGGAGCAATCGTGTTTGCTTTGGCAAAATGGAGACATTACCTGTACGGGACAACTTTTGTAGTATACACTGACCACAAAAGTTTGAAATACCTGTTCACTCAGAAAGAATTAAACATGAGGCAGCGCAGGTGGATGGAATTCCTTGAAGACTATGATAGTTCAATTTTATATCATCCTGGAAAGGCTAATGTAGTAGCCGATGCCTTAAGTCGAAAGGCAAAGATTCAAAATATCAAAGGGAAAGAACAAACATATGTGAAAGCTATGAAATGTATGCAAGCTCGTAGACGATTGACCAATTTAGATATGCAACCAGAATGGTGCACTCAAATTCGAAAAGCTCAACACGAAGATGAAGATATTAGAAAACAAATGGAATTCGTGGAAAAGAAATTAGATTCAAAATTTGACATGGATAGATCAGGTATACTACGATTCCAAAATCGAGTTTGGTTCCAAAAACTATGCGAAAAGAATTGATGGAAGAAGCGCATAGAACAAGGTACACAGTTCATCCTGGAGGTACTAAAATGTACAAGGACTTAAAGAAACAATTTTGGTGGAATGGAATGAAGCGTGACATTGCTGACTATGTAAAGAAATGCATGACTTGCCAATTGGTAAAAGTTGAACATCAACATCCTGCTGGAAAACTGCAACCACTACCGATACCTGACTGGAAATGGGATCAAATTACTATGGATTTCGTAACAGGTCTACCAACTGTAAGAAATGGATGCAACAGTATCTGGGTTATTGTGGATAGGCTTACTAAATCGGCTCACTTTCTTCCTGTAAAGACAAACTACAATGTGGAAACATTGGCTGAATTATACAAGAAAGAGATCATTAGACTACATGGGTTACCATCTAGTATAATTTCAGACAGGGATCCTAAATTTACTTCGAGGCTATGGAAACAGTTACAGGAAAATCTTGGAACCTGAAACTCAGTACAGCCGCACATCCTGAAACAGATGGACAATCAGAGCGAGTTATTGGCTTCTTAGAAGACATGTTGAGAGCATGTGTGTTGGACTTCAAAGGTAGTTGGGACCAGCATTTACCACTTATAGAATTCGCATACAATAATAGTTATCATGCTTCCATTCAAATGGCACCATACGAAGCTTTATATGGCAGAAAATGTCGCTCCCCACTCCATTGGGATTTGGACCGAGTGGAGAACAACTTCAGACGGCTCACGTAGAGCGATAAGACCAGAGATTATTCAGGAAGCCATTGATAAGGTACAAATAATCAAACAAAGAATAAAAGCTGCACAAGACCGACAAAAAAGTTATGCCGATCTTCGTAGAAGAGATCTAGAATTTGATATAGGGGACAAAGTATTTCTAAAAGTATCACCCAGGAAAGGATTCAAAAGAATAGGGAAAGGTGGAAAATTAAATCCACGTTATGTAGGACCTTTTGAAATCGTTGAGCGAATAGGCAAATTGGCCTACAAATTAGATTTACCCCCATATCTTACGGGAATTCATAACGTGTTCCACGTATCACAACTGAGAAAATACCAGCCAGACGAATCTCACATTTTAGAACCCGATCGTCTACAAATAGAAAGTGACCTATCATACAAAGAAATACCAGTTCAAATCCTTGATCAAAAGTTCTAGGAACTTCGCAACCGCAAGATACCTTTGGTAAAAGTATTATGGAGAAATCAAAATGTAGAAGAAGCAACATGGGAACGAGAAGAAGAAATGAGGAAGCATCATCCTGAACTCTTCACCTAAGGTTAGAATCTGGAGACCAGATTTCTTTAAGAGAGGGAGATTGTAACATCCCTACTAAAGCATTTAATTGAAGTGGTAGAAATAAAGATTTATTATTAAATAGTTTAAATAATTTTCATAAGTAAATAAGTGAAACAAAGTTTCACCAAACAAGACTTAAGGTAAGAAAAATCTAGACAATAAAACTTTTACCCCAACCTCTTAACATTATTACAATAAAGCCATTCTTCCTTCCTATTTAAGATAATTATAGAGTCATTAAACAGACCACACTTCCTCCAAATAAACAAATAAAAACGTCCATAAGAGCTTAGGAACACTAGGAAGAAATAGAAGTAAGTCAAGGTAAGAATTCTTCTACTAACTTATATACCTGAAGTTCTTCTCTTTAATACCTAATATCTAATGAAAAACTTTTGATTCCAGTTAATATTTGAATCAATTTAAAGTTGGAAAGAAGTAGGTTCAAGTCTTGTATCAATCCATCACTTACAAAGGAAGTTATTAAGGTAAACTTACAATCTACACAATTCTGCGCAGTGTTATTGTTTGGCCTATAAGTTGAGTTCGGTTTGGAATTTTTAGAATCTGTTTGTTGGGTTGGAAAGAAGACAAAATTTTGTGTGTTCAAGTAGTATTTTAGTCTGCCATGTCCGGTTCATATGCCAGTGGTGGCTCGATTTCAGAACAGCTCAAACAGGGGAGTTAAATTAACTAGGACTGTTTTGGGGTTTTGAGTGTTTATGTTTATTTTTGACTCATCTTATGACATAATAACCTTATAATATATTTTGTTAATTTATGGCTTTTATGTTATGAAAAATGGCTAACCTTTGTATTTACCTTCTATTAACTAGTTGAAAAGAGAAAGTGTTAATCAACCTATCATGGATTCCTTTTGAATTTCTGCTGAAAATTTTGACATTAATATACTATTGATTCTGACCATTTAAAATTATGTCCTTCAATCTAATGAAACTATTTTGAGTTATGAAACCATAGGATTTTGTTCCAGGTCATTCCATTATATATGTAAATAGTTATTCAAATAGTAAGCCTTGCTGCCAACACTAAAAGAAAAAAACCGATTTCATGAGATAATTTGTTTGTTACTTTATTTACACTATCTGAAACTCCAAGGCTTATAATTCCATTATTCTTTGTTTACTTCAAGTCTAGTGATTATTATAATATACTACAGATTTTAATAAGTGCTTACTCAAATTAGGTCCGGAGAATTCAAGTCAACAAAATCGAATTGATCTTCGGGTGAGGCTTCTCGTTCTTTCTTCAGCCCTCTTGGCACACCGCCCTGAGAACAAGAACAACTTTGATATTCTAAATTTCATATTATTTCAAAGCACAAACTCATTCTATTATATATACGTTCTACTTTCTGACTTGATTGAGCCCGTTCTTGATATAACATGTTCTTGTTGATTCTGATTGTGCTTCACACCTATTTCGACATTTCAATGACATCCCTCATTTCTTTCATTCGATCTAGTAGGTAATATTATCCCAAGTTATGGATTATGTCTATCTTTTGTTATGTTACTATCACCCTTGGGGACGCCCTTGGGAAGTTGGGCCCTGGGACTAACAAAGTTGACGGCTGGGCGACATCGGGTCGTGGGTATACGATCTCTTTGATTAGTACACCTCTGTGGTTTAGTTACGGGTTAAGTGATTCGAACTGAACTGACATGCACCCGGGCATGTCCTCTGTTTTTGTTTGGCGAGGTCGCTCCTCGTACGGAGGTATAAGGTGTATAAGATTTGTACTTGACTATTTTTTTTGTTTACCGAGTAAGATCATGAAATCCTGAATTTCGTTCTCCTTACTTCTTGATCTTATAAATAATGCTTCATATACTGTCAAATTTTGCTATTACTTTCTAGTTCACTATCCATATTCTTGTTAATACGTATATAACTTTGTTTTGGCATCACAATTCCTCACTAAGTCGAACAAGACTTACACATCTTTCTATTGTTGTTCTTTTCTCAGATTGACTTTGGAAACTAAGAATCAAGAGATGAAGAATGCGAGATAATTGTTGAGTTTCATAAGTCATATATGTAAACGCTTTATTATCATATGTTTGTTTTCAACATATTAAGGTGGTGTTTTCAATAAATTATTAGTTTAGCTTTTTAGAGAAGCTAGAAGCTGCATACAACCTGCTTCTGCTTTTTGTACTTTTTTTAAGTGAATTTTGAGCTTAAGTGATTTTATAAGCAGTTGAAAACACTCACTTTCAGCTTATTTTTTTGAAAAAACAGAAAATCACTTTTTAAAAGTAGTTGAAAACACCACCTAAGTGCTAGGTTTGGATTCTCTTTTGGATTGTAATACGTAAAGTAGGAGAAAGTGACTAATATGCGCTACTTTAAATATGAGTCACTCTTTGTTTTGAAACTTTGTAAGTCTAGAACTTCCGCTGTATAGATTATAATTATAGTGCTTATCTAATAACATGGAATGTTCTGTTAGAATTGACACACGACCAATTCAATTAAATCGACATTTACAAGTGTCAAGTCAATTGAGTTAGTCGGGCGTCACAAAGTGGTATCTGAGCGACAAGCTATAAGTCAGGGATATGATTCTTGGAAAATAAGGTTTGTTAAACATAGATATTAGATTCTGATTGATTATTTGGAACTTGACATCTATGTGTTAAACTTTCAAAAGTCAGTACCAAGTTAATTTTTTTTTAGTCCATTATGACCTCATGTTAATTATATTCTGATATATTAAGGATTTGATTCCTATGACCACAGGATGGCTGATCGAAATTATAGTAATGGCTTACCTTTAACTAATGGGCATTATGGACCAGCACGTATTGTACATCTCCGTAGGAATTCTCCTATTCTGACTTTCACTCCCCAGAGTACCGATCTGATTGTGCATTACCCCGATCATGTTGTACGCAGCTTGGAAAATGATAGAGACAGAGTAATGAACGAAAAGGAAGAAATTCTTGCTGCCTATGTAAGGCAAGGCTCCCAGTTAGTAGATTTGCAAAATGAACGAACACTACTCCAAAACCAAGTACAAGCAATGCGAGAAAAACTACTCGAATTTCAGCAGCTTGGGAAGCCCAAACACAGGCTCGCACTCAAGAAAGAAACCATACATTATTCGAGCTTCAAAGGTACGTAGATAAGATACTAGGAATTTTGCGCAACGAAGTGGAGCACACTATGTTTCTGGCCGAAAGACATGATCATCTGGGAAATCTTATTGAGTTATTGAGAAGAAGGAACTCCGACTATTATGACTTGATCGATACGGCTCGCCTTAGAGCCCAAACGATAACTTACGGAGCATTGTTTGGCCAAAATGATGAAGTAAGTTTTCCAGGGATACAAGTGGAAGCAGGAGAAGGACCTTCTACAAACATCCGTCAGCAAAATCCTGCTTTTGATCCATCAATGGAATATATGCAGCAAGGTATTTTGCTTGGAGAAGGGGTTGAAGTCGGAGAAGTTGGACAAATTGTACCACCCGTGGCTAATTTTCAAAATGAGGAAGATCCAGCCTGGATGTATGAACTAACTGATATAGATCAAGAAGAAGTGATGAGAATCATCAAGAACAAGTACAAGCTAAGGATCCATTGAATATTCCAATTGGGCCAATTACAAGGGCAAGATCCAAAAAGCTCAAGGAAGCAGTTAACGGGCTAATTCAGAAGATATGGGCTGATTCTAACATGCATATGTTTGGCACAAAAGAAGATGAAGTTGTTTTAAATTTAATCCAAACAATATAATCAGATGGCTTTTGGAATTCACTAAAGTTGCTTACCTAGAATTAAGTCTTTTGGGAAAGAGAAGCTTTAATTAGGCTTTATTTATATCAGATTTTATATATATAAGTCTATATAGATAATAGTCAAGACTTATCATATTTCTAGATGTATTTGGAGGATTCTAGGCACCTTTACATATCCCAACACTTATGAAAACGTGTTGGCATTAATTATTAAGGTTGGAGACTTGTTCCAACCCTATATATAAGTGGTATTGTTCAATGTAATGAGATATATTTGGCTGAAAATATAAAGTGAGTTTTTACTCCTCTTTTGGTTCTTCATTGAACTTCAGAACTTATCAAGGTTTCACCTTGTGGCGTTCAAACTTGAATACTTGTGGTTTGCGATTCTTTATAATCGTTGGGTCACAAGTTCACTACAATCTGGAATACTTGTGGTTTGCGATTCTTTATAATCGTTGGGTCACAAGTTCACTACAATCAAGAATACTTGTGGTTTGCGATTCCTTATAATCGTAGGGTCACAAGTTCACTATCGTTATCAATCTGATTTTAGTTTGGGATTAAATTGAATCTTCCTAATGAGGTTCGCATCATTTGGTATCAGAGCAAGGTACTAAAATCATATTACTATCCTTTATCTTTATTTCTTGTTCTTATATATTTAGTCAATTTCTACAAAATCTCTTCTTTCATACTCTTAAATTTCTTTGTTTGTGTATCCAGCCCAAAAAAAAAAAAAAAAAAAAAAAAAGGGGTATAAAAAAAAAAAAAAAGGAAAAAAAAACGTGATATAAAAAAATAAAAAAAAAATTAGTGGCGGATATAACTACACTCTATATTCTGATATATTCTTCTGTTCTCTTAAAAAAAAAAATCACATTCTCCTTGATTCATTATATCTGAAATACCGAACCATTGGTATTCATTGTTTAAACAATACAAGTTGAACATCTTGATTAAAGTTTACTAGTTCATTAAAGAACTGAAAAAGGGAGTTACGAGTGGAAAAAGGCAAGAGAGTGTGAGATTATTAGAGGGTAAAAGCCATATTGAGTTAAACACGAGTGTTGAGTGACATTATTCGAGTGTAAACACGTGAGCGAGTGCTGTGAGGATTTATTTCTAATTGTTATATCTAGTTTCAAGTATGTCTACAAGTGGTGAAGCAATAAACCAAGGCGGACAGGGGGATACATTTATGTTGCAAGCCATGCAAAATCAATTTGAACGTATGAACGTAATGTTTAATGAGATTCGGGATCGGATGGATAGGCAAGACGATGCTATTGCTACTTTAAACAGGGGACGTCCGGAAAGACCTCCTAATGTTAGAAGGGAAGAAAGGAATGCAAATGAAGATGATTTTGGTTACAATTCCAATGATGAGTTCCAATATGAAGATGACCAAGAATCATTAAATGGTGAGGGCAGGTTCATACAAAGGAGAAGAAGGCATGATAGAGGTTTTCAAAGAGGTCCGAGATGGCAAGGTAGAGATGACAGAAGCTTGGGAAACATAAAAGTAAAGATACCATCATTCCAAGGCAAGAATGATCCAGAAATGTACTTGGACTGGGAAAGGAAGGTGGAGCTGATTTTCGAATGCCATAACTACTCCGAGGAGAAAAAGGTAAAACTTGCTGTTATTGAGTTTAACGATTATGCTATTATATGGTGGGATCAACTTATGATGACCAGGAGACGAAATGGTGAAAGGCCTATTAGGACATGGGATGAAATGAAAGCTATCATGAGGAGGCGGTTTGTTCATAGTCACTATCATAGGGACTTATTTCAGAAGTTACAAAGTCTTACTCAAGGCTTTAAAAGCGTGGAAGATTACCACAAGGAGATGGAGATTTCCATGATCAGGGCTAATGTAGAGGAGGATAGAGAAGCTACCATGGCAAGGTTTCTCAATGGGCTGAATCGGGACATTGCAAATGTAGTTGAGTTGCAACATTATGTAGAGTTGGAGGACATGGTGCATATGGCAATAAAGGTAGAACGACAACTTAAAAGGAAGGGAACTCGATCTTTCCAGAATCCAAGCTCCTCTACTTCATGGAGGTCGAATGGAAGGAAAGATGAAGGAGCTAATTCCAAATACAAAACAGAAGCACCAAAGAGAAAAGATGAAGTTGAAAAAGTCAATAGAGGTAAAACTGAATTACCAACTCGTAATCGTGATATTAAGTGTTTTAAGTGTTTGGGAGCAGGTCACATTGCTTCACAATGCCCAAACAAGAGGACAATGATTGCACATGCTAACGGAGATGTGGAGACTGAAAGTGAGAGTGACGATGAAGATCATATGCCAAAAGACACTAGTGACAATGATGTTGAATATCCGGTGGAAGGAGAGTCATTGGTGGCTAGGCGTGCTTTAAGTGCCCAAATCAAAGAAGATGGTGTTAATGAACAGAGGGAGAACATTTTTCATACTAGGTGCCATGTTAACAATAAAGTGTGTAGTATGATCATTGATGGGGGAAGTTGTACAAACGTTGCCAGTACTACTTTGGTTGAAAAGCTGAATTTACCTACGTTGAAACACCCTAAACCATATAAGCTTTTATGGTTGAATGAATGTGGTGAGGTTAAGGTGACAAGGCAAGTATTAGTCTCTTTTTCAATTGGGAAGTACAAGGATGAAGTGCTTTGTGATGTCGTTCCAATGCAAGCGGGTCACATATTATTGGGCAGACCATGGCAATTTGATAGAAAGGTTACTCATGATGGTTTCAAAAATCGGCACATTCTTGTAAAGGATAACAAATCCATTACTCTTGTACCATTAACACCCAAACAAGTGTACGAAGATCAAATGAAAATGAAAAGAGAGAGTGAGTTGAAAATAAACAGTGAGGCTGAAATTTCAAAGAAAAAAAGTGAAAAAGAGAGTGAAAAGAAAGAGAGAAAAAAACAAGTGAGTCTTTATGCTAAGGCGAGTGATATCAAGAATGCCTTCAATTCAAACAAACCTATGTTTTTACTTTTGTACAAAGAGGTGGGTTTTAGCACTAACGAACTTGATGAATCTTTGCCTAGCGTTGTTGTCTCTTTGTTGCAGGAATACGAAGATGTGTTCCCAGATGATGTACCAAATGGGTTGCCACCTATAAGAGGAATAGAGCATCAAATTGATTTTGTACCAGGTGCTGCCATTCCTAACCGTCCAGCATATAGAAGCAATCCAGAAGAAACAAAGGAAACTCAAAGGCAAGTTGAGGAGTTGCTGAAGAAAGGCCACGTTAGAGAAAGCATGAGT
>CM064883.1:57147062-57222062 GCA_003313485.2 Penstemon barbatus | reverse complement strand
GGAAGCAGTTAACGGGCTAATTCAGAAGATATGGGCTGATTCTAACATGCATATGTTTGGCCCAAAAGAAGATGAAGTTGTTTTAAATTTAATCCAAACAATATAATCAGATGGCTTTTGGAATTCACTAAAGTTGCTTACCTAGAATTAAGTCTTTTGGGAAAGAGAAGCTTTAATTAGGCTTTATTTATATCAGATTTTATATATATAAGTCTATATAGATAATAGTCAAGACTTATCATATTTCTAGATGTATTTGGAGGATTCTAGGCACCTTTACATATCCCAACACTTATGAAAACGTGTTGGCATTAATTATTAAGGTTGGAGACTTGTTCCAACCCTATATATAAGTGGTATTGTTCAATGTAATGAGATATATTTGGCTGAAAATATAAAGTGAGTTTTTACTCCTCTTTTGGTTCTTCATTGAACTTCAGAACTTATCAAGGTTTCACCTTGTGGCGTTCAAACTTGAATACTTGTGGTTTGCGATTCTTTATAATCGTTGGGTCATAAGTTCACTACAATCTGGAATACTTGTGGTTTGCGATTCTTTATAATCGTTGGGTCACAAGTTCACTACAATCAAGAATACTTGTGGTTTGCGATTCCTTATAATCGTAGGGTCACAAGTTCACTATCGTTATCAATCTGATTTTAGTTTGGGATTAAATTGAATCTTCCTAATGAGGTTCGCATCATTTGGTATCAGAGCAAGGTACTAAAATCAGATTACTATCCTTTATCTTTATTTCTTGTTCTTATATATTTAGTCAATTTCTACAAAATCTCTTCTTTCATACTCTTAAATTTCTTTGTTTGTGTATCCAGCCCAAAAAAAAAAAAAAAAAAAAAAAAAGGGGGTATAAAAAAAAAAAAAGGAAAAAAAAACGTGATATAAAAAAATTAAAAAAAAAAATTAGTGGCGGATATAACTACACTCTATATTCTGATATATTCTTCTGTTCTCTTAAAAAAAAAAAATCACATTCTCCTTGATTCATTATATCTGAAATACCGAACCATTGGTATTCATTGTTTAAACAATACAAGTTGAACATCTTGATTAAAGTTTACTAGTTCATTAAAGAACTGAAAAAGGGAGTTACGAGTGGAAAAAGGCAAGAGAGTGTGAGATTATTAGAGGGTAAAAGCCATATTGAGTTAAACACGAGTGTTGAGTGACATTATTCGAGTGTAAACACGTGAGCGAGTGCTGTGAGGATTTATTTCTAATTGTTATATCTAGTTTCAAGTATGTCTACAAGTGGTGAAGCAATAAACCAAGGCGGACAGGGGGATACATTTATGTTGCAAGCCATGCAAAAACAATTTGAACGTATGAACGTAATGTTTAATGAGATTCGGGATCGGATGGATAGGCAAGACGATGCTATTGCTACTTTAAACAGGGGACGTCCGGAAAGACCTCCTAATGTTAGAAGGGAAGAAAGGAATGCAAATGAAGATGATTTTGGTTACAATTCCAATGATGAGTTCCAATATGAAGATGACCAAGAATCATTAAATGGTGAGGGCAGGTTCATACAAAGGAGAAGAAGGCATGATAGAGGTTTCCAAAGAGGTCCGAGATGGCAAGGTAGAGATGACAGAAGCTTGGGAAACATAAAAGTAAAGATACCATCATTCCAAGGCAAGAATGATCCAGAAATGTACTTGGACTGGGAAAGGAAGGTGGAGCTGATTTTCAAATGCCATAACTACTCCGAGGAGAAAAAGGTAAAACTTGCTGTTATTGAGTTTAACGATTATGCTATTATATGGTGGGATCAACTTATGATGACCAGAAGACGAAATAGTGAAAGGCCTATTAGGACATGGGATGAAATGAAAGCTATCATGAGGAGGCGGTTTGTTCCTAGTCACTATCATAGGGACTTATTTCAGAAGTTACAAAGTCTTACTCAAGGCTTTAAAAGCGTGGAAGATTACCACAAGGAGATAGAGATTTCCATGATCAGGGCTAATGTAGAGGAGGATAGAGAAGCTACCATGGCAAGGTTTCTCAATGGGCTGAATCGGGACATTGCAAATGTAGTTGAGTTGCAACATTATGTAGAGTTGGAGGACATGGTGCATATGGCAATAAAGGTAGAACGACAACTTAAAAGGAAGGGAACTCGATCTTTCCAGAATCCAAGCTCCTCTACTTCATGGAGGTTGAATGGAAGGAAAGATGAAGGAGCTAATTCCAAATACAAAACAGAAGCACCAAAGAGAAAAGATGAAGTTGAAAAAGTCAATAGAGGTAAAACTGAATTACCAACTCGTAATCGTGATATTAAGTGTTTTAAGTGTTTGGGAGCAGGTCACATTGTTTCACAATGCCCAAACAAGAGGACAATGATTGCACATGCTAACGGAGATGTGGAGACTGAAAGTGAGAGTGACGATGAAGATCATATGCCAAAAGACACTAGTGACAATGATGTTGAATATCCGGTGGAAGGAGAGTCATTGGTGGCTAGGCGTGCTTTAAGTGCCCAAATCAAAGAAGATGGTGTTAATGAACAGAGGGAGAACATTTTTCATACTAGGTGCCATGTTAACAATAAAGTGTGTAGTATGATCATTGATGGGGGAAGTTGTACAAATGTTGCCAGTACTACTTTGGTTGAAAAGCTGAATTTACCTACGTTGAAACACCCTAAACCATATAAGCTTTTATGGTTGAATGAATGTGGTGAGGTTAAGGTGACAAGGCAAGTATTAGTCTCTTTTTCAATTGGGAAGTACAAGGATGAAGTGCTTTGTGATGTCGTTCCAATGCAAGCGGGTCACATATTATTGGGCAGACCATGGCAATTTGATAGAAAGGTTACTCATGATGGTTTCAAAAATCGGCACATTCTTGTAAAGGATAACAAATCCATTACTCTTGTACCATTAACACCCAAACAAGTGTACGAAGATCAAATGAAAATGAAAAGAGAGAGTGAGTTGAAAATAAACAGTGAGGCTGAAATTTCAAAGAAAAAAAGTGAAAAAGAGAGTGAAAAGAAAGAGAGAAAAAAACAAGTGAGTCTTTATGCTAAGGCGAGTGATATCAAGAATGCCTTCAATTCAAACAAACCTATGTTTTTACTTTTGTACAAAGAGGTGGGTTTTAGCACTAACGAACTTGATGAATCTTTGCCTAGCGTTGTTGTCTCTTTGTTGCAGGAATACGAAGATGTGTTCCCAGATGATGTACCAAATGGGTTGCCACCTATAAAAGGAATAGAGCATCAAATTGATTTTGTACCAGGTGCTGCCATTCCTAACCGTCCAGCATATAGAAGCAATCCAGAAGAAACAAAGGAAACTCAAAGGCAAGTTGAGGAGTTGCTGAAGAAAGGCCACGTTAGAGAAAGCATGAGTCCGTGCGCTGTACCGGTGTTACTTGTACCTAAGAAGGATGGTACTTGGAGGATGTGTGTGGATTGCAGGGCTATCAACAACATCACGGTAAAGTATTGATACCCCATTCCTAGACTAGATGATATGTTGGATGAATTACATGGGTCAAGTATTTTCACAAAAATCGATTTGAAAAGTGGGTATCATCAAATTAGGATGAAAGAAGGTGATGAATGGAAAACTGCTTTTAAAACAAAACATGGTTTGTATGAGTGGTTGGTAATGCCTTTTGGTTTATCTAATGCACCTAGTACATTCATGAGATTAATGAACCATGTCTTGAGGGCTTTTATTGGCAGATTTGTTGTGGTTTATTTTGATGACATTTTGGTGTATAGCAAAAGCTTAGATGAACATATTGAACATTTGCGTAGTGTGGTTGATGTTTTGAGAAAAGAAAAATTGTTTGCCAATTTAAAAAAGTGTTCTTTTTGCTTGGAAAAAGTTACGTTTCTTGGCTATATTGTTAGCGCAAAAGGAATTGGAGTGGATGAAGAAAAGGTAAAGGCTATCTGATACGAACCACGTTAAGAAAAACGAGACCCGCATTATAAGGAATTGAAAGATCGTTCTACAATCAGGTTTGAGGATGGATGAACGCCACAAGTCGCCTTGATAAGTTCACGGGGACGCCACAAACGATATTGACTGAATCGTTTGATAAGTCGATGTTGAACGCCACAAGTCTTCTTGATAAGTTCGGTAGGACGCCACAAACGATGATGGAAGAATCGTTTGATAAGTCGATGAATGAACGCCACAAGAATTAGACAAATTGAAAAATCCTTGATAAGTTCAAAAGAGTTCTTCAAAGAAACTAGAGAATTCCTTCTCACTAAAATAATAAAAATCAAGTTGTGTCTTCTATTATATATTATGCCTATATATAAGCTGAAAATTAAGTCCTATCAAGACTAGGAATAGGACTTCAAGAGTAATCTACTTAGACTAGGAAATAAATCCCCCTAATCAACTAGGAAACAAAAACCACTAATAAACTAGGAAACAAATAAAGTCCTACTACTAATATAATAGTTAATTTCGAATTTAATACTAACTAAATATGCTATTTATCTTATCCACTCTCTTCTTGAGAAATTGCATTTAGTTGGACTTTTATAATGTTGACAAAATTCGATGGTTCATTTCCGATCACATCCAACTCTTTTTGTTGTGCTTGATTTATTAACTCATTGAGTTCATCTTCCTTGAAACGTTTGGCTCTTGCTCTCGTCACTGGACCTTGTGGAACTTTGATTGATTCTTCAAAATGCGATTTTCCATTTATGTCCTCATTATTCTGCGAATTTCCATTTATGTCCTCATCATTCCCTTCCTCTTGAAAAGGATTTGCCCTCAAATCAGCACCTACATCAAAAGGACTTAAATCAGTAACATTGAATGTAGTGCTAACATTATACTCACCTGGTAGGTCTAGCTTGTAGGCATTGTCATTGACACGCTCAAGAACTTGAAAAGGACCATCTCCCCTTGGGAGCAACTTCGAGCGCCTTTGGGATGGAAACCTTTCTTTCCTCATGTGCAACCAAACCCAATCTCCGGGTTCAAAAACTACCTTGCGACGCCCTTTGTTGGCTTGCTTTGCATATTGTTCCGTCTTCTTCTCTATATTGAATATTGCCTTTTCATGTATCTGCTTAACAAATTCAGCCTTTTTCTTTCCATCTAAGTTAACTCTTTCAGACAAAGGTAATGGTGTTAAATCCAATGGAGTTAAGGGGTTAAAACCATAAACTATTTCAAATGGAGAAAACTTAGAAGCAGAATGAATGGTACGATTGTAAGCAAACTCAACATGTGGTAAACATTCTTCCCATGTTTTGATATTCTTTTTAATTATAGCCCTCAACAAAGTAGATAAAGTCCTATTTACTACTTCAGTTTGACCATCAGTTTGTGGATGACAAGTGGTGGAAAATAACAACTTAGTCCCTAACTTACACCACAAGGTTTTCCAAAAGTAACTCAAAAACTTAGCATCTCTATCTGAAACAATGGTTCGAGGCATTCCATGTAATCTAACAATTTCTCGAAAGAATAAGTCAGCAATATTAGAAGCATTATCAGTTTTCGTACATGGAATGAAATGCGCCATTTTAGAAAACCTATCTACAACCACAAAAATAGAATCCCTACCTCGTTTAGACCTAGGTAAACCTAAAACAAAATCCATTGAAATATCAATCCAGGGATCACTAGGAATTGGTAGTGGCATGTATAAACCATGAGGTTGTACTCTAGATTTTGCCTGCTTACAAGTGACACATCTCTCACAAATTCTCTCAACATCCTTTCTCATATGAGGCCAATAAAAATGTTCTTGCAAAATTGCTAAGGTTTTAAGAACTCCAAAGTGCCCCATTAGACCTCCACCATGTGATTCCCTTACTAACAACTCACGCAAAGAACAATTAGGAACACATAACTTATTTTCTCGAAACAAGAAACCCTCATGTCTAAAGAACTTACCCACTGCATTTTTCTCACAATTTCGAAATTCCTCAGAAAAATCATGGTCTAAGGGATATAATTCTTTAATATGCTCAAAACCAAGTAATTTTGCATCAAGAGTGGAGAGTAAGACATACCTTCTAGAAAGTGCATCAGCAACAACATTCTCTTTACCTTTCTTGTATCGGATGACATAGGGAAATGTTTCAATGAATTCCACCCATCGTGCATGTCTCCTACTCAATTTTTGTTGACTCTTCAAGTGTTTCAACGACTCATGATCCGTGTGAATCACAAACTCCTTAGGCCAAAGATAATGTTGCCATGTTTGTAAAGCTTGCACCAATGCGTACAACTCTTTGTCATAAGTAGGGTAGTTAAGAGCTGCCCCGCTTAGTTTCTCGCTAAAAAAAGCAATTGGTTTTCCTCCTTGCATGAGGACTGCTCCAACACCTAATCCTGATGCATCACATTCAATTTCAAATGTTAATGTAAAGTTAGGCAGAGCTAATAAAGGAGCATTAGTTAATTTCTCTTTGAGCAATTGGGAAGCCCTTTCTTGCTCGTCTTCCCACTTAAACCCAACATTCTTCTTGATAGCTTCAGTAAGTGGTGCTGCAATGCTGCTAAAGTTCTTCACAAATCTCCTATAGAAGCTAGCAAGTCCATGGAAGCTCCTAACTTGTCCTACACTTGTGGGACTCGGCCATTCTTGAATTGCTCGAATTTTATCCTCATCAACCTGTATACCATGTGCACTCACAACAAAACCAAGAAACACAAGCTTATCGGTGCAAAAGGTGCACTTCTTCATGTTAGCAAATAATTTCTCCTTTCGTAATACTTCAAGAACAGAATGTAAATGCTTAACATGATCATCTTGATTTTTGCTATAAATAAGAATGTCATCAAAATAGACAACTACAAATTTTCCTATGAAAGCACGCAAAACATGGTTCATTAATCGCATGAAAGTACTTGGTGCATTAGTTAGACCAAATGGCATAACCAACCACTCATATAAACCAAACTTTGTTTTAAAAGCTGTTTTCCATTCATCACCTTCTTTCATTCTTATTTGATGGTAGCCACTTTTCAAATCAATTTTAGAAAATACACAAGCACCATGCAATTCATCAAGCATATCATCAAGACGAGGAATAGGATGGCGATACCTGATTGTTATATTGTTGACGGCTCGACAATCAACACACATTCTCCATGTCCCATCCTTTTTAGGAACCAAAATTACTGGAACAGCGCATGGACTCATGCTTTCTCGTACGGAACCCTTTTCCATCAATTCACTAACTTGCCGTTGTAGCTCTTTTGTTTCTTCAGGGTTGCTACGATAGGCTGGTCGGTTTGGAATGGAAGCACCGGGTACAAAGTCAATTTGATGTTCAATCCCCCGAATAGGTGGTAAACCAGGTGGAATTTCCTCGGGAAAGACATCCTCAAATTCCTGCAAAAGAGATGCAACTGAACTAGGCAAAAAAGAGTTAGAGTCGTTAGTATTCAATGCCTCTTTGTACACAAGAACAATTATTGGTTGACTTGAGAACATCGCTTTTTTAATGTGACCTACTCTCGCATAGATATTGCTCTTTGTCCTCTCATTCTTTTGTTCATTCATTGAAACCTCTCCATTTTTTTTACTCCTTTTTTCCTCGTTCACTCTTTGTTTTTCTTGTCTCTCTATTTCTTTTCCTACAACACTCTTTTTTTCTTGCTCACTCTCTTTTTGTAACCTCACTTGATCTTCGTAAACTTGTCTTGGAGTCAAAGGTACTAGAGTGATGGTACGCTGGTCATGTACAAATGAGTACTTGTTAGTGAAACCATCATGCTTAACACGTCGATCAAACTGCCATGGACGTCCTAGTAATAAATGTCCAGCTTGCATAGGTACAACATCGCACAAAACTTCATCTTCATATTTTCCTATGCGAAAAGGAACAAGGACTTGTTTTTCTACCCTTATTTCACCAGTATTATTAAGCCATTGCAGTTTGTAGGGTTGTAGATGTTTGGTAGTCGGCAATCCTAACTTTTCAACCATAGTTGTGCTAGCAACATTAGTACAACTCCCTCCATCAATAATCATACTACATACTTTGTTTTGGACATGGCATCTAGTATGAAAAATGTTTTCCCTTTGTACTTCGTCACTCTCTTTGATTTGCACACTTAAGGCTCTTCTTGCAACCAACAACTCCCCATGGACAGCATATTCTTCCTCATTAGCATCCTCCAATGGTGGCATAGATTCGGTGTCCTCCTCACTATCGGTTTCAACTTCTCCATTATCTCGTATCACCATAACTCTTCTATTTGGGCATTGGTTTGCTATGTGCCCCCTACCTTGACATTTAAAACACTTAATATCACGATTTCGAGTAGTAGAGTAATCGGTTTTACCTTGATTGCTACGAGTTGGTTGCTCTTGTTTTGACTCAAATCTAGCCTTGGTTGAGACTTGCTTCTCCTCTTTCTTGAATGTATTCTGTTTCCACGAACTAGCACCCCTTCTCTTAAGTTGGCTCTCAATTTTAATAGCCATATGCAGCATGTCCTCTAATTCCACATAATGCTGCAATTCTACTCGGTTGGCAATTTCTTGATTCAAGCCAGCTAAAAATCTTGCCATAGTAGCCTCTCGGTCCTCCTCTATGTTTGCTCGGATCATGGCTAACTCCATCTCTTGATAGTAGTCTTCGACACTCCGATTTCCTTGTACCAGCCCTTGCAACTTCTTGTACAAATCCCGATAATAGTGGCTAGGTACAAAACGCTTTCTCATTACTGTTTTCATCACCTCCCAAGTGTCCACCGATTGTTCTCCATTTCGTCTCCTGTTTAACACCAATTGATCCCACCAAACATTAGCATAATCAGTAAATTCAGTGGCTGCAAGTTTTACCTTTTTTATCTCAGAGTAATCGTGGCAATCAAAAACTCGCTCCAGTTTCTTTTCCCACTCAAGATAGGTTTCGGGGTCGTTTCTCCCTTGAAAAGAAGGAATGTTCATCTTAATATTACCCAAGTTATTATCCTCCCTATTCCTAACTTCTCTACCCAAACCACGATTTCTCCTATGGCGACTAGATGACCCTTGATCTCCTTCACTAAACCTATCATCATAGTCTTCCTCATCCTCATCTCTTAAGTCCCTAGGTTGAACTCTCCCCCTCCTATTCATATTAGAAGTAGTTTTTCGATGTCCCTCATTTACACTTTCTACCCTATCCAACCTTTCATGAACTTGTTCCAACTCCGTCCTCAATAATCTCTTCATCTCTCCCATTAAAGCTTCCGACAGAAACTTCACATCAAACTTTCCCGACTGTTCTCCCGAGATGTTTTTGTTATTGGTATCTGACATGATTTGCTGCAAGAAAAAGGTTAGAACAAATATAAATAAAATAAAGGATCTCACAATTCACACCCTTACGTGTTTCAGTCAAATTAATGATTCACTCAACACTCGTGTTTTTGCACAAAAAATTATGGCTTTTACCCTCAAATAATCTAACTCTCTTGCCTTTTTCCACTCTTGGAATTCTCTTTGCTTCTTTTTGAACTAATTTAAAACAACACAAAGATATTCAATGTGAACAAACTCTAGGACAAGAAAACTATCAAACCAAATCTAGGAAGATTCTTTCAACAAGGCAGGTGCCAAAACTTAGAAGAATTCTAAGTGTAAACACACTCTAAGTCTAGAAAACAATCAAACTCAATCTAGGAAGCTCAATAAAGATAATTTTGTTTCAATTTTCGGATTTTTTTTTTTTTTTTCGGATTTTTTTTTTTTTTTTGGCGAACTCTTTTTTTTTTTTTTTTTTTGTTCGACCTTTCTTTTTCTTTTTTTTTTTCGTACTCTTTTTTTCTTTGTACGACTTTTTTTTTTTTTTTTTTTTTTTTTAATAAAACTAGAAAATTATAAAGATACGCAAACCTGAGACTAGAAATTGGCTCTGGTACCAAATGATACGAACCACGTTAAGAAAAACGAGACCCGCATTATAAGGAATTGAAAGATCGTTCTACAATCAGGTTTGAGGATGGATGAACGCCACAAGTCGCCTTGATAAGTTCACGGGGACGCCACAAACGATATTGACTGAATCGTTTGATAAGTCGATGTTGAACGCCACAAGTCTTCTTGATAAGTTCGGTAGGACGCCACAAACGATGATGGAAGAATCGTTTGATAAGTCGATGAATGAACGCCACAAGAATTAGACAAATTGAAAAATCCTTGATAAGTTCAAAAGAGTTCTTCAAAGAAACTAGAGAATTCCTTCTCACTAAAATAATAAAAATCAAGTTGTGTCTTCTATTACATATTATGCCTATATATAAGCTGAAAATTAAGTCCTATCAAGACTAGGAATAGGACTTCTAGAGTAATCTACTTAGACTAGGAAATAAATCCCCCTAATCAACTAGGAAACAAAAACCACTAATAAACTAGGAAACAAATAAAGTCCTACTACTAATATAATAGTTAATTTCGAATTTAATACTAACTAAATATGCTATTTATCTTATCCACTCTCTTCTTGAGAAATTGCATTTAGTTGGACTTTTATAATGTTGACAAAATTCGATGGTTCATTTCCGATCACATCCAACTCTTTTTGTTGTGCTTGATTTATTAACTCATTGAGTTCATCTTCCTTGAAACGTTTGGCTCTTGCTCTCGTCACTGGACCTTGTGGAACTTTGATTGATTCTTCAAAATGCGATTTTCCATTTATGTCCTCATTATTCTGCGAATTTCCATTTATGTCCTCATCACTATCAAGGAATGGCCGACACCTAAGTCACTTTCCGAGGTCAGAAGTTTTCATGGTTTGGCTAGTTTTTATCGACGATTTGTCAAAAATTTCAGTACACTAGCTGCACCACTCACTGAAATTGTTAAGAAATCTGTAGGGTTTCATTGGGGTGATGAGCAAGAAAATGCATTTTCTGAAATTAAAGAAAGATTGTGTAGTGCTCCTTTGTTAGCCTTACCTAATTTTTCTAAAACATTTGAAATTGAGTGTGATGCTTCAGGAATAGGTATTGGAGCAGTTTTAATGCAGGAGCAGCGACCGATAGCCTATTTCAGTGGAAAACTAAATGGGGCTGTTTTGAACTATTCGACATATGACAAGGAGCTTTATGCATTGGTGAGAGCGTTGGAGACTTGGCAACATTACCTTTGGCCGAGAGAATTCGTCATTCACACCGACCATGAATCCTTGAAGCACTTGAAAGGACAGGGTAAGTTGAATAAAAGACACGCCAAGTGGTCAGGATTCATCGAGACATTTCCTTATGTAATCAAATACAAGCAAGGTAAGGAAAATATTGTGGCTGATGCACTATCGAGAAGGTATGCTCTTGTTTCTACTTTAAATGCAAAGTTATTGGGATTTGAATATGTGAAGGAATTATATGCTACTGATGATGACTTTGCTAGTGTATATGGAGCATGTGAAAAATCAGCATTTGGTAAGTTCTATAGACTTGATGGGCACTTGTTTAGAGAAAATAAACTTTGTGTGCCTAACAGTTCTATGCGTGAGTTACTTGTACGTGAAGCACATGGAGGTGGTTTGATGGGACACTTTGGTATAAGGAAGACTTTAGAAGTGTTGTGTGAACATTTCTTTTGGCCTAAAATGAAACGTGATGTGGAAAGAATTTGTCCTAGGTCAAGAAAGGGTAGGGATTCAATTTTCGTGGTGGTTGATAGGTTTTCTAAAATGGCACATTTCATATCTTGTAACAAAACTGATGATGCAACAAACATTGCTGATTTGTTCTTCCGTGAGATAGTACGACTTCATGGTATTCCTAGGAGCATTGTATCTGATAGAGATGTTAAGTTTCTAAGCTATTTTTGGAAAGTCTTGTGGGGGAAAATGGGTACTAAATTGCTATTTTCAACTACTTGCCACCCTCAAACAGATGGCCAAACCGAGGTAGTGAATAGAACTTTAACTACTTTGTTGCGTACTATAATTCAAAAGAATTTAAAGAAATGGGAAGATTGTCTGCCATTCATTGAATTTGCATATAACCGGAGTGTTCATTCTACTACTGATTATTCACCATTTGAGGTTGTTTATGGTTTTAATCCACTAACTCCTTTAGATTTGCTGCCTTTGCCAGTTAATGAAAGAGCTAGTTTGGATGGTCAAAATAAGGCTGAGATGGTGAAGAAACTTCATGAAAGTGTCCGGGAGCATATCGCAAAGAAAAATGAACAATATGCGAACAAAGCTAATAAAGGGCGAAGAAAAGTCATTTTTGAACCAGTTGATTGGGTTTGGGTGCATATGCGGAAGGAACGATTTCCTGAACGTAGGCGGTCAAAGTTACAACCAAGAGGGGATGGTCCATTTCAAGTTCTTGAAAGAGTGAATGATAATGCATACAAGTTGGATCTTCCAGGTGAGTATAAGATTAGTTCAACATTTAATGTTGCTGATCTTTCTCCTTTTGATGTAGGTGAAGATTCGAGGACGAATCCTTTCGAAGAGAGGGAAAATGATGAGAATCATCAAGAACAAGTACAAGCTAAGGATCCATTGAATATTCCAATTGGGCCAATTACAAGGGCAAGATCCAAAAAGCTCAAGGAAGCAGTTAACGGGCTAATTCAGAAGATATGGGCTGATTCTAACATGCATATGTTTGGCCCAAAAGAAGATGAAGTTGTTTTAAATTTAATCCAAACAATATAATCAGATGGCTTTTGGAATTCACTAAAGTTGCTTACCTAGAATTAAGTCTTTTGGGAAAGAGAAGCTTTAATTAGGCTTTATTTATATCAGATTTTATAAATATAAGTCTATATAGATAATAGTCAAGACTTATCATATTTCTAGATGTATTTGGAGGATTCTAGGCACCTTTACATATCCCAACACTTATGAAAACGTGTTGGCATTAATTATTAAGGTTGGAGACTTGTTCCAACCCTATATATAAGTGGTATTGTTCAATGTAATGAGATATATTTGGCTGAAAATATAAAGTGAGTTTTTACTCCTCTTTTGGTTCTTCATTGAACTTCAGAACTTATCAAGGTTTCACCTTGTGGCGTTCAAACTTGAATACTTGTGGTTTGCGATTCTTTATAATCGTTGGGTCACAAGTTCACTACAATCTGGAATACTTGTGGTTTGCGATTCTTTATAATCGTTGGGTCACAAGTTCACTACAATCAAGAATACTTGTGGTTTGCGATTCCTTATAATCGTAGGGTCACAAGTTCACTATCGTTATCAATCTGATTTTAGTTTGGGATTAAATTGAATCTTCCTAATGAGGTTCGCATCAAGAAGGGGTTGATTTGAGGAATGCAGAAGAAGGGGTTGATTTGAGGAATGCAGATGATGGGACGGTTAGTGGAGCGGAGATACCCGCACCACCACGTACCAACCCATGATCTTTACACGACTAGCTTGTCACTAGTTTTCCCTTTTAGTGACAAGTTAGAATTTTGTTTGTCTAGTATTATCTCTAAAACTAACTATAAGTTAGGAGATAATTAGACACTTGACTAGTTCTTGTAAAACCTTAAGGATACTCTTTAGATATATACTAATACTAGTATAACTATATAGGGTAGTAGTCAAGTTAACTCTTTTTGTCTTAGTCTTGGAATTTAATATCCTTAGAGTTAACATTAGAATATATGACTTTTGCTATGTAATCCGTGTATACCATGGCACAATATTTCATAGGGATGCATTTGGCATAATCATTTTGTATTTTACTATGCTATAATATTATAAGTGTGCATCAAATCATATGTAACAATACATTTAAGACACTAACATAAGAATGGCACGAACAAGGAATCAAACTACGCCCACAAGTCCACGAGCTACACCACCATTAAGTACTCAAGCAAACCCGGCACCATCTCCAGGCGGAAATGATCCCAATCAAGGACAAAACTTTGCTAATATAGGACCTGCCATGGCACAACAACCTTTCCATAGAGATGGAGCACCAGACCTCACACAAATGTTTTCATTTATGCATCAATATAGACAATTTTGTCAACAACAAACACATGCGAACGGCTCCACTAATGCATTAGTTCATCCGACTATGGATCAAACACTTGAAAGGTTTCATCGTTTCCAACCCCCAAAATTCTTTGGAGAACCTAATGATCACAAGGCAGAATTATGGCTTTCCGAAATAGAGAATATTTTTAATGTACTAGATTACACTGATGTGCAGAGAATAAGTTTTGGCACATTTCGGTTAGAGGATACAGCTAGACATTGGTGGAGAACGGTGGAACAACGATGGCAACATGATAATACCCTTCGTACTTGGGAGAATTTTGTAAGAGAGTTTAATTGTAAATATATTCCTCAAGTTGTGCAAACCCGTCGTGAAAGAGAATTCCTAGACTTAACCCAAGGTACAATGACCGTGTCTCAATATGAGGATCGATTTACTAGACTTATTAGGTATGCTCCACATTACCAAAATGACGAGGTCAGAAAGGTGAGGAAATTTATTGAAGGACTTAATTTGGAATTACGATGGGCAATAATTTCTACGGACACCACTAGTTACACCCATACAGTAGAAAAAGCATTGCAAGTAGAGTCGGAGATGAAAGAGTTAATGAAGGTTGAAGAACAACTCAAAAGAAATCGTCCATCAAGCTCTAGATGGGATAATGTAGGAAAATTCAATCAAGGGAATAAAATTTCAAAGACAGTTCATGGGGATCTCAAGAAGAATAATAATACGAAGACAAGATCTGCTACTAACCAAATGAGATCGATAGTGAGAGGGCCATGTAACTTTTGTGGCCACCCAAGTCACAATGAGGAAGCTTGCTGGAAAAAGAGTGGACGATGTATCGCATGTGGTAGTGACCGACATCTTATCAAAGACTGCCCAAGGGCGAAGAATAGCAACACAACACCACAAGCGAAGCAAGGTGGACAATCAATTGGCCAAACTGGAAGACCTAAGGTCCCTGCTCGTGTTTACGCATTGGATGCCAATGAGGAAGTACCTGACCCAACGGCCATGGTGGAAGGTAAAATCCATTTACTTGGCAAAATTGGCAAAGCTCTATATGATCCTGGAGCTACCCATTCTTTTATTGCTACTTCTTTTTCAACCAACATGTCCTTGGAATTTGAAAAACTGCCTTACACATTTGAAGTACACCTATGGGCATTAGTATGACTACGGATTTGGTTTGTAAAGCATGCCCAATTATGATAGGCGGTATTAATTACCCGACCGACTTAATCCAATTAAACATCCAAGGATACAATGTCATCCTAGGGATGGATTGGTTGTACCAACATCAAGCCGAACTAAATTGTTATACCAAAGAGATAAAACTTAACAAGATTACACCAAGAGAACTCGAGGTTAGCCAGAAGAAACAACAACCAATACCAATCATCTCGGCAATTGAAGCAAGGGAAATACTGCAAGATGAAGGTTATGGATTCTTGTCTTATTTGATAAATAAGCCCAAAGACCTAATTCAAATAGAGGAAGTTCCGGTAGTAAATGAGTTCGTAGATGTATTTCCTGAGGAACTAATTAATTTACCTCCGGATCGCGAAATTGAATTTGTCATTGAAACTCTACCCGGGGCAGCACCCATCTCAAAAAGTCCTTACCGTATGGCTCCTGCTGAGTTAAAAGAATTGAAAACTCAGTTACAAGATCTGATTGAACGAGGGTTCATTCAACCTAGTTCCTCCCCTTGGGGAGCACCAGTCTTGTTCGTTAAAAAGAAAGATGGATCTCTTCGATTGTGCATCGATTATCAAGGACTGAATAGCGTCACTATAAAGAATAAATACCCTTTACCACATATCGATGAACTATTTGATCTATTACAAGGATCACATGTGTACTCAAGGTTGGATCTTAGGCAAGGTTACTATCAATTGAAAATTCAAGAGAAAGATGTCTCAAAAACTGCTTTTAACTCAAGATATGGCCATTTTGAATTTCTAGTTATGCCATTTGGTTTAACAAATGCACCAGCGGCTTTTATGGATATGATGCACCGAATATTCAAACCTTTTCTAGACAACTTTGTTGTAATATTCATAGATGATATCTTGGTATTCTCAAAGACGAAGGAAGAGCATGCACATCATCTCAGGATTGTACTAAGGACTCTGAAAGAGAATAAGTTTTACGCCAAATTTAGTAAATGTGAGTTCTGGTTGGAACGAGTGACGTTCTTAGGACATGTGATATCCAATGCTGGTATTGAAGTTGATCCTTCCAAAGTAGAAGCAATTGTCAATTGGAAACAACCAACAAATGTTACTGAAGTACGTAGCTTTTTGGGACTAGCTGGTTATTACCGCAAATTTGTCAAGGACTTCTCTAAAATTGCGGCACCATTAACACATTTGACCCAAAAGCAATGTAATTTTATATGGAGCGATAAATGTGAATCAAGCTTTCAAGAGCTCAAGCGGAGATTAACAACCGCCCCCATACTAGCTTTACCCAAAGGTCCGTGTGGATTTGTTATCTATACAGACGAATCAAAAGAAGGTTTTGGATGTGTACTGATGCAGAATGGGAGGGTAATTGCATATGCTTCAAGGAAACTAAAATTACATGAACAAAATTACCCCACTCACGACCTAGAATTGGGAGCAATCGTGTTTGCTTTGGCAAAATGGAGACATTACCTGTACGGGACAAATTTTGTAGTATACACTGACCACAAAAGTTTGAAATACCTGTTCACTCAGAAAGAATTAAACATGAGGCAGTGCAGGTGGATGGAATTCCTTGAAGACTATGATAGTTCAATTTTATATCATCCTGGAAAGGCTAATGTAGCAGCCGATGCCTTAAGTCGAAAGGCAAAGATTCAAAATATCAAAGGGAAAGAACAAACATATGTGAAAGCTATGATATGTATGCAAGCTCATAGACGATTGACCAATTTAGATATGCAACCAGAATGGTGCACTCAAATTCGAAAAGCTCAACACGAAGATGAAGATATTAGAAAACAAATGGAATTCTTGGAAAAGAAATTAGATTCAAAATTTGACATGGATAGATCAGGTATACTACGATTCCAAAATCGAGTTTGGGTTCCAAAAACTATGCGAAAAGAATTGATGGAAGAAGCGCATAGAACAAGGTACACAGTTCATCCTGGAGGTACTAAAATGTACAAGGACTTAAAGAAACAATTTTGGTGGAATGGAATGAAGCGTGACATTGCTGACTATGTAAAGAAATGCATGACTTGCCAATTGGTAAAAGTTGAACATCAACATCCTGCTGGAAAACTGCAACCACTACCGATACCTGACTGGAAATGGGATCAAATTACTATGGATTTCGTAACAGGTCTACCAACTGTAAGAAATGGATGCAACAGTATCTGGATTATTGTGGATAGGCTTACTAAATCGGCTCACTTTCTTCCTGTAAAGACAAACTACAATGTGGAAACATTGGCTGAATTATACAAGAAAGAGATCATTAGACTACATGGGTTACCATCTAGTATAATTTCAGACAGGGATCCTAAATTTACTTCGAGGCTATGGAAACAGTTACAGGAAAATCTTGGAACTAAGCTGAAATTCAGTAAAGCCGCACATCCTGAAACAGATGGACAGTCAGAGCGAGTTATTGGCTTCTTAGAAGACATGTTGAGATCATGTGTGTTGGACTTCAAAGGTAGTTGGGACCAGCATTTACCACTTATAGAATTCGCATACAATTATAGTTATCATGCTTCCATTCAAATGGCACCATACGAAGCTTTATATGGCAGAAAATGTCGCTCCCCACTCCATTGGGATTTGGACGAGTGGAGAGCAACTTCAGACGGCTCACGTAGAGCGATAAGACCAGAGATTATTCAGGAAGCCATTGATAAGGTACAAATAATCAAACAAAGAATAAAAGCTGCACAAGACCGACAAAAAAGTTATGCCGATCTTCGTAGAAGAGATCTAGAATTTGATATAGGGGACAAAGTATTTCTAAAAGTATCACCCAGGAAAGGATTCAAAATAATAGGGAAAGGTGGAAAATTAAATCCACGTTATGTAGGACCTTTTGAAATCGTTGAGTGAATAGGCAAATTGGCCTACAAATTAGATTTACCCCCAAATCTTACGGGAATTCATAACGTGTTCCACGTATCACAACTGAGAAAATACTAGCCAGACGAATCCCACATTTTAGAACCCGATCGTCTACAAATAGAAAGTGACCTATCATACAAAGAAATACCAGTTCAAATCCTTGATCAAAAGTTACAGGAACTTCGCAACCGCAAGATACCTTTGGTAAAAGTATTATGGAGAAATCAAAATGTAGAAGAAGCAACATGGGAACGAGAAGAAGAAATGAGGAAGCATCATCCTGAACTCTTCACCTCAGGTTAGAATTTGGAGACCAGATTTCTTTAAGAGGGGGAGATTGTAACATCCCTACTAAAGCAATTAATTGAAGTGGTAGAAATAAAGATTTATTATTAAATAGTTTAAATAATTTTCATAAGTAAATAAGTGAAACAAAGTTTCACCAAACAAGACTTAAGGTAAGAAAAATCTAGACAATAAAACTTTTACCCCAACCTCTTAACATTATTACAATAAAGCCATTCTTCCTTCCTATTTAAGATAATTATAGAGTCATTAAACAGACCACACTTCCTCCAAATAAACAAATAAAAATGTCCATAAGAGCTTAGGAACACTAGGAAGAAATAGAAGTAAGTCAAGGTAAGAATTCTTCTACTAACTTATATACCTGAAGTTCTTCTCTTTAATACCTAATATCTAATGAAAAACTTTTGATTCCAGTTAATATTTGAATCAATTTAAAGTTGGAAAGAAGTAGGTTCAAGTCTTGTATCAATCCATCACTTACAAAGGAAGTTATTAAGGTAAACTTACAATATACACAATTCTGCGCAGTGTTATTGTTTGGCCTATAAGTTGAGTTCGGTTTGGAATTTTTAGAATCTGTTTGTTGGGTTGGAAAGAAGACAAAATTTTGTGTGTTCAAGTAGTATTTTAGTCTGCCATGTCCGGTTCATATGCCGGTGGTGGCTCGATTTCAGAACAGCTCAAACAGGGGAGTTAAATTAACTAGGACTGTTTTGGGGTTTTGAGTGTTTATGTTTATTTTTGACTCATCTTATGACATAATAACCTTATAATATATTTTGTTAATTTATGGCTTTTATGTTATGAAAAATGGCTAACCTTTGTATTTACCTTCTATTAACTAGTTGAAAAGAGAAAGTGTTAATCAACCTATCATGGATTCCTTTTGAATTTTTGCTGAAAATTTTGACATTAATATACTATTGATTCTGACCATTTAAAATTATGTCCTTCAATCTAATGAAACTATTTTGAGTTAGGAAACCATAGGATTTTGTTCCAGGTCATTCCATTATATATGTAAAAAGTTATTCAAATAGTAAGCCTTGCTGCCAACACTAAAAGAAAAAAACCGATTTCAAGAGATAATTTGTTTGTTACTTTATTTACACTATCTGAAACTCCAAGGCTTATAATTCCATTATTCTTAGTTTACTTCAAGTCTAGTGATTATTATAATATACTACAGATTTTAATAAGTGCTTACTCAAATTAGGTCCGGAGAATACAAGTCAACAAGATAGAATTGATCTTCAGGTGAGGCTTCTCGTTCTTTCTTCAGCACTCTTGGCACACCGCCCTGAGAACAAGAACAACTTTGATATTCTAAATTTCATATTATTTCAAAGCACAAACTCATTCTATTATATATACGTTCTACTTTCTGACTTGATTGAGCCCGTTCTTGATATAACATGTTCTTGTTGATTCAGATTGTGCTTCACACCTATTTCGACATTTCAATGACATCCCTCATTTCTTTCATTCGATCTAGTAGGTAATATTATCCCGAGTTATGGATTATGTCTATCTTTTGTTATGTTACTATCACCCTTGGGGACGCCCTTGGGAAGTTGGGCCCTGGGACTAACAAAGTTGACGGCTGGGCGACATCGGGTCGTGGGTATACGATCTCTTTGATTAGTACCCCTCTGTGGTTTAGTTACGGGTTAAGTGATCCGAACTGAACTGACATGCACCCGGGCATGTCCTCTGTTTTTGTTTGGCGAGGTCGCTCCTCATACAGAGGTATAAGGTGGATAAGATTTGTACTTGACTATTTTTTTTGTTTACCGAGTAAGATCATGAAATCCTGAATTTCGTTCTCCTTACTTCTTGATCTTATAAATAATGCTTCATATACTGTCAAATTTTGCCATTCCTTTCTAGTTCACTATCCATATTCTTGTTAATACGTATATAACTTTGTTTTGGCATCACAATTCCTCACTAAGTCGAACAAGACTTACACATCTTTCTATTGTTGTTCTTTTCTCAGATTGACTTTGGAAACTAAGAATCAAGAGATGAAGAATGCGAGATAATTGTTGAGTTTCATAAGTCATATATGTAAACGCTTTATTATCATATGTTTGTTTTCAACATATTAAGGTGGTGTTTTCAATAAATTATTAGTTTAACTTTTTAGAGAAGCTAGAAGCTGCATACAACCTGCTTCTGCTTTTTGTACTTTTTTTAAGTGAATTTTGAGCTTAAGTGATTTTATAAGCAGTTGAAAACACTCACTTTCAGCTTATTTTTTTGAAAAAACAGAAAATCACTTTTTAAAAGTAGTTGAAAACACCACCTAAGTGCTAGGTTTGGATTCTCTTTTGGATTGTAATACGTAAAGTAGGAGAAAGTGACTAATATGCGCTACTTTAAATATGAGTCACTCTTTCTTTTGAAACTTTGTAAGTCTAGAACTTCCGCTGTATAGATTATAATTATAGTGCTTATCTAATAACATGGAATGTTCTGTTAGAATTGACACACGACCAATTCAATTAAATCGACATTTACAAGTGTCAAGTCAATTGAGTTAGTCGGGCGTCACAAAGTGGTATCAGAGCGAAAAGCTATAAGTCAGGGATATCATTCTTGGAAAATAAGGTTTGTTAAACATAGATATTAGATTCTGATTGATTATTTGGAACTTGACATCTATGTGTTAAACTTTCAAAAGTCAGTACCAAGTTAATTTTTTTTTTTAGTCCATTATGACCTCATGTTAATTATATTCTGATATATTAAGGATTTGATTCCTATGACCACAGGATGGCTGATCGAAATTATAGTAATGGCTTACCTTTAACTAATGGGCATTATGGACCAGCACGTATTGTACATCTCCGTAGGAATTCTCCTATTCTGACTTTCACTCCCCAGAGTACCGATCTGATTGTGCATTACCCCGATCATGTTGTACTGTTGGGATATTTTGGCTAGGGCTCGATTGTCAATACAACAGAGTGCGGAATTTTAAAATTTTTCGAGTTCCTAATAGTCCCATGAATACTTTCTCCATAGTTATTATACGAATAAGGATGAATCAAACATCAATAAAAACACAAGGGGGTTAATCGCAAATTACCTGACCACCAAGTTGTGGTTGTCGTGTCCTCCAAGTGTTTGGTTCGATCCACAGATTGAGTGATCCATATGTCTCACCTCCAAAGCTAGTCCACACCAATCGGATTGTAGTGACGCCTACAAGTCTTAGGCTACGAACTGGATCTCGCAGGTTTGTCAGCAAAGGAACGGAGACACCAATGGAAGAATCGACTCACAGAGCTTATGTGGTCGAGCAGGGTTCGGCCAGGGTCAGATCTGGTCCGATTTGGGTTCGGCCAAGTCTAATTGGGCGACTAGGGTTTTGGGGCGGAAACTATGGGGCGATTTTGTAATTAAAACTTCTTGCTTGAAAAATAATCTTACTCGATTTTTCTCACTCAATTTTCAGCAAAAATATTTTTCTCTCAAAAGCTTTTAGGGTTTTAAAGCTTTGTGCAAAAACTTGTTCTTTTTTAATGAAGAGAAGAGAAGGGGTATTTATAGGAGAAGAGACCTTCTCTAAAAAGATCTCCTTCCCTTGTTTATCAAATCTTCATTCCTTATCAACTGAGGAATGTGAGATTTGATAAATCTCTTCAAACTTGCTTTTCAAGAAACAAAACTCCTTTTCCTTTCAACTACTAGAAATCGCCCCTAGCCCCTAATTTTAGATAATTCCAAAATCAACCCATAATTATCCAATACTCAAATTGGTTAATTATTTATTCTTCCAATTAATTAACTACTTTAATTAATTTCATAATTAATCAGATAACTCTAATTAATTAATTATCAATTAATCAATTAGTCATCTAATTAATAATCTCCAATTGAATTAATACCATAATTCAATTACCTTGATTTAACAACTTTAAATCACTTGCTTTTCCTTTTAGACAGTCACCGTCCAATTGTATTGTGTGTGACCCTCTGGGTTCACCATCAACTGGCAGCAGGCCCACGACTTTCGTGATTTAATTAACAAGCAATTAAATGCTCCGATCAATTAAACTACTTTTAATTGACCACTCCTAGAATTAAATACTCTATTAATTCCGGAGTACCCACACTTCATGGTCGATGTCTAGCCACAAGCCCATGAAGCCCAATCAAAGGTGAATTGATTTATTGTGAACCTCACCTCTTATAATTGCCATGTACATACGGTCCTTCTACGACTGATTTCCCGATCGAGACCTAGGGTGTGTGAATTGATCGGCACCTCTAATTATCTCGATTCTGTACTTTCTAATTCTGGATAATAATTCCGGTGTGACTGCCTAATTTGGAAACCCCTTCCAAATTTGTCACCAACCATGGCCATGGGTTTCTAGGAACATATTATCGAAGAACGTACAGGAAATGCTCTCATCTTATCAGGATGAGGTGTTAGATCCTCTCTTAGTACTAACCACTCGCGTACACTTTTGTACGCACCCAACTTAGGCACTTTGCGGCCAGGCTAAGTGACCAGCACCTAAATCTAAGTACGCACATCCATGTACCGAATTCGCCCTAGTACCTCAAGTCTAAGGACTAAATCGTACACTATTATAAGCCTTGAGAAACATCCCATCACCGATATGCGTCATGCCCTTCCACAATGGGTTTCTCTGTTCGGGTCGTTCGATGCGTTCAATCCTCCATTGAACCACCTACTCATATGCACTGGACTCAAATTCCTTGCTCATGAAACTCTACAAATTCACTCCATGTGAATCATGCATACTTGTACAAGTCTTGACGATTCCTACGATACCCCGTCTCGTTCGGAATCTATGACTTGGAACGGTTTTAAGATCACGACCTTTGAGACTGTTTCATGATTGCACTCAGTACTGAAGTGAATCGTCCCATAGTCTATTGTGACCTCAGGATTTCATCCAATCGCTTTAGATAGGTTCGCGAGAGATGAAACTGGCCATTGTTCAGTTTCACATACTATGAATGAACGGCGTATTAATTATAAACCATAAGAAAATAGTACTTCAACAAGCTAATTAATATTGGCTTGCTGGGCACTACTCTATCAGTACGCAGCTTGGAAAATGATAGAGACAGAGTAATGAATGAAAAGGAAGAAATTCTTGCTGCCTATGTAAGACAAGGCTCCCAGTTAGTAGATTTGCAAAACGAACGAACACTACTCCAAAACCAAGTACAAGCAATGCGAGAAAAACTACTCGAATTTCAGCGTGATTTAATGGGAATTTCAGCAGCTTGGGAAGCCCAAACACAGGCTCGCACTCAAGAAAGAAACCATACATTATTCGAGCTTCAAAGGTACGTAGATACGATACTAGGAATTTTGCGCAACGAAGTGGTGCACACTATGTTTCTGGCCGAAAGACATGATCATCTGGGAAATCTTATTGAGTTATTGAGAAGAAGGAACTCCGACTATTATGACTTGATCGATACGGCTCGCCTTAGAGCCCAAACGATAACTTACGGAGCATTGTTTGGCCAAAATGATGAAGTAAGTTTTCCAGGGATACAAGTGGAAGCAGGAGAAGGACATTCTACAAACATCCGTCAGCAAAATCCTGCTTTTGATCCATCAACGGAATATATGCAGCAAGGTATTTTGCTTGGAGAAGGGGTTGAAGTAGGAGAAGTTGGACAAATTGTACCACCCGTGGCTAATTTTCAAACTGAGGAAGAACCAGAGGAAGATCCAGCCTGGATGTATGAACTAACTGATATAGATCAAGAAGAAGGGGTTGATTTGAGGAATGCAGATGATGGGACGGTTAGTGGAGCGGAGATACCCGCACCACCACGTACCAACCCATGATCTTCACACGACTAGCTTGTCACTAGTTTTCCCTTTTAGTGACAAGTTAGAATTTTGTTTGTCTAGTATTATCTCTAAAACTAACTATAAGTTAGGAGATAATTAGACACTTGACTAGTTCTTGTAAAACCTTAATGATACTCTTTAGATATATACTAATACAAGTATAACTATATAGGGTAGTAGTCAAGTTAACTCTTTTTGTCTTAGTCTTGGAATTTAATATCCTTAGAGTTAACATTAGAATATATGACTTTTGCTATGTAATCCGTGTACGTTACTATGGCAAAATATTTCATAGGGATGCATTTGGCATAATCATTTTGTATTTTACTATGCTATAATATTATATGTGTGCATCAAATCATTTGTAACAATACATTTAAGACACTAACATATCTACATTTCTTAGAATGGCACGAACAAGGAATCAAACTACGCCCACAAGTCCACGAGCTACACCACCATTAAGTACTCAAGCAAACCCGGCACCATCTCCAGGCGGAAATGATCCCAATCAAGGACAAAACTTTGCTAATATAGGACCTGCCATGGCACAACAACCTTTCCATAGAGATGGAGCACCAGACCTCACACAAATGTTTTCATTTATGCATCAATATATACAATTTTGTCAACAACAAACACATGCGAATGGCTCCACTAATGCATTAGTTCATCCGACTATGGATCAAACACTTGAAAGGTTTCTTCGTTTCCAACCCCCAAAATTCTTTGGAGAACCTAATGATCACAAGGCAGAATTATGGCTTTCCGAAATAGAGAATATTTTTAATGTACTAGATTACACTGATGTGCAGAGAATAAGTTTTGGCACATTTCGGTTAGAGGATACAGCTAGACATTGGTGGAGAACGGTGGAACAACGATGGCAACATGATAATACCCTTCGTACTTGGGAGAATTTTGTAAGAGAGTTTAATTGTAAATATATTCCTCAAGTTGTGCAAACCCGTCGTGAAAGAGAATTCCTAGACTTAACCCAAGGTACAATGACCGTGTCTCAATATGAGGATCGATTTACTAAACTTATTAGTAGGTATGCTCCACATTACCAAAATGACGAGGTCAGAAAGGTGAGGAAATTTATTGAAGGACTTAATTTGGAATTACGATGGGCAATAATTTCTACGGACACCACTAGTTACACCCATACAGTAGAAAAAGCATTGCAAGTAGAGTCGGAGATGAAAGAGTTAATGAAGGTTGAAGAACAACTCAAAAGAAATCGTCCATCAAGCTCTAGATGGGATAATGTAGGAAAATTCAATCAAGGGAATAAAATTTCAAAGACAGTTCATGGGGATCTCAAGAAGAATAATAATACGAAGACAAGATCTGCTACTAACCAAATGAGATCGATAGTGAGAGGGCCATGTAACTTTTGTGGCCACCCAAGTCACAATGAGGAAGCTTGCTGGAAAAAGAGTGGACGATGTATCGCATGTGGTAGTGACCGACATCTTATCAAAGACTGCCCAAGGGCGAAGAATAGCAGCACAACACCACAAGCGAAGCAAGGTGGACAATCAATTGGCCAAACTGGAAGACCTAAGGTCCCTGCTCGTGTTTACGCATTGGATGCCAATGAGGAAGTACCTGACCCAACGGCCGTGGTTGAAGGTAAAATCCATTTACTTGGCAAAATTGGCAAAGCTCTATATGATCCTGGAGCTACCCATTCTTTTATTGCTACTTCTTTTTCAACCAACATGTCCTTGGAATTTGAAAAACTGCCTTACACTTTTGAAGTAAGTACACCTATGGGCATTAGTATGACTACGGATTTGGTTTGTAAAGCATGCCCAATTATGATAGGCGGTATTAATTACCCGACCGACTTAATCCAATTAAACATCCAAGGATACAATGTCATCCTAGGGATGGATTGGTTGTACCAACATCAAGCCGAACTAAATTGTTATACCAAAGAGATAAAACTTAACAAGATTACACCAAGAGAACTCGAGGTTAGCCAGAAGAAACAACCACCAATACCAATCATCTCGGCAATTGAAGCAAGGGAAATACTGCAAGATGAAGGTTATGGATTCTTGGCTTATTTGATAAATAAGCCCAAAGACATAATTCAAATAGAGGAAGTTCCGGTAGTAAATGAGTTCGTAGAAGTATTTCCTGAGGAACTAATTAATTTACCTCCGGATCGCGAAATTGAATTTGTCATTGAAACTCTACCCGGGGCAGCACCCATCTCAAAAAGTCCTTACCGTATGGCTCCTGCTGAGTTAAAAGAATTGAAAACTCAGTTACAAGATCTGATTGAACGAGGGTTCATTCAACCTAGTTCCTCCCCTTGGGGAGCACAAGTCTTGTTCGTTAAAAAGAAAGATGGATCTCTTCGATTGTGCATCGATTATCGAGGACTGAATAGCGTCACTATAAAGAATAAATACCCTTTACCACATATCGATGAACTATTTGATCTATTACAAGGATCACATGTGTACTCAAAGTTGGATCTTAGACAAGGTTACTATCAATTGAAAATTCAAGAGAAAGATGTCTCAAAAACTGCTTTTAACTCAAGATATGGCCATTTTGAATTTCTAGTTATGCCATTTGGTTTAACAAATGCACCAGCGGCTTTTATTGATATGATGCACCGAATATTCAAACCTTTTCTAGACAACTTTGTTGTAATATTCATAGATGATATCTTGGTATTCTCAAAGACGAAGGAAGAGCATGCACATCATCTCAGGATTGTACTAAGGACTCTGAAAGAGAATAAGTTTTACGCCAAATTTAGTAAATGTGAGTTCTGGTTGGAACGAGTGACGTTCTTAGGACATGTGATATCCAATGCTGGTATTGAAGTTGATCCTTCCAAAGTAGAAGCAATTATCAATTGGAAACAACCAACAAATGTTACTGAAGTACGTAGCTTTTTGGGACTAGCTGGTTATTACCGCAAATTTGTCAAGGACATCTCTAAAATTGCGGCACCATTAACACAATTGACCCAAAAGCAATGTAATTTAATATGGAGCGATAAATGTGAATCAAGCTTTCAAGAGCTCAAGCGGAGATTAACAACCGCCCCCATACTAGCTTTACCCAAAGGTCCGTGTGGATTTGTTATCTATACAGACGCATCAAAAGAAGGTTTTGGATGTGTACTGATGCAGAATGGGAGGGTAATTGCATATGCTTCAAGGAAACTAAAATTACATGAACAAAATTACCCCACTCACGACCTAGAATTGGGAGCAATCGTGTTTACTTTGGCAAAATGGAGACATTACCTGTACGGGACAACTTTTGTAGTATACACTGACCACAAAAGTTTGAAATACCTGTTCACTCAGAAAGAATTAAACATGAGGCAGCGCAGGTGGATGGAATTCCTTGAAGACTATGATAGTTCAATTTTATATCATCCTGGAAAGGCTAATGTAGTAGCCGATGCCTTAAGTCGAAAGGCAAAGATTCAAAATATCAAAGGGAAAGAACAAACATATGTGAAAGCTATGATATGTATGCAAGCTCATAGACGATTGACCAATTTAGATATGCAACCCGAATGGTGCACTCAAATTCGAAAAGCTCAACACGAAGATGAAGATATTAGAAAACAAATGGAATTCGTGGAAAAGAAATTAGATTCAAAATTTGACATGGATAGATCAGGTATACTACGATTCCAAAATCGAGTTTGGGTTCCAAAAACTATGCGAAAAGAATTGATGGAAGAAGCGCATAGAACAAGGTACACAGTTCATCCTGGAGGTACTAAAATGTACAAGGACTTAAAGAAACAATTTTGGTGGAATGGAATGAAGCGTGACATTGCTGACTATGTAAAGAAATGCATGACTTGCCAATTGGTAAAAGTTGAACATCAACATCCTGCTGGAAAACTGCAACCACTACCGATACCTGACTGGAAATGGGATCAAATTACTATGGATTTCGTAACAGGTCTACCAACTGTAAGAAATGGATGCAACAGTATCTGGGTTATTGTGGATAGGCTTACTAAATCGGCTCACTTTCTTCCTGTAAAGACAAACTACAATGTGGAAACATTGGCTGAATTATACAAGAAAGAGATCATTAGACTACATGGGTTACCATCTTGTATAATTTCAGACAGGGATCCTAAATTTACTTCGAGGCTATGGAAATAGTTACAGGAAAATCTTGGAACTAAGCTGAAATTCAGTACAGCCGCACATCCTGAAACAGATGGACAGTCAGAGTGAGTTATTGGCTTCTTAGAAGACATGTTGAGAGCATGTGTGTTGGACTTCAAAGGTAGTTGGGACCAGCATTTACCACTTATAGAATTCGCATACAATAATAGTTATCATGCTTCCATTCAAATGGCACCATACGAAGCTTTATATGGCAGAAAATGTCGCTCCCCACTCCATTGGGATTTGGACGAGTGGAGAACAACTTCAGACAGCTCACGTAGAGCGATAAGACCAGAGATTATTCAGGAAGCCATTGATAAGGTACAAATAATCAAACAAAGAATAAAAGCTGCACAAGACCGACAAAAAAGTTATGCCGATCTTCGTAGAAGAGATCTAGAATTTGATATAGGGGACAAAGTATTTCTAAAAGTATCACCCAGGAAAGGATTCAAAAGAATAGGGAAAGGTGGAAAATTAAATCCACGTTATGTAGGACCTTTTGAAATCGTTGAGCGAATAGGCAAATTGGCCGACAAATTAGATTTACCCCCAAATCTTACGGGAATTCATAACGTGTTCCACGTATCACAATTGAGAAAATACCAGCCAGACGAATCCCACATTTTAGAACCCGATCGTCTACAAATAGAAAGTGACCTATCATACAAAGAAATACCAGTTCAAATCCTTGATCAAAAGTTCCAGGAACTTCGCAACCGCAAGATACCTTTGGTAAAAGTATTATGGAGAAATCAAAATGCAGAAGAAGCAACATGGGAACGAGAAGAAAAATTGAGGAAGCATCATCATGAACTCTTCACCTCAGGTTAGAATCTGGAGACCAGATTTCTTTAAGAGGGGGAGATTGTAACATCCCTACTAAAGCAATTAATTGAAGTGGTAGAAATAAAGATTTATTATTAAATAGTTTAAATAATTTTCATAAGTAAATAAGTGAAATAAAGTTTCACCAAACAAGACTTAAGGTAAGAAAAATCTAGACAATAAAACTTTTACCCCAACCTCTTAACATTATTACAAGAAAGCCATTCTTCCTTCCTATTTAAGATAATTATAGAGTCATTAAACAGACCACACTTCCTCCAAATAATCAAATAAAAACGTCCATAAGAGCTTAGGAACACTAGGAAGAAATAGAAGTAAGTCAAGGTAAGAATTCTTCTACTAACTTATATACCTGAAGTTCTTCTCTTTAATACCTATATCTAACGAAAAACTTTTGATTCCAGTTAATATTTGAATCAATTTAAAGTTGGAAAGAAGTAGGTTCAAGTCTTGTATCAATCCATCACTTACAAAGGAAGTTATTAAGGTAAACTTACAATCTACACAATTCTGCGCAGTGTTATTGTTTGGCCTATAAGTTGAGTTCGGATTGGAATTTTTAGAATCTGTATGTTGGGTTGGAAAGAAGACAAAATTTTGTGTGTTCAAGTAGTATTTTAGTCTGCCATGTCCGGTTCATATGCCGGTGGTGGCTCGATCTCAGAACAGCTCAAACAGGGGAGTTAAATTAACTAGGACTGTTTTGGGGTTTTGAGTGTTTATGTTTATTTTTGACTCATCTTATGACATAATAACCTTATAATATATTTTGTTAATTTATGGCTTTTATGTTATGAAAAATGGCTAACCTTTGTATTTACCTTCTATTAACTAGTTGAAAAGAGAAAGTGTTAATCAACCTATCATGGATTCCTTTTGAATTTCTGCTGAAAATTTTGACATTAATATACTATTGATTCTGACCATTTAAAATTATGTCCTTCAATCTAATGAAACTATTTTGAGTTAGGAAACCATAGGATTTTGTTCCAGGTCATTCCATTATATATGTAAAAAGTTATTCAAATAGTAAGCCTTGCTGCCAACACTAAAAGAAAAAAACCGATTTCATGAGATAATTTGTTTGTTACTTTATTTACACTATCTGAAACTCCAAGGCTTATAATTCCATTATTCTTAGTTTACTTCAAGTCTAGTGATTATTATAATATACTACAGATTTTAATAAGTGCTTACTCAAATTAGGTCCGGAGAATACAAGTCAACAAGATAGAATTGATCTTCGGGTGAGGCTTCTCGTTCTTTCTTCAGCCCTCTTGGCACACCGCCCTGAGAACAAGAACAACTTTGATATTCTAAATTTCATATTATTTCAAAGCACAAACTCATTCTATTATATATACGTTCTACTTTCTGACTTGATTGAGCCCGTTCTTGATATAACATGTTCTTGTTGATTCCGATTGTGCTTCACACCTATTTCGACATTTCAATGACATCCCTCATTTCTTTCATTCGATCTAGTAGGTAATATTATCCCGAGTTATGGATTATGTCTATCTTTTGTTATGTTACTATCACCCTTGGGGACGCCCTTGGGAAGTTGGGCCCTAGGGACTAACAAAGTTGACGGCTGGGCGACATCGGGTCGTCGGTATACGATCTCTTTCATTAGTACCCCTCTGTGGTTTAGTTACAGGTAAGTGATCCGAACTGAACTGAAATGCACCCGGGCATGTCCTCTGTTTTTGTTTGGCGAGGTCGCTCCTCGTACGGAGGTATAAGGTGGATAAGATTTGTACTTGACTATTTTTTTTGTTTACCGAGTAAGATCATGAAATCCTGAATTTCGTTCTCCTTACTTCTTGATCTTATAAATAATGCTTCATATACTGTCAAATTTTGCTATTCCTTTCTAGTTCACTATCCATATTCTTGTTAATACGTATATAACTTTGTTTTGGCATCACAATTCCTCACTAAGTCGAACAAGACTTACACCTCTTTCTATTGTTGTTCTTTTCTCAGATTGACTTTGGAAACTAAGAATCAAGAAATGAAGAATGCGAGATAATTGTTGAGTTTCATAAGTCATATATGTAAACGCTTTATTATCATATGTTTGTTTTCAACATATTAAGTGCTAGGTTTGGATTCTCTTTTGGATTGTAATACGTAAAGTAGGAGAAAGTGACTAATATGCGCTACTTTAAATATGAGTCACTCTTTGTTTTGAAACTTTGTAAGTCTAGAACTTCCGCTGTATAGATTATAATTATAGTGCTTATCTAATAACATGGAATGTTCTGTTAGAATTGACACACGACCAATTCAATTAAATCAACATTTACAAGTGTTAAGTCAATTGAGTTAGTCGGGCGTCACAGAGAAGCTCAGCCACCGTCTTTCCGATGAATTTCTCGAGCAGTTGCGGTCCAATCCTTACCAGACCAAGTTCCTAATTCAGGAAGGCATTTTGTGATTGGCTGGGTTGAGCCACTGTGATTATCCTGCCCCGGCGATTAAATATCCCGGTCAATCCTCCGAAGGATCCCTTCCGCTGATCGGTGACCTGCCAGCCTCTAGTGCTCTGCTCCTTGCCCCTCTTTCTTTGGGTATGCTTCTTATCTTCTGCCTACTTTGAGGTTTGACCGAACAATTCTTCTTGTTTAAACCCGTGCACAATTTGTATTACTCCTGCAGGTCGAGTCGTCGAGAAATTTCGACTGTCCGCTGCCGGCTCGGTCGAAGATAAGCGATTTTATTTCGACCCGTTACCTTATGCCTCCGAAAGAAGAGCGGACACAAGTAAATTAGGTGGGAATTCAGTCGTCATACCAGTCACGATTCCCGATTTGAGAGGGCTTGGCACTATGAGTTCCCTAAACTCTGCCACTGCCGGACCTCTTCGAACCTTGTTTTCCCCCGATACTTCTGCTCTTTCGTCCGTTGGCTATAGTCAACATTCTTGGAACCGGATTCAGGGTATCCAGGAATATGAGAAGCTTCTGAGTCGAAAGAGAAACGCCGAACACCCCGGACCCCCAAGGAGGGTAAAACCTTTTGGTGTGAGTTCTGACTCTGTTCCATGTCGAGAAGGTAGGTCGGAGCCCGATGTGGTGGATTTCATGGACGAGCACCTCCGCGGTAGCAGGGCTGCTGGATACCCTGAAGACGGTACCATTCTAACCGATCTGGATTCGGGTGGTGAGAATGAGTTCGACAAAGCCGCTAGAATCTATATGGCTAGTCGGTTTAAACGGGATATCCTGCTTCATTCCTTCAAAGGTGATTTTGAGGTTTTGAGTGATTTCTCCCGAACGTATCACGAGGTAAATACTCGTCTTTTGACTATCTGTTCTTTCTTCAGTGCCCTTAACATTTCGGTGCTATCTTAAATTACTTCATAGATCGGGGATTTGTTCGCCATCCAAACCTATCGCTTAGCATTGCTGCAGCAGGAGTCGCAGGATGCTCATGATGCGTATGCGCAAATTTTCGTTGATAATCAAACTCTTCGATCTCAATTAGCAGAAAGTCAACGAGAATTATTTCAAATAAAGAAGGAGCTCGAAGAAGCGACTATGAAACGTTCCTCGTCTGTGGAAGAGGATTTGCTGTCATCCGTTAAAGAGAGGAGTGCCCTCGAGGAAGAGCTGAAGAAGGTAAAGATCGAACTTGAGCTAGCAAAGCAAGATTCCGAGCGTGCATACGCCCAAGGCCGGGAAGAGGCTGTGATTCCAGCCATACGAGAATTCTTGGAATCTCATGTCTTAGATCCCTTAGTCCAAAGGAGAATGGGAGGGATTCTTCAAACGATCTTCTATAAAGGGGTTCAACAATTGGTTTCGGCCGAGAGAATTCCAGATAATATGGACAAATATTATCAGCATATGAACCCTTTTAAAAATGCTGAAGGGAAGGATTACAAAGCTTCCTCTTTACCCAAGGCGGATATAAAATGGCAGGATCATCGCTTTGCCCCCTTAGTAGAGGAGTTTGGCACTCCGATGCCTAACCCTGACTTGCTCGAGCGCTCTAACGACGATTACCCTTCTGCTTCAGGGAAAAAGGAAGATGTTAACATAGAGGACGGATCAGATAAGGAAGATGATCGACCCGTTGACCAGACTAATCCATTAGGCAGCGGCGGCGAAGATGGCGTCGGTCCGAATGCTAAGTTCGATCATGCCGGAGGGGGTGATCTATAGTCTCGTAGTTAGGGATCGAATGTATACATGTATGTAACCCACTTTTGTAATTGGATTTGCTTTCCTCTCGGTTTAATTCGTGTAATTTGTAAATTCCAACCTTGCCAATATTTAGACATTATTTGCCCTTCGTAGTTCGATATTTTCTCGTAATCTATGCTCGATATCTATTTATTCCATATAGAATCTTTCTTGAAAGTCGCGTCGATTCTACTATTATAATTATAGGGTCTAGCGCCTATAAATATGAGGACCTCTTCAAATTTTGTCAGAAAATATTCTCAGAGATCGGAGCTCTTCCTCTATATTTTGTACTCTTCTAATTTCTCAACTCTATCCCCGTTAATCATGGAAAATATTCTAGGGAAGGCAATCGACCCCAAACTGCTGTTTGGTGCCTTGCAGAATAAAAATCCGAGCAAAGAGCAGAAACCTGCCAAGGAGGCCAAACCCTCCAAATCTTCTTCTAAGACCTCTGTGTCTTCCCCGAAAGCCTCTAAAGGAGGGGAAAACAAGAAAGATAAAAGCATTTCTTCGAGGCAAGCCAAGGGCAGTTCCAACAAGTCCATTTTGGATGAAGAGCTCGAAGCTGCGCTCGGGGGTTCTTCCCCGAAAGTTGTCGATTCTTCGAGTGAAGATCCTATCAGAGAAAAGACTCCCGTTCCTTCTTCGAATAAAAGGCCTTATTCCGATGGGGTCACTCCCATCGAGGCTTTGCAGAATCTTGCTATCTGTAGCCAACCATCCTCTGATGATTCTTCACCCGTTCCCCCCGCAGGAGGTCTCAGCAAAAAACCTAAGTTAGAAATTGGTGGAGGGGCTTCTGCTGAAGCTTTAAAAATTGATAATCCTCCCGAACCCCGCGTTGACTCTGCTACATCGAAAGTTATTCCTTCCCCGCCCGAGGAGTCGAAAGATGGGTCCGCTTCTAAGGCTGATCCCATGGATAGTCTGTTGCGAGTTAACTTTACTTCTTCCGAAACCGACATGTCCAAAGAGAGAAATATAGAAGAGTTGTTCGAGTCTGGGACGCACTTCCTGTTTCAGGTTTTAACAATGATATTATATATATATATATATATATATATATATATATATATTTTATCTAACGTTGCCGATCTTTTTAACAGGCCGGACAGGATTTTGTCGAACTCAAAATGTTTGCTGAGCGGAAACAAATCAGCGTGCTACTATTTCCCTCGAGCTGGAGGAGAAGAAAGCCGAATTCGACCGTGTCTTCGCGGAGAAGCTTGCTCTAGAGAGGGAGAAGACTGCTAAAGAATATGGAGAAGAGATCCACAAGCAGCTGAATGAGGAGCTCGAAAAACTGAAGAGTCTTCACGAGCAGGAGAAACAAGACTTCACGCGTCGAGAAAAGGATGCTTACGACCGTGGATATGAAGCGGGATGTGAGGCTCGTAATGCCGAGCTTCGAAAGATTTTCTCCGACAATAAGCTTCTCTATATGTTGTCTTCTATTTACTCAGACTTGCTGTATGGCTATATTGTTTTTACTTCTGTGTGATCATGAATAATTTCAGACATTTTTATCCCCTATGGTTTGTAATAATCTATTTACTTCTCGGATTGCATGTTCTTCTATAATTTGATGTGTTCTTTTCTGTTCATGCTTTAGTTTGCTTTCTTCGTTTGACCTTGTGGTCGTGAGTTTGCCCTCGGAATTCTTGATCTTTGATCTTGGTATAAGATTTCTTCTCTGGCTCTTCTCTTCCCAAAAGCATCACTGCCACCACTATTATGCTTATTCCAAAAGTTCAGAATGCTGTCAGTTGGTCTCAGTTTCGTCCTATCAGTCTTTGTAATGTCTCTTGTAAGATCTTTACAAAGATCTTGAATGATAGGCTTGTGACTGTGTTGCCTCGGCTCATTTCCGAAAATCAGTATGGTTTTATGCATGATAGACTCGTTGCGGATGACATTTTGCTTGCTAAAGAGCTGGTGCACGAAATTAATCACCCTAGGGCTAAAAATGGTAATATGATTATCAGACTAGACATGGCTAAAGCGTATGATAGAGTCCACTGGCCTTTTTTATTTGATGTGCTTAGGAAGTTTGGTTTTTCTGACCACTTTATAGCCCTTCTTAGATGCACTGTTGAATATACCTACTCCTCTGTACTTGTTAATGGCCAGTCTGCTGGTTTCTTTCGTTCTAGGAGAGGGGTTAGGCAGGGAGATCCCATTTCTCCCACTTTGCTTATTTTGTCTTCGGAGTTTTTGTCTAGGGGTCTTACTAAACTGTTTCTTGACCATCCTGATATTCAATATTTCACTAATGGGGGTTTTTGTGTGTCTCACTTGGCTTATGCGGATGATTGCATAATTTTTGCAAAGTCCACATATAGGTCCATTACTAAGATCATGCACTTTCTTGATTACTACTCTCGGGTGTCTGGACAGGCTGTCAATCCGCAGAAGAGTAAGATTATTGTTGGGAAGGGTTGTCATAGGAGAGCTAGGGCCCATATTAAAACCATTTCTGTTTTTCTTATGGATAGTCTTCCTTTAGAGTACCTCGATGCCCCTTTGTTTAAAGGGAAGAAAAACATGGCTCTTTTTGACCCCTTATTGGCTAAGATTAGATCTCGTCTGACTGGTTGGGAGACCAAGTCCCTCTCCCCTGGTGGTAAACTTGTGCTTTTGAAAAGTGTGCTCACATCTATTCCCACTTATACTTTTCAGGTCATCTTTCCCTCCACTAGGCTGTTAGTTGAGCTTGAGAGACTCTTTGCTAGATTCTTCTGGAGTAAGACCAGTAGTCAGAAGATCCACTGGTCTTCCTGGAAGAATATTTGTTTTCCCTCTTTGGAAGGTGGTCTAGGGATTAGGAGATTGTCTGATGTTGCTACTGCCTTTTCCTACAAGCTTTGGTGGAGGGTTAGGGAAAATGATGGGATTTGGTCTAGATTCATGGTACAGAAGTATACAAAGTCCCACCATTTCTATACTGCTTTGAATGCCAGATATAAATCTCAAGTGTGGAAGCATATGTGTAAGGTTAGAGACTTGTTTTCTGAGAATGTCTTTTGGGGGTTACGAAATGGGCATATATCTTTCTGGCATGATCATTGGATCAGTGATAGGCCTTTAAAATATCTGCCTATTCCTAATCTCCCAGTTGATAACCTTAGAGTTTGTGATTTCTTTATGCATGACGAATGGAATGTGGATCTTCTCCTTTCCTGCCTGCCTACTGATGTGGTGAGTGATATTGTCTTACTGCATATTGATTTGAATGAACATGATGTGATTACTTGGAAGCACACTCCTGATGGTTTGTTTAACATCAAAAGTGCTTGGAATTTTACTAGACTTAAGAAGCCAGTTGATCTGTTGATGAAGCATGTGTGGAACTCTCTTATCTTACCTTCGGTTTCTATTTTCGTTTGGTGGCTTTTGAACAACTGGATCCCTGTGGACAGTGTTATGCAATCCAGAGGGATTCAATTAGCATCAAAATGCCAATGTTGTTTTGATATTGAGAGTATCCAGCATGTTTTTATCAATGGATCAGTGGCTTCCCAAGTTTGGGAGTATTTTGCTAATCTGTTTGGTGTAAAGAAGGTTTTGACTGATAACCCCAGATTTTTGTTATCTGTTTGGATTAACTCCTCTACTTTTTGTGGTCCAGGACATTTGAGGTCTGTAGTAGCCATTTATGTTCTTTGGAACCTATGAAAGTGCAGAAATAATTCCAAACATCATAACAAAAATCACCCTGCTTTAAACATTATAAATAGGTCAATTTCTGAGATTAAGTCTTTGTACTTAACTTCAAAAATTAGACCTTGTAATTGGAAGTGGGATTTAAGTATTCTTAGATCTTGGGGTATCAATGTCAAACCTTCTTTAGAACCTACATGTTTTATGGTTAATTGGCTTCTCCCTTCTGCTGGTTTTGTTAAGTTGAATACAGATGGTTGTTCGAGGGGAAATCCAGGTGTTGGGAGTTTGGGTGGTATTGCTAGAGATGCTCATGGTGAAATGATATTTAGCTTTTGTGACTTTATTGGGCTTTGTACTAACACTGAATCAGAGATGAGGGCTTTAATCAGGGGACTTAAACTTTGTGAATCGTTTGGATGTTCCAATGTACTGGTTGAGGTGGACTCTCAGGTTCTGTGTTCGATCTTAAAAGGTAAAAAGCAGGTACATTGGAAACTTGTGAATTTATTGTACAAAGCTCAAAATTTCTTGCAAAAACTTGATTCTTCAGTGAATCATATCTACAGGGAGGCTAATCAGGTTGCTGATCATTTAGCCAACCTGGGATGTGATTCACAGGAATCATACATTTTCCATCCTGGTGAGGGGGATAGGAAATTGAAAGGTCTTATTTGGTGTGACAAATTCCAGATGCCTTCATTTAGACACACCAAATAAACCTTCTCTACCTCTATATGATATTGATATTCCGGGTAGTTTATCAGACTGTTCTGATACACTATCAGGGGAATATTCTTTAGCTGCATTTCATATAGAGTAGTTATCCTATTAGTGCATATAGTTGATCTTTATTTTACTTTGGCCTGCTCCCCTGGCCTTTCTTATTCCATCATTTGATTTACCCCTTCTTTCTGAGGTTAGCTATCCTTGTTTTTGCATGATTCAGTCATCTTTCATGGCTTTATCGATATTAGCTAACTTACAGGCCACACTTCACTCACCACTTCTACATTGTGCCTCCCATGCACCGCACACACTTCAGGGTAGTTTATCAGACTGTTCTGATACACTATCAGGGGGAAGTTCCTTAGATGCATTTCATATAGTGTAGATATCTTATCTATGCATATAGCTGATCCTTTTTTACTTTGGCCAGCACCCCTGGTCCTTCGATTTCCTTAATTTGATTTGCCCTTGCTTTTCTGAGGTTAGCTATCCTTATTTTGCATGATTCAGTCATCTCTCATGGCTTTATCAATATTAGCTAACTTACAGGCCTCACTTCACTCACCACTTCTTCATTGTGCCTCCCATGCACCGCACACACTTGTCGTGTCCGGGTCACAGTGTTTAAGTTGGTCTGCACCGGCTTATTCACTCAGGGACAACCTTTAGATGCATTTCATTTGCACTTTACAGCATATATTCCCTTTGCATGTTAGGAAGCCCTTTGTTTTATTTTCTGTATGAGTTCCCTAGTCCATTGACAATTCTACCATTTGGTTATCCTTGCTTCCAATGCCTGGCAGTCACTTTCTGCATGTAGGTTGGGTCATCTTAGATGACTTGACAAGTTCATTCATCTCACATGTGTGGACTTACACTCATTATTTCTGTCAGGTAATTGATCCAAGTAATTCACCATTTCTATACTTAACCATGCCTTTGCACATTTCACACACTATTCTATGATGGTTCGTGGTTGTGTTGAGAAGTTGGTGGTGTTGGGTGTTGGTGATTTCCTTGTACATGGTTAGCCTTGTGGTAGAGTCTTAATCCAGGGATTCTATTTCAGGGGTTGGAGTTGTGGTGATGATCTTCTTGTTTGGGGCATTATCTTTATGTTTGTATTGTGATGGCTGGTGGTACTTGCTAGTAGTTGCTTTTCTATCAGGGCTCAGAGAAGACTATATGTAGGAGGCTGTTTGAGGAGTTGCTACTTATCTTTGACTTCAGAGGGCTCTTCTTCTCTTCAGGGCTCTTAGGAGGCTATATTCTGGAGGTCTGATGGAAGGAGTTGTTACTTTGTGTTAGTTATTTGTTATGATTTTGCCCCTGCGTGGGTGTTTTGGCCAGCCTGTTGGTACCATTTCATACCCCTGCGTGGGTTCTCCCAGTGTGTGGGCATTTATCTAACTTTTTGATTTTTGTTCCCCAGTGTTGGCTGTTCATTTTGTGTTCTTGCTTTGTTGTGTTGTTTTACCTTTTTGGTTCCTTTGTTTTAGGGGTTGGTCCCTTTTGTTCATACGCTTTGATGGGGTTATATAAATTGTGAGTTCCCCCTCACGTTATTAGATCTTCTGCCATTCAAATCCAGAAGGATTGAAAAGAAAAGGAACAAACAACCAGGAAATACAAAGGAACCACAATGAGAAAGTGAGGAACGTATAAGTTATAGAGTCAGAAGCTGAGCCATAAGCATGATAAGCTATGAGAAACACCATAAGTTCTACAGCTTTAGTGAAATGGCTCCTTGAGTACATTCTGTAATTCTCAGCAAATTTTTCATGTCTCAAAACAAAACCACGCCCTGTGGCTCTGTATTTAGCTCCACCGTGTAAAATGGTTCGGCCATTGTAATGGAGCTTTGTTCCAAGAGAGAATGTAAAGAAGACCGATGACAATTTAAGCTGCATGATTATTAAATCACCAGCTGCAATTCTAAAACCCCTTTCTAGACCAATTTCCATAATCATGGGCAGTGCCATCAAAAGACCTACCTGAACAACCGATTGTGATGCCATGACACTCATCAAAGCATCGTCTCCCCTAGATCTTGCATATCTGACTATGGTCCTCTCCAGTCCACTCAGTGAAAGATAGAGGTTACCATACAAGAACGAATACATTGTAAGGACCACCAGCTGCAAAGAATCAAGGAACAATTTGGTCAATAATTATTTATCAGTCAGAGGATACACGGAGTTAGTATTACCACAAAAAGAAGTAACACAATGAAAAAAAGTATTTCTTCAGTGTGTAAATTTAAGGCATTGTATAGCTAATGTCGTATTTTAGTTTCTTAGTCCTTCTCAACCAATATAAATGGTGCATTTACCTCCAAATTATATCGGTGTGTCCAGCATGCTGTTCCAATGTATTTTTTAAATGTTTCAAGGAAATCTATTTAGATTTATCAGTGATTATAATCAAATGAAGCCTCTTACCATTGAGCTCACATAGAACCCGTGGTGGTGTAGTAACATGACAGCATCCGGAAGAAGTCAAAACGATGCCCTAATTTGTAGATATCACGGCTGAGTGTCTGCTCCCCATTACAACATGCAACTTTAGCTGCAAAAAGTGAGATCTGGTTGAGACCCACATCTCGTCCCTTCCGAACTTGAATATATTCATGGTGAGTAATATTTCCACGTCTTAGAGTTGAATTAAACCCTTCAAACGATAAAAATATGTTAGAAAATACATACAACTTAAGTACTTGTTAGAAAATATTGGTTAAGATCTCACCAGCAAAGATATCCTCACTGAGATTGATTCCCCTTGAAGCTTTACAGATGCCTCCACGGGTAATGTAAAAAATTCAATCAAAAACGTCTGGATGTCCATAATGGAATCGCACTCTATATAAAAGGAAGTAGACCAGAAATAAACGGTATAAGTATTGTGATGAATCACCAAAACAATAGGGTAAAGATTAGCTTTCCTCGAAAAATAAGGGCATGAAGGAAAGAATATACTATAATAGTCTTGCAAGAACTCTCTGACCAATGGTGACAAAGGTTGTCTCTTGATTTGACATGAACCAAGCCAGTGATGACACACTGCCAGTCAAAGATGTGACAGATCAGAGAGAGCCAAACCTGAAAATGTACCAAAATTGCAAGAAAGTTCAAATTAAGACCAAGCCTTCCAGTAAAAATATGCTCCCGAACACCCAGGATTGTAGGCGGTCGCACCCCATGATCTTCATTAAATTCCTCAAGTAGGTTGTGCATCTTAAAAGCTTCTTCCAAATAGTTATCCTACAAAGGGAATCAAGAAATTAAAGTTATCCTATAATGGGAGGCAAGAAATTACTGTAATCCTACAGCGGAAGGAAAGAAGTTACGGTTACTTTCTTCATTGTGCGGTGAGATAAAATGTCCTCACTTTACCTGGTTCATATCAATGGTCTGAAGAGCTTCTCCGCGAGTGAAAATAATAGCATGATTTTGGTTTTCAGGCTTCCCATCTCTATCTTTGCTGACCAGGAAGCTTTATACGGTAGATATCCTTAAGATCAGATCAGGAGTTAAAACCGAATCCTTTTGGCAAATTATTTAGAATAATTTTTTTTTAAATTACCTGATCAAGATAATCTACAGCTTTCATCAATACAGAGTAATAAACCTTCTGATTTTTCCCATCTTCCCTTTCCTCAACTTCATCTATATATGCTACACGAAGAGATGGATTACTGGGGAAAAAAAATAGATACAAACAAGTGAGCTCATTAACCTAATGATAATAAAAACTTTACAGGAGAATATTTTAGCATTGTCAACAGTGTAAAATTTACTTAACCTTGAGATTTAAAATGTCGGTCGCACGACGATCGCCACTTCGCTTCTGGTTCCCATAGTTCTGGCAAGTTGTAACGTATGTGAATTTCATGTCAGCTACAGCGTCCAATTGAGTATACATGGATCTTTGACTCTTTTTATCTTCTTCTGATGGTTCTGTAATAGTTTTATAGCCTTCAAGTATCTCTGTTCAATTAAGAAAAAAACAGTCATAAACAAACACTATATTGCTCTGATATCTACTTTTGCGAGATTCTCTGAACATTACTATGTAGAAACAGGCCCTTTGAGCAGTTCACAGGTAGCAGATAACTACAGAAATTATATTCTTCATTCTTTAACTTTCTACACTATTCCGAAATTCTCATTACCTTAACTTGACTTGAAGTACACAAAGTTACACGATTCCTGTTTATGTTAATTTCAACTATTTTGAAGTTGCAATTTCCTTATGTGAACCATGTACACACTCTTGAAATTTACAGCATGATCCCTCTTATAATCGTGGAAAAAGATTTGATCTTACCATTTTCTCTAGCCATGTCAAGAAAAGCCTGAAGTTTCAAGGCCCTTTTATAATACATCATTCCTCTGACTGCAAGAATATACATTTTTCCAAATTAACAATTTGAAGGGAAAAGATAGGAAAAGCACATGAAAGAGGAAATAGAGTAACAAATTAACCTGTTCTTCTAAGAGTCTGTCCTCTCAAGGAGGCCCAATGACATAGTTGCAGTATGTTTTCTTCATTTTCCCAAATTTCAAATACCTTGCAGTTTAGATGGTCCATGAAGTTATTCCATTCATCTGAATGGAGTATTGATATGATTGTAAAATAAGCGATACAATATTATTTTAATAAAATGATAATAGATACGTATCAAATTGAGCAATTAAGCAGACCTGGATAAATCTTTTGGAGGGAACACCCAAGGGCTAATGGTCAGACAGAAGTGGTAAACCGAGAAATTATTAAGTCTTTGGAAAAAAGACTGGACGCCGCAAAAGGAAAATGGTTGGATGAACTTCCCGGAGTAATTTGGGCCAATCGAACAACTGTTAAAGCCTCGACTGGCGAAACTCCCTTCAGTTTGGTTTATGGTTCAGAAGCTGTCATTCCAGTCAAAGCATTAGTTCCAAGCCCGAGGATCGAATTGCTCGATAAAAAAAATAATGAAGCAACAAGGAAAGACGATATAGATCTGACGGAGGCATTAAGAGAAAAAGCTGCAGTACGCTTGCAGGTTACCAAATCGAACATGGAGAAAGCCTACAATCAAAAGGTACGAATACGATCCTTTAAGGAAGGAGATTTGGTCTTAAAAAAGGTAGAAGTATCAAAAATTGTGAGAAAGTTACAACAAAATTGGGATGAACCTTACATCGTCATTGGCATAGGAAAGAAGTGTACATACAAAATTGCGCACATTGATGGTACACCTTTACCAAGAACATGGAATGCGGTCAACCTAAGAAGATACTATGGACGTTGATGAGCAGCGCCTCAATGTTATTTTTTCTTTTTCTTTATTTGCACAATATCTCTTTTTGTTTTTGCTGGTCAACCATTTGTTCTAATTTAACATAATAAAAAGCTTTTGCTTATTTCTTCAAATATTGTTCCATCATTTGATTGAAGTCTAAAGGAAAAGCCATTACTAAGACAAAAGGTTAAAAACCTATAATTAGTAAAACCGATTGGGTCGATAAACACTTATCGATCTCCAATCTACGAGCTAAAGGGTTAAAACCAAATAATTGGTAAAAAAACCTTAGTATATAATGAATAAAACCGATTGGGTCGGTAAACACTCATCGATCTCCAATTCACGAGCTAATAGGTTAAAACCAAATTTTGGTAAAAAACCTAAGTATATAATGAGTAAAACCGATTGGGTCGGTAAACACTCATCAATCTCCAATCTACGAGCTAAAGGGTTAAAACCAAAAATTGGTAAAAAAACCTTAGTATATAATGAGTAAAACCGATTGGGTCGGTAAACACTCATCGATCTCCAATTTACGAGCTAATAGGTTAAAACCAAAATTTGGTAAAAAACCTAAGTATATAATGAATAAAACCGATTGGATCAGTAAACACTCATCGATCTCCAATCTACGAGCTAAAGGGTTTAAACCAAATAATTGGTAAAAAAAAAAAACCTTAGTATATAATGAGTAGAAACAATTGGGTCGGTTAACACACATCGATCTCCAATGTATGAGCAAATGGGTTAAAACCAAAAATAGGTAAAAAAAACCTAAGTATATAATAAGCAAAACTAATTTGATCTGTAAACACTCATCGCCCTCAAGTAGGTGGGGTAATCGAGATGGAGTCAAAATACAGAAATACTCGCTAGCAACAAAGCAGAATCATGCAAAATGGAGAAAACTTGAAATTTTATTAGATTCATCTTTACAAATAAACAAAGACATCTTTCTCTTTACAGATTGCTAGATAACAAGAAATAAGAAGCCCTATCTAACAGGTGGATGCTTTCACGACAATGTCCACAGAAACACCATTCTCCTCCCTAGTACCTCGACCTTCTTCTTCAACCACCTAAGAAACATGCTGCTCAGGATGGTCGACTTCTTTGGTTCGATGGCCAGGCCCGGAAGATCGATTCCCGTTTCAATCAAATTAACCTCCAAAAAGCCTGATAGCCCCTTGCGGTTATTCGACCAAAACAAGATCTCGTTGGGATCATCGCAATCTCCAATCTACGAGCTAAAGGGTTAAAACCAAATAATTGGTAAGAAAACCTTAGTATATAATGAGTAAAACCGATTGGGTCGGTAAACCTCCAATTCACGAGCTAATAGGTTAAAACCAAAATCTGGTAAAAAACCTAAGTATATAATGAGTAAAACCGATTGGGTCGGTAAACACTCATCGATCTCCAATTTACGAGCTAATAGGTTAAAACCAAAATTTGGTAAAAAACCTAAGTATATAATGAATAAAACCGATTGGATCAGTAAACACTCATCGGTCTCCAATCTACGAGCTAAAGGGTTTAAACCAAATAATTGGTAAAAAAAAAAAAACCTTAGTATATAATGAGTAGAAACAATTGGGTCGGTTAACACACATCGATCTCCAATGTATGAGCAAATGGGTTAAAACCAAAAATAGGTAAAAAAAACCTAAGTATATAATAAGCAAAACTAATTTGATCTGTAAACACTCATCGCCCTCAAGTAGGTGGGGTAATCGAGATGGAGTCAAAATACAGAAATACTCGCTAGCAACAAAGCAGAATCATGCAAAATGGAGAAAACTTGAAATTTTATTAGATTCATCTTTACAAATAAACAAAGACATCTTTCTCTTTACAGATTGCTAGATAACAAGAAATAAGAAGCCCTATCTAACAGGTGGATGCTTTCACGACAATGTCCACAGAAACACCATTCTCCTCCCTAGTACCTCGACCTTCTTCTTCAACCACCTAAGAAACATGCTGCTCAGGATGGTCGACTTCATTGGTTCGATGGCCAGGCCCGGAAGATCGATTCCCGTTTCAATCAAATTAACCTCCAAAAAGCCTGATAGCCCCTTGCGGTTATTCGACCAAAACAAGATCTCGTTGGGATCATCGCAATCTCCAATCTACGAGCTAAAGGGTTAAAACCAAATAATTGGTAAGAAAACCTTAGTATATAATGAGTAAAACCGATTGGGTCGGTAAACCTCCAATTCACGAGCTAATAGGTTAAAACCAAAATCTGGTAAAAAACCTAAGTATATAATGAGTAAAACCGATTGGGTCGGTAAACACTCATCGATATCCAATCTACGAGCTAAAGGGTTAAAACCAAATAATTGGTAAAAAACCTTAGTGTATAATGAGTAAAACCGATTGGGTCGTAAACACTCATCGATCTCCAATTTACGAGCTAATAGGTTAAAACCAAAATTTGGTAAAAAACCTAAGTATATAATGAGTAAAACCGATTGGGTCGGTAAACACTCATTGATCTCCAATCTACGAGCTAAAGGGTTAAAACCAAATAATTGGTAAAAAAAAAAAAAGCCCTTAGTATATAATGATTAGAAACAATTGGGTCGGTAAACACTCATCGATCTCCAATCTACGAACTAATGGGTTAAAACCAAAATAGATAAAAAAAACCTAAGTATATAATAAGAAAAACTAATTGGATTAGTAAACACTCATTGACCTCAAATAGGTGGGGTAATAGAGATGGAGTCAAAATACAGAAATACTCGCTAGCAACAAGCAGAATCATGCAAAATGGAGAAAACTTGAAATTTTATTAGATTCATCTTTACAAATAAACAATACATCTTTTGCTTTACAGATTGCTAGATTACAAGAAATAAGAAGCCCTATCTAACAGGTTGATGCTTTCACGACAATGTCCACGGAAAAACCAATCTCCTCCCTAGTACCTCGACCTTCTTCATCAACCACCTAAGAAACATGCTGCACAGGATGGTCGACTTCTTTGGCTCGATGGCCAAGCTCGAAAGATCGATTCCCGTTTCAATCAAATTAACCTCCAAAAAGCCTGATAGCCTGTTGCGGTTATTCGACCAAAACGAGCTCCCATTGGGATCATCGCAAAAAGTGAAAATCTACCAACATATCCCGACATTGGGGCACTCTGGAAGTAACCCTAAGAACAGGGATGCTGAGTAGATCCGGACCCTCCATGTATTGATCAAATCCCTCCAACCCCAACTATAGAAAACTAAAGCTGAGACCGACATGGGACTTGCCAGTACTAGGTAGGGCACTAATGGGACTCGTCAGCACTAGGCAGGATAAAAAACTGATGACCACGACAAGCATATTCATAATAGTGTGATTTCTTAAAAGTTATTGGAGCAATTGGATGAACGAAACCAGAGAAAACTGTATTTCCCATCTTAGGGCTGTGATTAAAAATGGGAAATGAGTTGACCCATTTCAAGCATATAGGCATAACAAGATTGATCTTACGGATAGGAAATGATTAAATCAACGGCGGTAAACTTGACCTGTCAACTCCCCTATCTATGGTAAGTAAGTTGGAACGGTCGCATTCGTTGTTGACGATATTCCTCGATAAATTGGAAAACTGGTCGGAATGACTTATCGTATTAAGGTAGATTCCGGATGAATAAACAGGTCGATCGAAATACCTTATTGATTAGTTCACACATAAAAGTAATATTGACATCGAAAAATTAAAAGAAAAATCTCCTCGGGATATAGCAAATTAGAGAATAAGATGATAATGTTCAAACGTTAAAGACGTATTATTGTCATAACCAATTAAAAGGAAAGTATAGAAATTCTAAAGATAATAGCATGTTGTGGAGACATATATCTAATAGCCAAATTAGAATCCAGCTTTTCTCTTAGCTCGCCTAAGTCTCCCAGAGTATAAGGAGCAGTAGTTTTTCTCGAGCAGATATCTGATATCGTCACTGGCTCATATTCCAGAAGGGTGGAGGGCCAAATAAGAAAGTTAAATTGACTGTTGCCGGTGAAGATACTCGTGGTCAGGAAGCATCTGCTGAATCCTTAAAGGTCGAGAATCCTTTAGAGCCTTTCCCTGTTTCCACTATTCCAGAGAAACTACCATCCCCGCTAGGAGAATTAAAGAATAAGTCCCATTCCGAGGGGTTGCTCGATAATCCCATTTCGAGTCTTCAGCAGGCTCATACTTCTGTTTCCGAGGCGGATCCGTCGAAGGGGAAGAGTCCTCCGCAGTTATTCCAGTCAGGATCGAATTCTCTTGCCCAGGTGATCATAATAACCTGATTTTTCTCTTGTTTTTCCTCTTTTTTTTATTTTTTTATTATTATATTGTTGACCCACTTTTTTGACAATAGGCTAGCAAAGAATTTCTCGAGCTCAAAATGCTGGCTGAGCAGGAGATCAAACGACAGGTTGCTCTTTCCCTCGTGCTGGAGAAAAAGAAAGTCGAGCTTGAAGGTGCCTTGGAGGCAAAAAAGTCCGTTGAAAAAAGGTTGGCTTTGGAGAGAGAAAAGGCAGCTAAAGATCATGGCGAGAAGAACTATTAGAAGCTGAGCAAGGAGCTCGAAGTGCTCAAAGGAATTTATGAGCAGGAGAAGAAAGATTCCGAGGTCCGCGAGCAGAAGGCTTACACTCGTGGGTTTGATGATCGCAGTGCCGAGCTTCGGAAAATATTTTTGTCATAAGCAATTTAAAGAGAGTACACATTTCTTGGTCCTCCTTTCTACATAAAGTCCATGCAATCAAATACAACACCAAAATAACATCCCACCAAATTAGATTACATATTGGGTCTTTTTTGAACCATTACTGATTTAACAGGATTTCGTCGGGTTAATTATATCAGTGAATAGGTGATATTTGGGATTCTCAATATATATGATTTAAAGGGCTCTGTTACTTTATTCCGGATGGATCAATCTCAAGGAAGAACAATTAGATGGAACAATCAGTAATAAAGACAAAACGTGAATATAATAGTATAGCAGAAGCTTTTCTATTCAATAATCTTAGATTATTTAGTATACAGGCGTAAGCTGTGTATGTAAAGCGTAAATAATACAATCATAAACTAGGTATTTATATCACATTAAAACCTAGCTTTACAAGGAAACATAATCCTAATAGGACTCGGCCCAGTTGTCCTTCTTGAGTCCGGATTGTAGTCTGCTTGTTGAGGAGAGTCGTATTCTATCGGGTCGATAGATGATCCCGAACTGGCCTGTCTGGTCGAACCGATCTTATATAGCTTAGTCGATCAGAATATTATAAGGGGTGCGAAATAGCCCCCATCAATCACCAATATGTGAAGCACTTAATCTAAAAAAGCAGAGACAAGTACATTCTATCACTATCAAGCCCCTTCAAAGGGGGGCGTAAAATTTGAAATTCAACCCATTGACCAACAATTATTCAGATGTCATTTGCAAACTCTGACCAGCCATGACCAAGTGCAACGTGACCAATGGTTCCATCTCCGTAGTTCGGATAAGTATGCACCTTTGCCTCCCATGTTCGTTGGCCATACTTAGGAGCTTTAAGAACTTCTACTTTCTTTAAATCTATGTGATGTGCCATCCATATGTCTCGAGGAAAGTACTGCAACATATATAAAGACATGATACACAATAAAAAAATTAAAAATTGCTCGATTTGTTATGCACGGATGACCCATATGCAACATAGACATACCAGCCGTGCGAGGGAATTTTTACAAAAGTCCGGGACCATATGTTTTCTTATTTTGTTTTTGGGCCAGGAATCAAGAGGCACCCCATCATTGGCATCACCATCCTCATCAGCTGAATGACAATCCTCGTTAGCTGAATCAACTTCCTCGTCAGCTGAATCATCATCATGAACTGAATCAATAACAACGATTGCATCTTTGTCCTTCACTGGACCAGGGTTTAGTGTCTTGCACAAGCACCGAATGCGTTTAGATCCACCTAAGAGCAATGGCTTTCCAATAAACATGCTTGGTGGCTCACAATTTGAATCAAGATCGTAAATTATTGTGGTAAATTTCCGATTATCGTGAATCTCCAACAGGATTAATTTAACACTTGAAAGATTGTGGGCCAAACAGAAAGACTCCCAACACTTTCCCCCCATGATACACAGATAAGGGCCGTTCCTCATTTTAATCTTCCATATCCTGAATCGTGTTTGAACTTCTACAAATGAGTTGCCTTCCTCCAGGATAATTTCACGGACTCGTCTGGGAAGCTCCTGTGTGGAATGAGAACAGTGTGTTAATTAACTAGAATAATGCCCATAGTTTAACATTAGAGATCAGAATCATTTAACTACAACATACCAGACCATATGGATACGTGCCCGCCTCCAAGAAGAAGTTGATTGGGATTTTTCTATCTTCTTGAAAAGATTTCTCCATACAACTGCGTCCACTACATACCCAACAAGCAAAGTTAGCCTCGCCAAAGTACTCGAAAAATACCACATCCTCAGCAACCAAGCTTAAATCCATTGCTAGTTGTTTAATCCCCTGGCCACCTATGAATAGTTCACCCCTTCTTTCTGTTATTCAACAGTGATATATCCTGCTGCGAATCAGGACAATTTCCTTTCTTTTTCGTCTCATCTCCTGTTTTGCTTGCTCAGTAAATTGTTGAGGGATTTTCTACGAGGAATAAAAGGATTAAAAAAATTTAAAATTCGAAGAAGCCCTGAGCACAACCTCCTTTCACTAAAATGCTTGAAGATGACATTAGGCAAGTGTAAAATTACTAACGGAGGACGACACTTCATCATTGTACTCGAAAAATACACAAACAAGTAAAAAAATGTTTGCAAGATAATAAAAAAGAAGTGTACTTACAAATAATCCATTAAAGTTCCCGAAGATGAATGTAATGAATCGCATCCCCAATGCGAATCTGAATATAGGCATGTTTCACCGTAGACGTCGTATCTCTGAATGGAGGAAATTCAACTATAATGTGGACAACAATGTGTTCATATGGACTTCAATGAACAGAGTTAAATGTGTTTTTATATGTCGGTCCCCGTAAATGTGTTTTTTATATTATAGGTTGTTCCCTGGCATTTTAGAACTCGTGGGCCAAGATGGTAGTTGTTAAGTATATATAATAAATGACTCCTCTCTCTAACATCTTATGAGTTGGTCATTCAATATGGTATGAGAGGTCCTATGGTCGAATCCCTCCAATACCATATTGAATGACCAACTCATCTAAAAGCTTAAGCTATTAAAGAGACGAGTCATTCAATATATGTTAAAGAATGGTGCCTCAGAGATTGTTTGGAGAAATTCCGCTGGGGTTGTTTCCCGGTGTCTTGGATCGGATAAAGATGTGATCAATGGTTGCTACATAGATTGGGGATAGCAATCATTGTTCACGAATGAAGATCTTAGATCGGCTAAAAATCCTGGAGATGGACTCAGATCTCGTTTTACTCTGCTCCGTAGTTGGATCGAGGGTGTGAGCCACGTGGCGAGTGATCGCGACATGTTCGACCTCCGTATCTTATGCTGACGCTTGTGGATCTAAGCTGCTTATCTTATTCATAGAATTTGTAGTAGGATAGGAATGAATGTACTCTTTTTTTGAGCTCGAATTTCATCATTGCATTTGAGGAATCATTTGTAACTGTTCGGAAGATGAATGAAAAGTTGTTTCCCGTTTAATTCCTGTTGTATGTTCTTTGCCTTATTTATTTGAATGATAATCACCCCGATCTTCGAAAATAATCAATTTGAACGAATAAATCGAACATAACTGAATGTAATTAACTTCGATAGTTAACTTGAATATTTGAATATTTGTCGTTCGAGAATAAAATTTTAGCAGTGATCTGGGCATCATTTGCTTTGAAATATAATTCGACCCTTGAGCCTCGGCATCCCATTATCATTAAATTGTATTGAATATTTGGTTTGTTGATAAAACTATTGGCCGATGTTCCATTGATCATAGAATTAACATAAAAGTGTTTGTATCGTCAAACTCCGACATTTCGTCCAATATTACAAATTGCCTTACTTCAGAGTATGGAATTGGCTTGATCGAAGACTAGTACTTATAATTTGTCGCCCAGAGACCTTTAGCGTAGGCTTTATAATTTGTAATAGGTTGAATCTCGAGCTTGTAATTTAACTTTTCGTTCGAATTCCACGATTGTAAACTGCATTTGATAACTAATCGACCAAGAGTGATTAATAAAGTGTTATAATGCCACTGGCTGATAAGATTGTATGGGAGGCCAAAATATGAAACATAACCGAGAAAAATTATGATCTAATGATCGTTCATCTGCTTGCAATTCTGATATAATGGGCATAAGAACGGCTTTCACCCTTAGTCAGTTTTTAACGGTCATAGCAACAGCTTTCACCGAAGGGTCGTAGCAACAACTTTCACCCCTGGAATTTATAATTTTGATATAAGGGGCAGAGCAACGACTTTCACCCTTAGTCAATTTTCGATGGTCATAGCAACAACTTTCACCTAAGGGTCGTAGCAACAACTTTCACCCCTGAAATTTATAATTTTGATCTAAGGGGCATAGCAACGGCTTTCACCCTTAGTCCATTTTCGATGGTCATAGCAACCTAAGGGTCGTAGCAACAGCTTTCACCCCTCAAATTTATAATTTTTATCAACGTCTTTCACCCTTAGTCAATTTTCGATGGTCATAGCAACAACTTTCACCTAGGGGTCGTAGCAACAGCACCCCTAAAATTTATAATTTTGATCTAAGGGGCATAGCAACGGCTTTCACCCGTAGTCAATTTTCGGTATAAAGCCGAGTGCCGATCTTGTAGAAAATAAGTAGTTCGTGTAGACACATCGAATAGAAGAGAAAATATAAATATTTCATTGATTTCTTCAATAGTAGGAGACATAACAGATCCGAATAATAAATGATAGACACAATGTCAAAAAGAGAAAATCCAATACATAGTCTTCACTTCCCGTAATACTTCCTAAAATTGACTGTATTCCAAGTTCGGGGGAGAACTTCTCCACTCGGATAAGCGATTTTATATGAGCCTTTCTTTCCAACCTCGACCATAATATAGGGGCTATCCCAATAGGGTCGCAATTTTCCCTCGTGTTTTGAGACTTCTACCTTTTTAACACCAAGTCACTGACCTTGAAAGTTCGGACTCTGACCCTTAGGTTGTACGCTTTCTTCATATTGGATTTCGCAACGTGAATTTTCAGCTTAGCTCGATCTCTTTTACATTTGCATGACCGACCTCCATTTCCCTCGAAGAGTGGCTGTTTCCTGGATCGTAAAATTCGACCCTTTATGGAAATAATCTCTGAAAGGATCAACCCAGGAGGGTTTCTTCTCATCGATTTCTATCATATCAACACTTGGAGTAATAATCAATTCGATGGCCGGTATGTTCGAAAGCAGCATGTTAATGATTCTTTCCTTCATTCCATCCACTCATCGATTTCCTTCTTTTCTCGACTTTATAAATGCCCTTGACCTGTCTACACACGAGTTCAGAATCAGTAAACACAGTAAGGAATTTTACCTTTACTTTCAGGGCCATTTCCGCTCCAGCAATAAGGGCTTCATACTCCGCTTCGTTATTTGTGGTGACGAAGTCCAAGGTGATTACATAGCTCAAATCCTTTCGTGGAACGACTGGTGGAACCTCTTGTTGATGCACTGCCCGAGAAAGATTATCGGGCTTGTTGTTAACGGAGTTCTGTGCTCCGGCTGCATGTGAAGGTTCTCCTCGAATGTATGTATTTCGCCTCGTAGTAGGCATTTTTCGATTTAGCACCCAGATAAGGCCCCAAGGTGGGCGCCAATTGATCTTACGCGATTTCGTAGGGGACAAAAATAGGAAACTAAACAAGCAAGACACAAATATATGAAGGAGAAGATCAATAAAGTATATTTCGATCGTGGGTGTACAAATTAAAAGTAATGAGGGTCCTATTTGAGCGTTATAGGATGCCGTACAAGCTAGAGGCTAAATACATACTAGAGTGATATATAGTCTAACTCTCCAAGGTCAGTCCCAGCAGAAGCTTCGAACTGGGAGCACCTGGGAAAGCGTGTGTGGCGTCATAAATGCTTGTGGTATTTATAGTTGAGCCGGTGTGCTAGCTGAACCATCCGTAGGGGAGCACTTCTTGGCCCAAAGGCCTGGGCCTGACGTCGGCCCAACAATAGCTTTTTGATCCGGGGCCTTTGCCTAGGAGATCGGACGAGGCATACTGGGACATGGGATCGGTATTATGTCTTTGAGGTCGGGATTCACGGTCTTCGATCTCGGATAATCTATTTTCGACCGAGCATGAGCTCCTGAATGTAGATAATCCAGTGTACCCGTCATAAACTTCTTTATATCAATTATTTCCTTTTATGATTGCCACTATCCAACTGTATTGTGTGTGACCCTTTAGGTTCACCATCAATTGGCAGCAGGCCCATCAACTCTTCATGATTTAATTTACGAGCAGTTAATTGCTCCTATCAATTAAACCCTTTTAATTGACCACTCCAGAATTAATCTCCCTTATAAATTCAGGAGTACCACACTTCATGGTCGATGTCTAGCCACAAGCCCATGAAACCCAACTTCAGGTGAATTGATATTTGTGAACCTCATCTCTTATAATTGCCATGTACATACGGTTATTCTGAATTGTATCGATAACTATACTTTCTAATTCGGGATAATAATCTAGTGTGACTGCTAAATTTGGAAATCCCTTTCCAAATCCGTCACCGACTGCGGCCGCAGATTCGTCGGATATATTATCTAAGAATTGTATAGGAAATTCCCTCATCCGTTACGATGAGTTAGTAGATTCCATATTGGTACTAACTGATGTACCAAGTCTTCGCTGATCACAAATCTACCTCGACAGTCGATAACCATATTATCGATATAGTTCAATTACTCAATATATATTAAAATACGTCGAATACATTCATATGAAGACATCGAGAGACTCCGACCTACTCCTACGAGGATACCTAATCGTCTCCTAGTCGATGTCTCTCATAATCGTATTTGAGGACGTCGTCATCTCTCATTCTTTCTACCTATAAAGGTCAAATCGAATACGAAAGATCCGATCCTGACCTAAAATGTCCTTTTATGACCCATTTATTATAACCGAAAGGTCTTGTCAGGATCCGACCCGCTAACCCAAGCAAAAGGCTATAAATGACCCTCATTAATTACAGAAGACGGTAAGCATTTTCTCAGACCAAAACATTTAAATACCCATTTCATCTCGAACTCGACACTTACTTAAGCATCGGAGGGTTATCGCCGGGTAACCACCAACATTAACCTAACGTGGTTGTCTTTGTGATTTTACGTGTTTTCGCTTATCCGATCTAATTTGTGTAAAATGCCGTGCTAATACTTGTAAGCAGAAATAAAAGATCAATAGTATTGTATTCGGAATAACTGAGTACAAATTACAAGTATCGAGAGTCCTATCCGAGCATTATGGGATGCCGTACAAGCTAGAGGGCGAAATATATATAAATTACCTATACTATTCTTCCTAAGTAAGTCCGAGCAGCTGCCTCGGAGGAAGAGCACCTGGGAAGTTGTGTCTCATCATAAATGCTTGGGGTATTTATAGCTGAGATAATGGGCTTTCTGACACACTTGCAAGAGTACTTTTCTGGCCTGTTGGCTTGGGCTTGGGCTCGGCCCAATAGTAACCTTCGACCTTGGATTTTCTTTATTAGCTCGGAACAGTTCACATCGAGCTAGCAAGAATAGGGGATCCAAATTACCCCTCATCAATACTCCCCCACTTCTCGAGCGTAAAGTGGAGCTTGCGCTCGAAGAAGTTTAAGCTAGGTTGAACGCTGGGGTGAGATGAGCCGTTCAGAATATGTTTCGGGTATGCCTCATTAAAAACCTAACTCGGAAAAACCCTTTGGGATAAAAACCGAGCTAGGGAAAAAGAGTGCATATATAGGAAACAATATAACGGCGTGTCGAGATGATAACCTCGTCGTCCATCGTTTGCGTAGGACCTCTAGATCGAAATTTTCCTTATTGTAAATTACTGTGATGCTTCATTCAATTGCTTAGCGAATGCTTCATTCAATTCCTTAGCGAATGTTTTCTTAATTTTCCGACCACAACACAAAGGATCAACGGAATACCATAGGAACAATTTCCAAGGAACATACCCCAATTTTGGAAAGTGGGGGATCAAGAATGCAATTCTCAGAAAAATAACTTTAAATTTTTACCTAGTGTAAGTTCAACCGTCGCGGTTACTCAGGGACCTGTTTGCAATTTTACCTTTTTAACCCCGTATATATATGTTGACTCGTTGACAAATTACTTACAAATCACATACTTTCTTGAGCTCGGAGCATTCGGGTCGAAAGAGCATCTGCTTTAGTATAATCGTTTCCCAATCCATAATGTCAAGTTCCAGAAATTCGAGGGGCAAGAACAAGGTCGGAGAGAACCAAGAATCCGACCCTATGTTAAAGCTTGTTGATGATTACGAGGATGGAGAGTTTCATCCAGAAGATGAGGATGCTGATCCGACCGAAGATCTAGAGGAAAATGTGGTCGAGAAGCTTAGCATCGGCGAGGGAGCCTTTGTCAGGATTTTTAAACATACGCTTCCTTCTAACACCGCCATCTTAAACAGGTCAGAACTTCCTGCCGATCAAACTTCCTGTTGTTTTTCCAAAAAGGATCGTGTTTATCTTGAGGCGGAGTTCGGGAAATTTCTTCCTAAGGGTTTTTCGATCTTCATTCCCTCTTACACCGAGCGTGTTACCGAGCCTCCAGCTGGGTGTCAAGCCTTCTACGAGAAGCAATTTTCTTGTGGCTTGCGTATTCCGTTTATTCCCCTTATCCGAAATATCTTGACTTTCTTTTCGCTTTCCTTTTACTATATATAGTTCCGTAGTTACCTTCATATTTTTACGTTTCTGTAATTGTTTTGATCGACTGTATGATTGAATTTTTACTTCCATTGACCATTATGTTTCGCTTTTCATCCCCGATAATATGGTTCGAGCTTCGGGTTCGAACTATCATCCTTTATTACTTTGGTTGCCTTCAATGGCGACTTATTTCGACTAGGGTATCGACAAGCGAAAAGAATTGCGACTGGGGTACCGGTAGGCGACCAACTCTCTCTGATTCCATCCATTTAAGGCCGGTTCGAATTCCTGTATCCTTTCGCTCCACCCAGTCGGATAGTGGGTCAACTCGTGGAAGGATCTTTAAGGTTTTGATCTCAACTTCTTCAAGATGCTTCCGGAGCTGGTTCACAGTATTCCGACTCGGGTTAGTGCGTACGGGGATCGACCAAGACTCCCCTCGTGCACCGGTCCTTCATCAGCGAATCTTTTAAGCATTGGCATAGCCGTCATTATTTACTGATGAAGACCTAAGATCGGTTAAGAGTCCGCGGGCATGCTCCGATCCGTTCTCCTCCGCTCCTTTTTGAATTTGAAGACCTTCAACTCTTTTGTGACACCTGTAGTAGGATATGATAAATGTAATCCTTTTTCTCTTTTGAGTTCGAACTTCATCTTTGTATTCGTAGAAAAAATACTCGTAAATGTACTGAAGATTTTATGAATGAAAAATTTTCTTCTATATCGTTGTCGATACTTTTAATTTCGACCTCTGTAACTCGCAACTTTTGTGAGATAATTTGAAATCCATAATAGATTTGAATTTTCATTTCTGTAATATTTGAACCTTCCTTTAGATATCTTCCATAGTTTAGATTTTCTCGGACTATGGATCTTTCACCTTTAGTCGACTAAATAATCGTGGATAAATAATATTATAGAACTTAGATCGAACTTGAATGTACTTTAGACCTAAGGGGCATAGCAAAGGCGTTCACCCTTAGTCGAATGAATAATCTTGGAGAAATAATATGATGGAACTTAGATCGAACTTGAATGTACTTTAGACCTAAGGGGCATGGCAAAGGCTTTCACCCTTAGTCGAATGAATAATCGTGGAGAAATAATATGATAGAAGTTAGATCGAACTTGAATGTACTTTAGACCTAAGGGGCATAGCATAGGCTTTCACCCTTAGTCGAATGAATAATCGTGGAGAAATAATATGATAGAAGTTAGATCGAACTTGAATGTACTTTAGACCTAAGGGGCATAGCAAAGGCTTTCACCCTTAGTCGTTTTCGAGGGTCTTAACAACAGCTTTCACCCATTTAATAATTTCGACATAAGGGGCGCAGCAACGACTTTCACCCTTGGTCATTTCAGAGCATTTTTAGCCCGAGGGTCATAGCAACAGCTTTCACCCATTTAATAATCTCGACCTAAGGAGCATAGCAACGGCTTTCACCCTTAGTCATTTCAGAGTATTTTTAGCCCGAGGGTCATAGCAACAGCTTTTACCCATTTAATAATTTCGACCTAAGGGGCATAGCAACGGCTTTCACCCTTAGTCATTTCAGAGCATTTTTAGCCCGAGGGTCATAGCAACAACTTTCACCCATTTAATAATTTCGACCTAAGGGGCATAACAACGACTTTCACCCTTAGTAATTTCAGAGCATCTTTAGCCCAAGGGTCATAGCAACAGCTTTCGCCCATTTAATAATTTCGACCTAAGGGGCATAGCAACGGCTTTCACCCTTAGTCATTTCAGAGCATTTTTAGCCCAAGGGTCATAGCAACAGCTTTCACCCATTTAATAATTTCGACCTAAGGGGCATAGCAACGGCTTTCACCCTTAGTCATTTCAGAGCATTTTTAGCCCGAGGGTCATAGCAACAGCTTTCACCCATTTAATAATTTCGACCTAAGGGGCATAGCAACGACTTTCACCCTTAGTCATTTCAGAGCATTTTTAGCCCGAGGGTCATAGCAACAACTTTCATCCATTTAATAATTTTGACCTAAGGGGCATAGCAACGGCTTTCACCCTTAGTCATTTCAGAGCATTTTTAGCCCGAGGGTCGTCACCCATTTTTATTTTTCGATCCAAGGGGCGTAGCAAAATCTTTCACCCTTGGTCGATCTTCGAGGGTCGTAGCAACAGCTTTCACCCTTTTTAATAGTAGATGGAGACAAATAGAGATTGATAATAGATGAATAGAGATCGAGAATATCAGAATATGACGAATAAATAGGAATTTTGGTGAAACGAACTTCCACTGAATAGATAACTTTGTTCGAAATAAACCTTGATGAAATAATAGTCTTCTGTAATCGTGAGAATAGATGAGACATAGCGAGATAGCAAATAGTAAATAACCCTAGGACTTAACTAATAATCCTTTTGTCTTGATAGGAATATTCTTTGCGAGGTTCTTGCTTTATTTGACCTAATGCCCTTTGTTCTTTGCTGTTGTTTATATGTTCCATATTTTGGTAAGTTTGATTTTTTCCAAACGGTTCCTCATTTTTCGGGAATTGCAACGGTCGACAAATCTCATCCATTTACTTTGCGGATTATCTGCCGTTGGATTCCTTTCATTTTTCTCTATAAAAGGTAGTCGTAACTTTGAAACTGTCTCATTCGTTGTACTGGCATTTTATTCGTCCGATCATGGTGATCAAGATCATTATTCAATTAATTCAACTATTTGAGCTCAGACTTCAAATAATCTTTAAGCAGAACAATCTTCGAGCCGAAGAAAAACTACCCCAACCTCGCTTAGAATATCGACAGGCAAATAGAATTTCCATCTGGAATGCCAATAAGCCAGACCTATGGAGTCCGCAGGTTATCGTGCAGGTCTTTGACTAGGGACCTGTTGCTACAATGCATTTAGGAAGACATATACTGGGGAGAGAACGACGAAGAATACAGTTACCCGACAAACCGTGCGTTCGCCCCTTCGTCTTCGGAAGATCGTAAATAAAGTTAAAAGTCTGCGGGTCCAAAGGGGATTCCATGCTCGGAGCTAAGTTACTTCGAATAAACGATAGGAGATGAGAGCGAAAATTTCATAGGATTATAGAAAGTAAAGGGGTTCTTATGTAACATATTAGCTTGCGCTATGCTCGAAATGTATCTCCCATATTTTTCCTTTGAACTCTTGTATCTTTGTAATAATATTCTTAAATGCCTTTTTCTCTTTTCCTTGTTGATAAAGTAAAACATAATCAGATAAGTTCTCATTTTCGATAACCCAATCTCGAACACCTAGAATTAATAAGGAAATAACCGAACACCGCTTTCTTGAGTGAGTAACAAACAAATACTTTGTTAGACCTAAAATTAATAAGGAACTCGTAGCAACTGATCCTTGGTATTGCCGAATTTCCAAAGTTGTTGAACTTTTCAGTTCGAGAGTCTTGTTCGTGTAGACCGATCATAGCTTTTTCAATTCGAACATCATTAGTTGGTTGTAAAAATAGCGGTTTCATATTTAGAATATCATGTGCACCATAGTTGAATTTTGGACAAGTGTTCCGGATCCCGGTGCCGTCCTTCGAATAGGATAATAAGTAAAAATTTGTTTGAACGAACTTTTCGAATGAGTCCCTGTTTACGTACCGTTAGACCGTACGTTCTCCTAACCAAACGGGACCCTATTTCTCGGGAAGCGTATCGGTCAGTTCATTTATTACGTACATCCTAACCGTTCGCGATCTGTTATCTGGGCCGTTGGTTGAAAACCCTTCACCGCTATAAATAGGTACACTTATTTATACGACATTCCTCACTTCTCCCTTTATGCTTCCTCCGATCTCCATGGATCGAGTTTTAGATTTTACTCATATTATCTCCAAGATAAAGGACTTTGAGATTAGAATTCGAACCCTGTTTTTCGATCTTGGTTCCTTTGGTGTAACCTTTTTCGCTTAGAATATCGACAGGCAAAAGAAATTGCGCCTAGCATACCGGCAGGCAACCTGTTTTCCTAGATATACCTTATCTGGTGCGTGTTAGAATTCCGGTTTTCTGGCGTAGCATCTGATCGGGCAGCTGGTTAATCTTAGAGGAGTTCTTTAAATCTGGAGCACCATCTTTCTCGAGGGCTTTCTTGAAGCATAGTTCCTTCGAGCTCGCTTGGGGCGACTCCGTTGAGATAACCCTTCGCTGCACCGGTTCGGATTAACCTGTAAATAATGATTGAGTATTTCAATCATTATTTACAGATGAAGACCTAAGATCGGTTTGAAGCCCTGGAGAGGAGCTCCGATCCGGCTTTTATCCTGTGTGAAGACGGATGTGCGACACGTGGCGAGTGATGGCCATGAAGAATCACTGCTGAGTTCTGCATCTGGAGTGATCTAAAGGGAATGATGACCGAATATATAATAGGGTAGAACTACTCGTAGAATTTGTGGTAGGGTAGGAGTGATTGTACTGTATCTCTTGAGCTCGAGATTTAATATTATATCCGAGGCTTCGCTTGTAACTTGTTTGAAGAATGTTGATAATAAAGCTATTGTTTTCTGGTCGAATTTCATTGTTTTATTCATTTATGTCTCTTCAATTTTTCCGATCGAATATGAGTAAGACTCGTTGGCACTTGTAGTTATCATGAAGGTATCCATCCCTTTCCTTCGGAACCATAAATTTCTTTTAGCGATCGAACGATTGCCCATCCTCGGTTACGACTTCCAGGATTTATATAACTTGTTGCCGTTGTACTAACATTCAATTGCAGGATTCATTAGAAATTGTCATCGAGCAAAGGAATGAAATAAAATATATCCTAACCGATCGAGAAATGCATCATATAATCGATAAATAATCTGTATTGATTTAACCGGATTTTGTCGGGTTAATTGTATCAATAAAATTGGGATATTGGGGGTTCTCAATATATATGATTTATAGGGCTCTGTTACTTTATTCAGGATGGATCAATCTCAAGGAAGAACAATTTCGTAGGAACAACAAGTAATTATCGTAACCAACGTAAGAATAACACAAATATGAAGAGAAAACTCTTTTCTTTATTGAATAATTTTGGGTTCTGCAGTTTATGCAGAATTGAATGGCGTCTACGCCTTGTGATTTTGGGTTGTCTAATACAATGATTCACTAGGTATTTATATCATACTAAACCTAGCGTTACAAGGAAATATAATCCTAATAGGACTCGGCCCAAATGTCCTTCTTGAGTCCGGAGTGTAGTCTTCTTGTCGAAGCGAGCTGTATTCGGCCGGGTCGATAAGATGATCCCGAACAGTCTTGTTTGGTCGAATCGATCTTATGTTCTTCAGTCGATCCGTACATTATAAGGGGTATGAAATAGCCCCCATCACTACTCCCTCACTTTTTCGAGCGTACAGATAATAGAAGCTCGTAGAAGTAGATATTTTCGTACGACTGTTTATCTTCTATGAATGGTGCCTCGTTAAAAACCTTTCTTAAGAAAAAACCCTGTGGGAAAAAATCTTAAGTAAGGAAAAGAGTGCAATGCATCATAGATAGTCGTTTTCTCTTTCCAATTACGAACCACCACGCGTCCTTTCGGGGAGGCTTTTAATCTTCTTCCGTTTTTGGCGGGAATGTGATTAGTTGTGACGAGTTCGAAACGTCTTTTCTCTTTTCAGTATAAATAAGTGACCTTTGAGTTCGTCATTTCTCCTTTATACTTGCTTATAGTTCGTAGACATTTTCTTGCTTAGTCGTTCATCATATAAAGTTTTCTTTTTATCGACTTATATCCTCCGAGAATCCGAAAATATGGCCTCTTTAAGAAAATCTTTTTTTTCCTCTAGGGAGAATGCTGCTCCTAATAACGAGGAGGAGTTGCATTGTAATTTTTTGGGCGAACAAAATGCAGTTCCTGAATTTGTCGTTCCTGTTGAAGACACTTTTAAGGTACAGTTCCTTTCTGATACAGATGTCGCTGCCCGAGCCAAAAAGGGCAAAGGTACTGCTCCTCAAATTTCTGAACCAATTGAGGACCTAGCTTGTGCTTATACGGTGGACACTTTTCCGGAGGTTGTGAATAATTATGCCAAATATTTCCCGGAGGGTTCTGAGATAATTCTCCCTTCTCCCTCTGATAGAGTTACATCTCCACCGGAAGGATGTCGAGCCTTTTACACGGCCCACTTCAATAGCGGTCTGCGTCTTCCATTGTCTCCCCTCTTTCTTGATATTTTAAAAATATTCAGTGTGTCCTTGACACAATTAGTTCCAAACTATGTGGCCTTCATGGTTTGTTTTTCTGTCTTAATGATCGCAAAAGGGTTCAAACCTTCCTTCCGTAACTTTAGACAACTTTTTCGGTTCAATATTTCCAGTTCTTCCAATCACGGATATTTCTTCGCTAGTCAGAGGCCTAGTCGAGCAATCTTCGATCCCCCCGTTTCTAGCAACCCTTCTTGGAAATCTCATTTCTTCTTTGTTCGTCCCCCATCTCGTCTTCGTTTGGCGGATGGTTCGACCATGCCCTTCTCGTGGGATCATGGCTCTAATTGGGTTCACGGAGGTCGCCTGCCGACTGGCGAACTCATTCCTGATGATGCTCAGTTTATTGGTGAAATCCCCGCTATGCGTGCCAACAAATATCAGAGTGCTCTTCTGATTGGGGAAGCCTTCCTCCGTAAAGCGGGATTGAGTGCTCATAATTTTCCAATCAGTTCATCGTCTGAATCTCTTGGTAAGTATTTTATTTTAGCTTAGTGTTGTGATGATACCCCCTATACAGAAAAACCGACTTTCATTTTATTTCTTTTTCAGCTTGTATAGTAGAAAACTCCCGACATTCTTCAAAGGGAAAGATGGTGTTGTCTAAATCCTCCAAATCCATTGAGAATGTCCCTATCGAGCAGAGAGCGTCTCGGAAGAGAAAGCTAGAGTTGAGTCATGACTCCGAGGAGAATGGAGAGGAATCTCCAGATTCTTCGCAAGATGCCCCTATTCGTCAAGGGACTGGATCCGGTTATCCCCCCCTTCAGCTTAGGACATCCTTAGGTATTCGTGGATGTCGCAACTGGTCGATGCCTCATCCTAACGATAACCCGGTGGGGAGAAAGAGGAGTTACTATGGTCGTTCTGGTAACGATCTCTCTTTACCTGACGACAATCGTCCAAAACCTACTTTGGTTGAAATGATTGAGGATCATTTAGAAGGAAAAAGGGCTACAGGTTATTCTGAGAAAGATTCTCTTGTTCATGACGAGAACGAGAACGCGGTTGATAAGGCGACTCGTGTTCTTTTGTCCGGTGATTTTACTCGCGATCTGAATAAACTCTTTCGAAAGGATCCTCTGGAGAAATTTCAGCGAGCTTCTCTGTATGCTGAAAAGGTAACGTCTTTTTAAGTTTGCTTTACAAAATATTTCCTTTCGAAGGTCTTTCTATTTTGATTACTTATTTTTTGTTTTACTCCTTTACTTTTTTCAGACTAAGACTTGTTTAGCCTCATACGCTTATGAAACTGCTCTCTGGAAACAACAATGTGAGTTTCTGGAGGAGAAATACAAAGCTTTACTCCATAGGTCCTCTGGTTTAGAGGTAGGCCCATCAACGTCTTCTTCCGTTCCGGTTGTAGAGACTAGGGCTACGGGGACCGAAGATCAGGAGATCATGAACAGGGTCCTGGAGACTTCCCATGCTCAAGAGCAAGCCGATCAAATGGCTAAAAAGTTAGAGGAGTTCCAGTTTCAAAGTACTGCTCGGATCAGCGAGTTGGAATCTCAAGTGTCAAGTCTTCAAGCCTCTTTAGAGGAGTATGAGAGGGATATTCCTCTCAGTGGACTTAGGGATCGTTACGGCCGGAATCCCGACGAGAAAGTAATTCATGAATTCCTCAATTCTCCCATTCATACGGCACTGGTAAATCAAATGGTCGGTCCGCTCTTAGAGAATACGTTCAAGAAGGCAATCCATCAGTTGGTCGCTTTCGACATGATAGATGATCGTCGAAAGGAATACTTTAAAGCGGCACATATTCGGTTGAACCGCTATGGCGAAGTATACTCTCCTTCCGAACTTCCAGATGTTGTATATCAAAATTTTCCTTTGGCACACCTCGTCAAAGAGTTCGGAAAACCATTGCCAATTCCTCCTTCAGATATCAATGATGAGCTCGACAGCACCTTCATCGATCCAGAAGATGAAGAAGAAGAAGAAGATATTGGCATAGCCGAGGAAAAGGACGTCGGTAGTGAATAGAAGATTCCAGATAGCGACCAAACTATGTGATATATCGATCTATTGAAATAATCTTTGTAATTTTTTTTTTTTTTACTAGTAGGTTTAATTCTAAATTTACCCTTTCATCCCTTTCAAATAAACGTTTCGTATTCTGACAGTCGCGTCCTTCCGTGTTCTGATGTAATAATTCAGACAAGTCATTAACTTCGCCGTAATCATTATGCGTATGTCGTTTCAAATTCTATTGTTTATTCCAAGGCTATCTTCAGTATTTCGCGCCCTTTCTTTAGGTCTGTCGCGTCTTTTCGTGTAGTATAAATATAAAAGGTAAAAACTTGACTTGGTATTTACCGTTATACTCGTCTCTTCTAATAGAATACTTTTTCCTTGGCTAGTCGATAAACTTTCTCAATATTTACTTTGTACTTTTCAACAATCCGATCATGAGTAATCTTTTTGGCAATACTTTGAAACGACCTTCCCGTGAGGGCACTAGGGATTCCAGACCTAAAAAATCTCAAAGAGAGGGGCCCTCGATGGAGCCTCCTCGTTCGTCTTTAATAACTACGTCGGTGATCGACACTCCTGTTATCCCTTCTGAGCCTTTTTCCGTAATTAGTTCGTCTTTTGTAGAACCAAATTTTTCTTCTTCTACAGAAGTAGGAAATAGGCCTTCCCCTGGTCGGGTGGCTTTTTGAGATTCGTCCAATGTGGAGCAGTTTTTTGATATACCTGTTTCTTCAGGTGTTTCTTCTTTTGATCATGGGTTTCATGGAGGGGATTTTGTCAATACCCTTCCTTTTTCTTCCTCTGCTGTCCCGGTCGTCAGCGGGGGCCAAACTGAAGAAGGTTCCTTCGTGAATCCCTCCTCAACACAGCCTACTTCTCAAGATTTTCCTGATTACTTGTTTCATGATACTACTGTGATGACTACTTCCTTCGAATCTGGCGGGCCTTCTGGAGGTCGAAGTGAGTCAAGGTCTGGTCGACGGACTGTTATTTCTGCTTCGGGGAAGGAAACCTCGGTTAGTCCTAATGAGAGGGAATCTCCTCGTCCGTTAGACGATCGTTGCATCCTTGAGCAGGTTAAGGATATTATGCTGTCGACGACTCCGCGTTCCGACGGTGTTTCTCTTGCTAGTGAGCTGCTGGGCTCTGTTGAGCCCGACGCTTTGTCCTGGGATTTAGGTTTGAGCACTATTTTGCCTGGAGAGTTGAAGAAGCTTGAGGGTACTTCCAATGTACGCCTTGTTCAGTCGCTAGTAAAGATGTGCGAACAGGTGGACACATTTTTCATTATTTTCTTGCTTTTATTTTTACTGCGTCGTTATGTGGGGGGTTTTTCTCATTCTCTTCCTTTTCTAGGCCAAATATTTTGCACTCCAGCTGGGCGTGCAAAATGACGATCTGTGGAATGGTAAGGAGGCTTACCAACGTCGTTTGGAGTAAGGAGGCTTACCAGCTGCAGCTTGCCAATGATGATTTGAAAAAATTGCAAGAGGAAAAGTCTCTCTGGGAGAAAGAGAAAAGTGACTTGGTTCAGGCTGCTGCCCTAGTAGAGGAGTCTCGACGGCGGTCCTATGAGGAAGGTTATGACGCCGGTTATCTAAAGCGTCAAGAGGAGTTGATGGCGTTTGCTGGTAACTTGACTCCTCGAAGGACTGTTTCTGCTAGTCGGCCTGTTAACAACTCTTCTCAGTGATTTGTTCGACCTGGTAGGCCTTGGACTGTCTCTTCTTTTTTTTTTTTTTTTTTTTTTTTAAATGCCCAACTTTTTGTGTAGTTGCTTGGGCTGAATTTTTTGTATTGGGAGAACGACTAAATTGGAACTATGATCTTTTGTAGGCGGATCCTTGCCTTTATCAATTTTATTCTGTAGATATATTTTGTTATGCACAGTTTGCTGTTATGCATAAATATATCATCATGAAATAATCAGCATAGATTAGCGTACTTATCCGATATTGATATTTGCGGAGAATATCCAGAATAAAGAAAAGGTAGCTTGATCTTGCTTGGTCACTATTTAAGTAACTGAATGATATAATGTTTGCTCTACGAATCAAATTTTTGTTTATCAACCCAGTATAGTCCCTTGGGTTATATCCAGAATCACGTTGTACATCAAAATGTAGATAGTAGGTTCATTCGTATCGATAATCGATTGAATAGCTCTTAAGGAACGCTCAGCATCTTGGTCGATGTTCAATCCATGCCTTGTAAATTTGTCTTTTTGTGATGTATATCTTATATAAGGAGGCTATTTTATTCCTCCTGTTGAATTCTGCTTTCCTTATCATAGTACCAAGTTTATAGAGAGGATATCACTCAAGGTATCTTACTAAAATCTATGTTTCTCTGTACCAAATGTGAGTTCCATATTCCTCAAATAAAGCAATCAGTATACCCTTATATCATTTCTTCGATATGGGAGGAATTGGAAAATGTAGAAGTCTTGGCCAGATCTGACCTGTTTAGACCTCCTTCAGCAATTCTTTGGTATATTAGGCAGTGACTCTCCTGTAGTCTCGAATAATGACGACTATTCTCCCGATTTCCATGTCAGATTTCTTGGACTCCAAAGGAGTTTTTGATGGCTAAGTTAATGGCTCTCCACATGACGTGTAAGGCAGTGACGACCCTCGTATGGTGGAGGGTTTGGTCTTTTATCTCTAGACGATCGAGTATCCTTTTTACAACGGTTTAAACTTGCATGCCTTTGTTGTGGATCCTAGGTTTTCAGGTGATCGACTATCATTTTGAGTGTGCAGACCTTTCTGGTCCGGAGCTCCTTTAGGTCCGCTTGGATTATTTCGCTGATCGCTTCGATCTACGGCTTCTTTTGTTATCGACTGGTTGAGTCGATTAGATAGTGCCGTTCCAACTTACTTGCATTAATTATAGAAAGTCAGACGGTCGCATTTCCGTCCCTTGATCAAATACTTTTTCAGCCGTTGGATTGCTCGGGTCTATCCCTATAAATAGGGAAGTGATTTGCATACTTCATTTCCAATTTCTCAAAAAGGATGGAGATCTCAGTTTCCTTGGATTTTATTTTACCTTCAGATCCCATAATATTCAAAAAGTCGCATTATCGCGATTCATACTGTCAGAGTGGCTTAAATTTCTTCTGCTTGTACTAACAGGTCCCATTAATATCCTACCTTGTACTAATGGGTCCCACGTAGCCTCTACTTTATTCTTCATGGGTTTGAGGTCCGTGGTTCCGTTTGCACATGGTGGGTTCATACTTACCGGGCACCGCCGCACTTCAAAGTTACCTCCGGATTGATAGATCGTCGGGGTGTGCTGGTAAGTTTTCACTTTTGCGACGGCCCCGAAGAGATGCTGCTGATAGAGTAGTGCCCAGCAAGCCAATATTAATTAGCTTGTTGAAGTATTATTTTCTTATGGTTTATAATTAATACGCCCGTTCATTCATAGTACGTGAAATTGAACAATGGCCAACTTCATCTCTCGCGAACTTATCTAAGCGATTGGATGAAATCCTAAGGTCACAATAGACTATGGGACGATCCACTCCAGTACTGAGTGCAATCATGAAACAGTCTCAAAGGTCGTGATCTTAAAACCATTCCAAGTCATAGATTCCGAACGAGACGGGGTATCGTAGGAATCGCCAAGACTTGTACAAGTATGCATGATTCACATGGAGTGAATTTGTAGCGTTTCATGAGCAAGGCATTTGAGGCCAGTGCATATGAGTAGGTGGTTCAATGGAGGATTGAATGCATCGAACGACCCGAACAGAGAAACCCATTGTGGAAGCGCATGACGCATATCGGTGATGGGATGTTTCTCAAGGCTTATAATAGTGTACGATTTAGTCCTTGGACTTGAGGTGCTAGGGCGAATTCGGTGCACAAGTCTGCGTACTTAGATTTAGGTACTGGTCACGTAGCTTGGCCACAAAGTGCCTAAGTTGGGTGCGTACACGACTGTACGCGAGTGGTTAGTACTAAGAAAGGATCTATCGACTCATCCTGATAAGATGAGAGTATTTCCTGTACGTTCTTCGATAATATGTTCCTAGAAATCCATGGCCATGGTTGGTGACGAATTTGGAAGGTATTTCCAAATTTAGCATTCACACCGGAATTATTATCCTGAATTAGAAAGTACAGTATCGAGATAATTAGAGGTGCCGATCAATTCACACACCCTAGGTCTCGATCGGGAAATCATCGTAGAAGGACCGTATGTACATGGCAATTATAAGAGGTGATGTTCACAATAATCAATTCACCTTTGATTGGGCTTCATGGGCTTGTGGCTAGACATCGACCATGAAGTGTAGGTACTCCTAAATTGATAGGGAAATTAATTATAGGAGTGGTCAATTAAAAGTTGTTTAATTGATCGGAGCATTTAATTGCTCGTTAATTAAATCACGAAAGTCGTGGGACTGCTGCCAGTTGATGGTGAACCCAGAGGGTCACACACAATACAATTGGATGGTGACTGTCTTAAAGGAAAAGCAAATGATTTAAAGTTGTTAAATCAAAGTAATTGAATTATGGTATTAATTCAATTGGAGAATATTAATTGGATGTCTAATTAATTAATGTTCAATTAATTAATTAGAGTTATCTGATTAATTATGGAATTAATTAAAGTAGTTAATTAATTGGAAGAATAAATAATTAACCAATTCTAGGATTGGATAATTATGGGGTTGATTTTGCAATTAACTTGAAATAAGGGGAGTGGGCGATTTTTGATGAATGAGGAAAAAGAGTTTTATTTCTTGGAGAGCAAGTTAGAAGAGATCTATCAAATCTCACATTCCTAACTTGATAAGGAATGAAGATTTGATAGACAATGGAAGGAGATATCTTTTTAGAGAAGGACTCTTTTCCTATAAATATACTCCTCTTCTCTTCATTATGAGAGTTCAGAAAATTTTGAGAGAAAATTATTTTGCTGAAAATTTGAGAGAGATCGATTTTTACAAGAGAGAAAATCAGATTTTTGCACAAGAATTATAATCCACAAAATCGCCCCAAAAGTTTTCGCCCCAACCCCAAGTCGCCCGAACCAAACTCGGCCGAACCCAAGCTCGACCAGATCTGCCCTGGCCGAACCCTGCTCGATCACACAAGCCATGTGACTCGATTCTTCCATCTGTATCTCCTTATCTCGTTCAAGATCTTAAGTCCAGATCTGAAATCATTTGCTGACAAACCTGCGAGATCCAGTTCTAAGCCTAAGACTTGTAGGCGTCACTACAATCCGATTGGTGTGGACTAAGTTTGGAGGTGAGACACATGGATCACTCAAGCTGTGGATCGAACCAAATACGTGGAGGAAACCACCACAAATCCGTGGCGAGGTAAATTGCGATTAAACCCCCTATGTCTATTTAAGTGTTTGATTCATGCTTTTCATATAAATAACTGTGGAGAAAGATTAATGGGACATATAGGGACCTCGAAAAATTTTAAATTCCGCACTCTGTTGTATTGACAATCGAGCCCCTAGATAGAATATCCCAACAGGCTTTAGAGTAAAAATCAACCCCCTAAAGTAGAAGCAGTATCTTATTGTGGGTGAATGAGTATTGCCGGTTATCTGGCTGGTAATGCTCATTTCGTCTGGAAGAACAGTTGATCTTCAGAGTCTGGTCGTCGAACAAAAGAAGTCGACCATCCTGAGCAGCATGCTTCTTAGGTGGTTTATCATAATCGACGAGGTACTAGGGAGGAGATTGGTGTTTCCGTGGACATTGTCGTGAAGATTGCTGATCTATAGGATCATTTCATCTAAACCATTGTAACGATGTTTAAGTAGTATGTAGACCTTTGTAATGTAGGACTTTTGTATGTAACTGACTTGATGAATAAAATATTACTTTTACCCCTTGCATTCTCCTTGTTTCTTGAATTTGTCATAATTTTATTTATGAGGAGCATTTTCCGAGTAGATGGATTCATACTCAATTCATCTTAAAGACTTAGTTGTATTAGCAAGTCTTTTAGATCGTTAAGAACAGATCGAGGAGTGTTTATTGTGTAGATCAATGTATACTCAACTCTTATTCATTTAGACTTAGGTTTTTATGCCAGAAACCTTTTAGATCGTTGAAAACGGATCGAGGAGTGTTTATTGAGCGGATCAATTTATACTCGACTCGTTATAATTTAGACTTAGGTTTTTATACCAAAAGCCTTTTAGATCGTTGAAAAACGGATCGAGTAGTGTTTATTGAGCGGATCAATTTATACTCGACTCGTTATAATTTAGACTTAGATTTTTATACCAAAAGCCTTTTAGATCGTTGAAAAACGGATCGAGGAGTTTTTATTGAGCGGATCAATTTACACTCGGCTCGTTATAATTTAGACTTAGGTTTTTATACCAAAAGCCTTTTAGATCGTTGAAAAACGGATCGAGGAGTGTTTATTGAGCGGATCAATGTATACTCAACTCTTATTTATTTAGACTTAGGTTTTTATGTCCAAAAGTCTTTTAATCGTTTAAAAATAATTGAGGATTGTTTATTGAGCGGATCAATGTATACTCAACTCTTTTTTATTAGACTTAGGTTTTTAATACCAAAAGTCTTTTAATCGTCGTAAATATATCGAGGAGTGTTTATTGAGCGGATCAATGTATACTCAACTCTTTTTTATTAGACTTAGGTTTTTAATACCAAAAGTCTTTTAATCGTCGTAAATATATCGAGGAGTGTTTATTGAGCGGATCAATGTATACTCAACTCTTTTTGATTAGACTTAGGTTTTTAATACCAAAAGTCTTTTAATCGTCATAAGTAGATCGAGGAGTGTTTATTGAGCGGATCAATGTATACTCAACTCTTTTTGATTAGACTTAGGTTTTTAATACCAAAAGTCTTTTAATCGTCATAAGTAGATCGAGGAGTGTTTATTGAGCGGATCAATGTTTACTCAACTCGTTTTGTTTAGACTTAGGTTTTTAATACCAGAAGTCTATTAACCGTCGAAAAATTGATCGAGGAGTCTTCATTGAGCAGATCAATGTTTACTCAACTCGTTTTGTTTAGACTTAGGTTTTTAATACCAGAAGTCTATTAACCGTCGAAAAATTGATCGAGGAGTCTTTATTGAGCAGATCAATGTTTACTCAACTCGTTTTGTTTAGACTTAGGTTTTTAATACCAGAAGTCTATTAATCGTCGAAAAATTGATCGAGGAGTGTTTATTGAGCGGATCAATGTTTACTCAACTCGTTTTGTTTAGACTTAGGTTTTTAATACCAGAAGTCTATTAATCGTCGAAAAATTGATCGAGGAGTGTTTATTGAGCGGATCAATGTATACTTATCTCCTTTTGTCCCGATCCCAACCAATGCTATAGTTGTATTCCAAGGAGCGTTTACCGAAACAATCGATTTATACCCAATCTTGACTTAATATTTAAAATTGCTAAAATCTTTAATAATTGAACTGTAGGCTAAGGCCTTTATTACAAAGATTAAAACTTAATAAAATAAAACAGCATAATCTGCTAAAATTTATTTACCATAGTATTTCCTAAGGTTGACTGCATTCCAGGTTCTTGGTAAGGCTGTTCCATCCATGTGTGCAATTTCGTATGAACCTTTCTTTCCTACGCCAATGACAACGTAAGGTCCATCCCAATTTTGTTGTAATTTTCCCACATGCTTTGATACTTCTACCTTTTTCAAGACCAGGTCTCCTTCTTTGAAGGTTCGGATGCGTACCTTTTGATTGTATGCCTTTTCCATATTTTCTTTAGTAACTTGCAAACATACAGCGGCTTTTTCTCTTAAAGCTTCCGTTAAATCGATATCATTTTCTCTCGTCTTTTCATTTTCCTGATCATCGTACATTTCAATTCTTGGTGTTGGAATTAGAGTTTCAACAGGAATAACAGCTTCCGAATCATATACCAAGCTAAATGGGGTTTCCCCGGTTGAGCTCTTGACTGTGGTTCGATTAGCCCAAAGTACTCCTGGGAGTTCATCGAGCCATTTTCCTTTGGCCGCTCCTAACCTTTTTTCTAAGGATTTTATTATTTCTCGGTTTGCTACCTCAGTCTGTCCGTTCGCTCTAGGGTGCCCGACCGAAGTGAAATTTTGTTGAATCCCAAGTTTCGAACACCATTCTATTACCTGTTTTCCCGCGAATTGGGTTCCATTATCAGAAATTAGGATCCTTGGGATGCCAAATCGACAAACTATGAATTTCCATAGGAAGTTGATCACTTGGAATTGAGTTATTCGTGCAAGGGCGATGCATTCTCTCCATTTGCTGAAGTATTCTACAGCGACCAGGACATAAGCTTTCTTGGATCTAGCCGCTGGGAACGGTCCCACGATGTCCATTCCCCATTGATCAAAAGGCCAACATATCGGTATAGGGTGCATGTTTTCTGCTGGTCGATGACATATATTAGCATGGACTTGGCAGTGATGACATTTTTGGACATACTGAGCGGCATCCTTGTTGATGGTAGGCCAATAATAACCTGTTCGGAGGCATTTTAAAGCCAATGCCCTTGCTCCGCTGTGATTCCCTGGTCTCCTTCATTTACCTCTCGTAGAATATCAGTGGTTTGTGATTCAGAGACGCATTTCAGAAGAATTCCTGATACTGATCTCCGGTAGAGTTTTTCTTCTACCAATGTATATTTTGGAGCCTGATATTTTATTTTCCGAGCTTCATTCTGGTCAAGCGGCAATTTTCCTTCTCGAAGATAGTCTATCATTGGAGTCATCCAGTTTTCTTCTGCTTCTTCGATTTCCATTATATCGACCGCCGTTGTTTCATCGATGTCGATGGCCGGTGTATTAGAAATTAGACAGTTGATCACCCTTTCAGTTTTTCCGTCATGGGCTCCTGTGAACCTAGATAGTTGATCAGCCCATTTATTTTCCGAACGTGGAATGTTATGTATACCGAAGCTTTCGAATTTTTCAGCTAGTGTTTTCACTTTGGCAAGGTATTTAACCATATTAAATTCCTTAGCCTCGTATAGGCCTTCTATTTGTCTTTGTTCTAACTCTGAATCGGTTAATACTTTAAGGCTTTTAATGTTGGCCTTGATCGCCATTTCCATTCCTGCGATTAACGCTTCATATTCTACTTCATTGTTTGTTACGACGAAGTCCAATGTTATCACATAATTTAAATCCTCTTTATTCGGTCCGGTGAAGTTGATTCCGGCGCCTCCTCCTTCTCGGCACGAAGCACCGTCAACATGCATTAACCAAGTTTGATTTTCTATGATCAAGATATCGTCGTTGAGGCTGTTCGATAGTTCGGTTGCCTGTGTTGGAGTTTCCAATAGGAAATCAGCTAACACTTGGGCCTTAATCGCAATTCTCGGTTTGTAGTCGATTTCGAATTGACCGAGTTCGATCGCCCATTTGATTAGTCTTCCGGAAGCTTCTGGCTTTGCTAAGACTTGTCTTAGTGGTTGGTTTGTTAAAACCACGATTTTGTAGGTCAAAAAGTAAGGTCGAAGTTTTCGTGCTTCCACTACTAAGGCCAGAGCGAATTTCTCAATTTCCAAATAATTCTTCTCCGCCCCTTGCAGTAATTTGCTTAAATAATAGACAGGCTTATGTTCTGAACCTTCAATTTTGATCAGTACTGAACTAACGGCCGCGTCGGAGGTCGAGATGTAGATATACAATGGTTCCCCTTCCGTCGGTTTGGCCAACAACGGGGATGTTGTCAAATATTCTTTGAGCTGGTCGAAGGCCCGATCGCATTCTTCGGTCCAAACAAAGTTTTTTGCTTTTCGAAGCGTTTGGAAGAAGGGCAAACTTCTGTCAGCTAATTTTGATATGAATCTGTTCAACGCTACGATTTTCCCTACCAAGCTTTGTACTTGGGAGATGGTCTTGCGAGGCTTCATTTCAGCTATGGCTTGAATTTTTTCTGGGTTGGCTTCGATTCCTCGTTGATGTACCAAATAGCCCAAGAATTTTCCCGACTTAACACCGAAAGTGCATTTCACGGGATTTAACTTCATGCGGTATTTTCTCAATATTCGGAAACATCGATCAAGATGTTTTACGTGATCCGCCTCGTTTATGCTTTTAACTAACATGTCGTCTACGTAGACTTCCATTATTTCTCCGATTAACTCTTTGAACATTAGGTTTACTAACCTTTGGTAAGTAGCCCCAGCATTCCTCAAGCCGAACGGCATTACTATAAAGCAATATACTCCTTGCTCGGTTATGAACGCAGTTTTCTCATGGTCCCGCTCATCCATGTATATTTGATAAAACCCTTGAAAGGCATCCATCATGCTGAAGATCGCGAAGCCAGCGGTTGAGTCAACTAATAAGTCGATCCTTGGGAAGGGATATGGATCACGCGGGCATAATTTGTTAAGGTCGGTAAAATCGTTACACATTCTCCACTTGTTATCCTTTTTATCCCCTTTTGCAACTAGAACGACATTACATAGCCATTCTGAGAAGTGTATTTCTCGAATTTGTTTTGCTTTAAGTAGCCTTTCTACTTCTGCTTTGATGATTTTATCTTTTACTGGCCCGTGATTTCTCTTCTTTAGTCTAGCGGGTTTTGCCAAGGGATCAATTTTTAGCCAATGCTTGATTACTCGAGGATCAATTCCTTCAATGTCATTCGCACTCCAAGCGAAGACATCAACATTACCTCTGAGAAAGTCAATCAACATTACTTCCCCTTCTTTGCTTAACTCAGTACCTATTCTTGTTGTTTTCGACGAGTCCCCTTGCACTAGAATTACATCCTTATGTTCCGGTGGCTTTAAAGCTAAATATACCGGCTCCTTTCCCTTTTTATCC
>CM064883.1:56946545-57139343 GCA_003313485.2 Penstemon barbatus | reverse complement strand
TTTAGCCAGATCTACTTGTTCAGACCTTCTTAAGCAATTCTTTGGTATGTTAGGCAGTGACGTCTTTGCCGTTCAGATAAGGAGGACTATTCTCCTGATTTCTATGTCAGATATCTTGGACTCCATAGGAGTTTCTGTAAGCTTAGTCAATGTCATTCATATAATGTATGAGGCAGTGACGTCCCTCGTATTGTGAAGGGTTTGTCTTTTATTTTATCTTTTATCGAGCAACTGTCCTTTTCGCTGTGATTTTGAAGCTATGTTACTTCGTTTGTGGCTTCTAGGTTTTTAAGCTATCGACCATGAAGTATGATCGTTCCAGTATGACCGGTCTGGAGTTCTTTAGGTTTACTTGTGTTATTTGGTGATCGCTTCGATCCAAGACTTTTCTCGTTGTCGATCAGTTGAGGCGAATAGATGGTGCCGTTCCAACTTATTTGCATTTATTACGGGGAGTCAAAGGGTCGTATCTGTCCGTTGATCAAATACTTTTTCAGCCGTTGGATCCCTTAGATCTGCCCCTATAAATAGGGGGTGGCTTATATTCTTCATTTGCAATTACCAAAAAGGATGGAGATCTCAAATTCCTTAGATTTTATTCTGCCCTCTGATCCCATTGTCTTCAAAAAATCACATTACATGATTTATTTGTTCAAAATAGTGAAGTCGTTCCCAGTCTTGTATTGACGGGTCCCATGTCAGCCCTACCTTGTATCGACGGGTCCCATGAGATCTCATTGTCTTCATCATTAGAGGTCCGTGGTTTCCGTTTGCACATGGTGGGTTCATACTTGCCAGCCACCCTGTTCTTCGATGTAACCTCAGGAGTGATAGACCCCGGGGTGGCTGGTAAACTTACCGTTTCACGACGGTCCCGAAGAGATGCTGCTCTAGAGTAAAATGTTTTATAGATAAAGTAAAAGCAGTATCTTCTTGCGGGTGAGTGAGCATTGCTTAGCTATCTGGCTGGTAATGTTCATTTCGTCTGGAAGAACATTTGATCTTCAGAGCCTGGCCGTCGAACCAAAGAAGTCGACCATCCTGAGCAGCATGCTTCTTAGGTGGTTTATTATAATCGACGAGGTACTAGGGAGGAGATTGGTGTTTCCGTGGACATTGTCGTGAAGATCGCCGATAATAGAGGATTATCTCATTTAAATCATTGTAATGATCTTTAAGTAGTATGTAGATCCTTGTAACGTAGGACTTTTGTATGTAACAAATTTGATGAATAAAATATACTTTATTCCTTATATCTTCCTTGTCGTTAATCTGTTATAATTTACTTATGTGTAGCTTTATCCGAGCAGGCGGTTTTATACTTAGCCTATCTTCAAAACTTTTAGCAAATCATTTAGATCGTTAGGAACAGATCAGGGAGTTTTTATTGAGCGTATCAACGTTCACTCGACTTGTCATAATCTAGAACTTTAGGTTTTTAACCCAAAAGGTCTTTTTGATATATCGAGGAGTTTTTATTGAGCGGATCAATGTTTACTCAACTCATTTATGACTGTACACTTAGGTTTTTAACCAAAAAGTATTTAGATCGATAAGCTTGAGCGAGGAGTTTTTATTGAGCGGATCAATGTTTACTTCGACTCGTTTTTTGATTATACTTAGGTTCTTAACCCCAAAAGTATTTTTGATATATCGAGGAGTTTTTATTGAGCGTATTAATGTTTACTCGACTCGTTTTTGATTTAGAACTTAGGTTTTTAACCCAAAAAGTCCTTTTGATCTTTGTAAATAGTTCGAGGAGTGTTTATCGAGCGGATCGATGTTTACTCGACTCTTTTCTGATTAGACTTAGATTTTTAATCCAAAAAGTCTTTTTGATCGTTGAATATATCGAGGAGTTTTTATTGAGCGGATCAATGTTTACTCGACTCGTTTTTGATTTAGAACTTAGGTTTTTAACCCAAAAAGTCTTTGTTGATTATATCGAGGAGTTTATATTGAGCGGATCAATGTTTACTCGACTCGTTCTTAATTAGACTTAGGTTTTCAACCCAAAAAGTCCTTTTGATCTTTGTAAATAGTTCGAGGAGTGTTTATCGAGCGGATCGATGTTTACTCGACTCTTTTTTAATTAGACTTAGGTTTTTAACCCAAAAAGTCTTTGTTGATTATATCGAGGAGTTTATATTGAGCGGATCAATGTTTACTCGACTCGTTCTTAATTAGACTTAGGTTTTCAACCCAAAAAGTCTTTTTGATCTTTATAAATAGTTCGAGGAGTGTTTATCGAGCGGATCGATGTTTACTCGACTCTTTTTTAATTAGACTTAGGTTTTTAACCTAAAAAGTCTTTGTTGATTATATCGAGGAGTTTATATTGAGCGGATCAATGTTTACTCGACTCGTTCTTAATTAGACTTAGGTTTTCAACCCAAAAAGTCTTTTTGATCTTTGTAAATAGTTCGAGGAGTGTTTATCGAGCGGATCGATGTTTACTCGACTCTTTTTTAATTAGACTTAGGTTTTTAACCCAAAAAGTCTTTGTTGATTATATCGAGGAGTTTATATTGAGCGGATCAATGTTTACTCGACTCGTTTTTGTTTCTGATAACATGTACGCGTGATTTCGATGAATGTTTAACCGATATAATCGATGTATATAGAGTGCCAAAGAAATCCTTAATAATTGAACTTTTAGGCCAAGGCCTTTATTACAAAGATTGAAATTTGATAAAGTAAAAGGTAAAAAATGCATTATAATATGCTAAAATTTATTTACCATAGTATTTCCTAAGGTTGACAGCATTCCATGTTCTTGGTAAGGCAGTTCCATCCAAATGTGCAATTCTGTATGAACCTTTCTTCCCCACACCAATGACGATGTAAGGTCCATCCCAATTTTGTTGTAACTTTCCCACATGCTTGGATACTTCTACCTTTTTCAAGACCAAATCTCCTTCTTTGAAGGTTCGGATGCGTACTTTTTGATTATATGCTTTCTCCATATTAGCTTTAGTGGCTTGTAAGCGTACAGCAGCTTTCTCTCTTAAAGCTTCTGTTAAATCAATGTCGTTTTCTCTTGACTTTTCATTTTCTTGGTCGTCGAACATTTCTACTCTTGGCGTTGGGATTAGGGTTTCCACCGGGATAACTGCTTCCGACCCATATACCAAGCTAAATGGGGTTTCCCCAGTTGAGCTCCTTACTGTCGTTCGATTAGCCCATAATACTCCTGGGAGTTCATCTAGCCATTTTCCTTTGGCTGCTCCTAATCTTTTTTCCAAAGATTTTATTATCTCTCGGTTTGCTACCTCAGTTTGTCCATTTGCTCGAGGATGTCCTACCGAGGTAAAATTTTGTTGAATTCCAAGTTTTGTACACCATTCTATTATCTGTTTCCCAGCGAACTGAGTTCCATTATCGGAGATAAGGATCCTAGGGATGCCGAATCGACAAACAATGAATTTCCATAGGAAATTGATAACTTGGAATTGGGTTATTCGTGCGAGAGCAACGCATTCTATCCATTTGCTGAAGTATTCTACAGCGACCAGGACATAGGATTTCTTAGATCTGGCCACTGGGAAAGGTCCCACGATGTCCATTCCCCATTGATCGAATGGCCAACAAACTGGAATAGGGTGCATGTTTTCTGCTGGTCGATGACATATGTTAGCATGGATCTGGCAGTGATGACATTCTTGGACATATTGAGCAGCATCTTTATTGATGGTCGGCCAATAGTAACCCGTCCTGAGACATTTTAAAGCTAATGCTCTTGATCCGCTGTGGTTTCCTGCGTCCCCGTCATGTATTTCTCGTAGTATATCAACGGTTTGTGATTCAGGGACGCATTTCAGAAGAACTCCTGATACCGATCTTCGGAAGAGTTTTTCTTCTATAAGTGTATACTTTGGAGATCGATATCTTATTTTTCGAGCTTCATTTTGGTCAGGTGGTAATTTTCCTTCTCGAAGATAGTCTATCATTGGGGTCATCCAGTTTTCTTCTGCTTCTTCGATTTCCATTATATCGACTACTGGCGTTTCGTCGATGTCGATTGCTGGCGTATTAGGGACCAACCAGTTGATCACCCGTTCGGTCTTTCCGTCATGGGATCCTGTGAATTTTGATAGCTGATCGGCCCATTTATTTTCCGAACGTGGGATGTTCTGGATACTAAAACTTTCAAATTTCTCGGCCAGAGTCTTTACTTTGGCGAGGTATTTGACCATGTTGAATTCCTTAGCCTCGTATAGGCCTTCTATCTGCCTTTGCACTAATTCTGAATCAGTTAGTACTTTAAGACTTTTTATATTGGCTTTGATCGCCATTTCCATTCCTGCGATCAATGCTTCATATTCAGCTTCATTGTTCGTCACAACGAAGTCCAGTGTTATCGCGTAATTTAAATCTTCCTTATTTGGTCCGGTGAAGTTGATTCCGGCGCCTCCTCCTTCTCGGCAAGAAGCACCATCGACATGCATTAGCCAAGTTTGATCTTCAATGACCAAGACATCGTTGTTGGAGTAGCTCGACGATTCAGTAGCCTGTGTCGGTGTTTCTAATATAAAATCGGCCAACACTTGGGCCTTGATGGCAATCCTTGGTTTGTAGTCCACCTCGAATTGACTGAGTTCGATGGCCCATTTGATTAGTCGACCGGAGGCTTCTGGTTTTGCTAGAACTTGCCTTAGTGGCTGATTCGTCAGAACGATGATTTTGTAAGTTAAGAAGTAGGGTCGGAGTTTTCGTGCGGCCACTACTAAGGCCAATGTGAATTTTTCTATTTCCAAGTAATTCTTCTCCGCCCCCTGTAATAATTTGCTGAGATAATATACAGGCTTATGATCCGAGCCCTCGATTTTGATTAGTACCGAACTGATCGCGGCATCGGAGATGGAGATGTACATGTATAACGGTTCTCCTTCCGTTGGTTTTGCCAACATCGGAGGTGTCGTCAAATATACTTTGAGCTGCTCGAAGGCGTGATCGCATTCTTCAGTCCAAACAAAGTTCTTTGCTTTTCGGAGAGTTTGGAAAAAAGGGAGGCTTTTGTCTGCGGACTTTGATATAAATCTGTTTAATGCTACGATTTTTCCCACTAGGCTTTGTACTTGAGAGATAGTTTTAGGAGGTTTCATTTCAGTTATGGCTCGGATTTTTTCTGGATTGGCTTCGATTCCGCGTTGGTGAACTAGATATCCCAAGAATTTTCCTGATTTGACCCCAAAGGTGCATTTTGCGGGGTTTAACTTCATACGATATTTTCTTAAGATCTGAAAGCATCGATCTAGATGCTTTACATGATCTGCTTCGTTCATGCTTTTGACCAGCATGTCGTCCACGTAGACTTCCATCAGTTCTCCGATTAATTCTTTGAACATTAGGTTTACTAACCTTTGGTAAGTAGCTCCGGCATTTCTTAAGCCGAATGGCATTACTATGAAGCAATATATTCCCTGCTCGGTTACGAACGCGGTTTTTTCTTGATCCCGCTCATCCATGTATATTTGGTAAAACCCTTGGAAGGCGTCCATCATACTGAATAATGCGAAGCCAGCCGTCGAGTCGACCAATAAGTCGATCCTTGGCAGGGGGTAAGGGTCACGCGGACACAATTTGTTGAGGTCGGTGAAATCATTACACATCCTCCATTTATTATCTTTTTTATCCCCTTTAGCGACTAGTACGACATTGCATAGCCATTCCGAGAAATGAATTTCTCGGATTTGTTTTGCCTCGAGCAACCTTTCGACCTCGGCTTTGATAATTTTATCTTTCACCGGTCCATGATTTCTCTTTTTCTGCCTGGCGGGTTTCGCCAAAGGATCTATTTTTAGGGAATGCTTGATTATTCGAGGATCAATTCCTTCAATATCATTTGCACTCCAGGCGAAGACATCAGCATTGTTTCTGAGGAAGTCGATCAGCATTATTTCTCCTTGTTCGCTTAACTCTGTACCAATTCTCGTCTTTTTGGATGAGTCACCTTCTACTAGAATTACATCTTTATGTTCAGGGGGTTTCAAAGATAAGTCTAGCGGTTCTTTCCCCTTTTTATCTAGTCGATCAGTACTAGGGATTTCAACTTCATTTCTAACGAGATCGCCTTCGATCTTTCTCTTGTTCGGAATTATAGGCTTAGGCTGTTCTTTCATAGTTAACGAAGTACTGTAGCAGTCCCAAGCCATGCAATGGTCGTTTGTTATTTCTCCGATGCCTTTATCGGTTGGAAACTTTATCTTCTGATGATAAGTAGAGACAACAGCTCGGAATAGATTGAGTGCAGGTCGTCCTAATATCGCGTTATAAGCGAATGGGGTTTCTACTACTAAAAATTTCACTAGCTTTACTGTTCGGTGGGGTATTTTTCCGAGCGATACGCTTAAGGTTATCGTTCCGCTGGGGATGATTTCGGACCCCCCGAATCCTATTAATGGCGTAGCTACTTTCTGCAAGTTTATCTGCCCCAAGTTCATTTGGGCCAAAACTTCTCGGGAGATAATATTGGCTGAGCTCCCATTATCTATTAAGATCCTCTTGACGTTGTAATTTGCTATTTCTAGCGATATTACCATAGGGAAGTCGGGGTTATCCTCTCTTGCGTCCCAGACAATATTTTTAGGCGCTTCGCCTTCATTAAAACTGATCTGTTGATCGTTTGGTGGCCTGCTTTCTAGGGTCCAAATTTCTTTTGGGTATTTTGAGTTTCCAATTATGGACCTGGCAGTTCTCCGCCGGGCGTTACGACTATCTCCACCCGCAGGACCCCCGGAGATCGTATGGATAGTCCCATTGATCTGGTCGTGATTCGATTCCGGAATAGATCGGCGTTCGGGTGTCCTTTGACGAGAATTTCTCCTTCGATCAACATTCCGAGGGCTTCTACTTCTTTCCCTTCTATGATTATCTCGCTCTATGTATTCGTCGAGTTTTCCTTGCTCGATAAGTTTCTCAACTTCTCTCTTAAGGTGAAAACAATTCTCCGTTCGATGTCCATGTGCCCTATGGTATTTGCAGTACTGATCGTAGTTTCGAGAGCCTGGTCTTGGCTGCGCGATTTTCCTCGCTTCGGGGATCCAGTTATTTCTTTCTAGGACTTCCAATATTTCTTCCATTGGAATATTTAACCTTGGGTGTTCTACTTGGTTCACCCTGCTTCTTATTGGTTGATCATGGTTTCTTGGTCTTTGGTAGAAATTAGGTTGTTTGTCATGATCGGCTTTGTTGTATTCCAGTCGGTGGAAAACATTACCTCTTCTGGAAGATCGCTCGTAATCCAAAGCTTTTTGGGTAGGAAACCTATCGTGCCGTTTGGAGCTTGAGGCGGTGGCTTTGTTTTTGTTTTTATCCTTAAAGGAATTCATCTCTTCTTGGGTCATATACTTAGAAGCCAAGCTCATAATGTCGGCAAATGTTCTTGGTTGTTTTCGACTGAGGGCGTTTCCGAACTGCCTATTTTTAGTGAGCTCGAAGAGGATAGAAATTATGTAATCGATATTCGGTGAGTCGATTTTGAGTAATTCTACGTTGAACCTTGCCAACCAATTTCTTAGGGATTCTCCCTCTTGTTGGTGTATAGTTCCTAGGTAGCTCATCGGAAATTTTTGTCTCTTTTGACTGGCAAACTGCTGTGTTAGTTTATTGCATAATTCTCGGAAACTGAATATAGAGTTGGCTGGTTGTTTGGCAAACCAATCCAGCGCGAGTCCTTCGAACGTTGTTACCATTAGTTTGGCGGTGAATTCGGCGGAGTGGGCGTATAAATTCATTATGTTTGTAAAGCTAAAGATATAATCGTCCGGGTCGGTGGTTCCATCATATCGGGGTAGTCTTCCCGGGACCTGTCCCATGGACTGCGCTTCTTTTATTTCCCTGCAAAAAGGGGAGCAAGCCGCAAGGCTTTCTTGGAGTTCTGAAGTCCGGGCCCACGGGTTCTGCACAGATCGTAATCGTTGTTCGAGTCGCTCTTGTACCATCCTTTCAATTTCTCGTTCTGAGAATCGAGTCGCTCTCGGTCGATGGGGGATTGTATCATCTATATCATCTTCGATTGGGATGATCGTTCGTTCCTTCGATCCGCTGCGAACTGCTTGCGGCACCCTTCGACCAGTTCTTCTTTGGGGACGGTTGTCGGATGGTTTTGAATTTACCTGCTGCGGGCTGTGTAGCGAGCGTCGCTCACTCGCTGGGCTGTCAGCTTGTTGAGAGGCCCGTTCATTCGGCCTTGGCACTCCTGGCGCGGGAGCTGCCCCAGGAGCCGTGGCGTTTCGAGGAATTTGGTCTAAAACTAGCAATTCTTCTGGAGAGAGTGATTTGAAGAGCATCGCTATTTGTTTCAGTTTTTCCTGAGCGCCAGGGAGAGGAGCGGGTATTTCGGGGAGCTCCGGTTCTTCTGGTATTGTACCGGTAAGACCGCCTTGGTGTTCCTGCTGACGGGAACGGGTATCCGGGAGGTTTTCATTGATGTTTGGATTGTTGTTATCATTATTGTCTTGTGGATCTTCAGATGTGTTGTGACCTGTGGTCGTATTGCTTCTCGCTCCTGCGCGAGTGCTTTTCCTTGGGCGAGCCATGTGTCGATTCGAATAATTAACCTAGCCCCTCGGTGGGCGCCAACTGATTTAACCGGATTTCGTCGGGTTAATTAGTGGATTAGCCTGATTTCGTCGGGTTAATTGTATATCAGTGAATTTGTATATTTAGTAGGGCTCTGTTACTTTATTCCGGATGGATCAATTCACAAAGAAAAGCAATGATTAAGAACAAGAAGTTAAACCACAAATAAAGCTAACAACACATCAATATGGAGATTAGAATGCTATGAATAATATTGATTCTTATTCAATTGTAATGCCTTGGGCAGAGAATATTTGTATATCCTTGAAGAATAGGATTTCGTAGTTGTTTGATACAATCATTAACTAGGTATTTATACAATGCTTAACCTAGTTTTACAAGGATTCATAGTCCTAATAGGACTCGGCCCAAATATCCTTTATGGGTCCGGACTATAATCTTTAGGTCGAAGAGAGCTATGCTTGGCCTGGTCTGTTAGACGATCTTGATCTGCTCGGATTGGTCTAATCGATCTTAACATCTTCGTTCGATACGAGTAATATGTAGGGTGCGAAATAGCCCCCATCAGCGTTGTTCGTGGTCGATCTGGGATTGCATCATCTATGTCATCCTCGATAGGGATTATTGTACGTTCCTTGGACCCGCTGCGCCCCGGCTGTGGTTTTCTTTGTCCTGGTTTCCTTCGGGGATGGTTATCGGAGGGTTTTGAATTGCCCTGCTGCGGACTGTGTAGCGAGCGTCGCTCGCTTGCCGGGCTGTCAGCTTGTTGAGAGGTTTGATTGTTTTGCCTTGGCGCTCTTTGAGCGGGATTTTCCCTGGCAGTCCTAATGTTTCGAGGAATTTGTTCAAGTACGAGTAATTCTTCTGGAGAGAGTGATTTAACGAGCATTGCAATCTGTCGCAATTTCTCCTGAGCGCCCGGGAGAGGAACGGGGATCGCAAGGACTTCCGGTTCTTCCGGTATTGTACCGGGAAGATCTCCTTGGGGTTCCTGCTGATGGGGAAGGGGACCCTGCAAATTCTCGTTGGTGTCGTGGGCGTTATTATCATTATTGTCCTGTGGATCTTCAGAAGTGTTATGACCGGTGGTTCTGTTACTTCTTGCTCCAATACGAGCGCTTTTCCTTGGGCGAGCCATATGTCGATCGAATAATTAACCTAGCCCCACGGTGGGCGCCAACTGATTTAACCGGATTTTGTCGGGTTAATTGTATCAGTAAAATTGGGATATTGGAGGTTCTCAATATATATGATTTATAGGGCTCTGTTACTTTATTCAGGATGGATCAATCTCAAGGAAGAACAATTTCGTAGGAACAACAAGTAATTATCGTAACCAACGTAAGAATAACACAAATATGAAGAGAAAACTCTTTTCTTTATTGAATAATTTTGGGTTCTGCAGTTTATGCAGAATTGAATGGCGTCTACGCCTTGTGATTTTGGGTTGTCTAATACAATGATTCACTAGGTATTTATATCATACTAAACCTAGCGTTACAAGGAAATATAATCCTAATAGGACTCGGCCCAAATGTCCTTCTTGAGTCCGGAGTGTAGTCTTCTTGTCGAAGCGAGCTGTATTTGGCCGGATCGATAAGATGATCCCGAACAGTCTTGTTTGGTCGAATCGATCTTATGTTCTTCAATCGATCCGTACATTATAAGGGGTACGAAATAGCCCCCATCATGTATCTATTATGCGATTGATCGAAAAATAATGAATTCATGTAATTTATTCTGAGATTACTAAATATGATGATCGAAAAAATAAATTCCGAACACTAGTGAGCTATAACTCCATAGACTCTCATAACCCTTTGTCGTTAATTGATGATCGAGCTGATTGGATTGATTCTGTGTTAGTTAGCTGAGGACGATATCTGTGAAACTTCTTATTCACTTATGAATAGAGAATTGATTGTTTGTGGAAAATAAATCCAACGAAGGAATAAATGAGCTGGACAATCACAGAATAAAACCACCAATCTAAAAGTTGGAAATTTGCCCCGTAGGTCTTATCTTCGACTTAAATTGATGAATGCTCCGCTGGTCGGAGGATCGCCCTGGAAAGTAAATGGCGGAGTTTCTGGTTAGTGAGGCTCTCCGCTGATATACGTATTTCTCCTCTTAGTAGGCATATTTCGATCCAATACTCGAATAAGGCCCCTCTGTGGGCGCCAATTGATCTTACGTGTTTTCGCTTATCCGATCTAATTTGTGTAAAATGCCGTGCTAATACTTGTAAGCAGAAATAAAAGATCAATAGTATTGTATTCGGAATAACTGAGTACAAATTACAAGTATCGAGAGTCCTATCCGAGCATTATGGGATGCCGTACAAGCTAGAGGGCGAAATACATATAAATTGCCTATACTATTCTTCCTAAGTAAGTCCGAGCAGCTGGCTCGGAGGAAGAGCACCTGGGAAGTTGTATCTCGTCATAAATGCTTGGGGAATTTATAGCTGAGATAATGGGCTTTCTGACACACGTGCAAGAGTACTTTTCTGGCCTGTTGGCTTGGGCCTGGGCTCGGCCCAATAGTAACCTTCGACCTTGGATTTTCTTTATTAGCTCGGAACAGTTCACTATATACCCCGGTTCGGTTTGGCACTTCTGGGACGGAAACTGGTCTTGTTCGATCCACATCGAGCTAGCAAGAATAGGGGATCCAAATTACCCTCATCACTTTGGTTGCAAGTTTCGATCCCCGAGAACAAATAGAAGAGAGGTTTGTTCGATCTACCTATCTTCATATTGGAGAGATGTGTTAAACCTGATTCCACCTCATTCGATTATCCTAGACATTATTATCCAACCAAAACACACTCACCACTAACCACTCGCGTACACAACTATACACACCTAACCTAGGCACGTTATGATCAGGCTACGTGACATGTACCTAGATCTAAGTACGCAAACTTATATACTGAATTCGCCCTAGCACCTCAAGTCTAAGGACTAAATCGTACACTATTATAAGTCTTGAGAAACATCCCATCACCGATATGCGTCATGCGGTTCCACATTGGGTTTCTCTGTTCGGATCGTTTGATGCGTCCGATCCCCTATCGAACCACCTATTCATATGTACTGACATCAAAATGTCTTGTTCATGAAACTCTACAAATTCACTTCATGTGAATCATGCATATTCATACAAGTCTTGACGATTCCTACGATACCATGTCTCGTTTCGGAATCTATGACTTGGAACATGTTTTAATATCACGACCTTAGAGACTGTTTCATTATTGCACTCAATACTGAAGTGAATCGTCCCATATTCGAATGTGATCCAAGGATTTCATCCAATCGCTTAAATGTGTTCGTGAGAGATGAAGTTTGCCATTGTTTATTCTATACAAATATAAATAAACGTGTGTATTATTTATAGAATCAAAATATTGTTTTACAAAATAGACCTATTACAAGCTAAAGTGAATCGACTTGCTGGGCTCTATCCTATTAATCTCCCACTAGCCCTAGAGCCATTCACAAATGTTTCTAAGACCCATCTTATCTAGAAGTCCCTCGAACGCCTTTTGCGAAAGTGGCTTAGTTAGTGGGTCAGCTATGTTGTCTTCTGAGTTGACACGTTCCATGTGTATGTCTCCTCTACCAATGATCTCCGTGATCACGTGGTATTTCCTCATTACGTGCTTGGATTGGTGGTGTGATCTCCGCTCCTTCGCTTGAGCTATCGCCCCGTTGTTGTCACAGAAGACTACTACAGGTTCAGCAATGATAGGAACTACATCCAGTTCTTGGATGAAGTTTCTCATCCAAACACTTTACTTTGCTGCATCGGATGCTACAATATATTCTGCTTCAGTGGTTGAGTCGGCAGTGGTAGACTGTTTAGAGCTTTCCCAACTTACTGCTGCCCCATTGAGGCGGAATATGTATACAGAATTGGATTTGTAATCATCCACGTCAGACTGGAAACTCGAATCAATTAATCCTTCAAGTTTCAGTTCTCCACTACCACCGTAGTCCAAGAAAATATCATTAGTCCTTCGCAGGTACTTAAGGATTGCTTTTACGGGGGTCCAGTGCTCTTCGCCTGGATTTGACTAATAGCGGCTCGTTACACTTAGAGCATGTGCTACGTCTGGTCTAGTACACAACATCGCATACATTATGCTCCTTATAGCAGAGGCATAAGGTATGAGAGACATTCTCATATTTTCTTCGTCAGTTGTAGGGCACATTGACTTAGAAAGAGAGATACCATGTCTAATTGGAAGAAATCCTCTCTTGGATTCTTCCGTTTTGAATCTCTTCAAAATTGTGTTGATATACTGAGATTGGGAGAGTCCTGTCATCTTCTTCGATCTATCCCTATAGATACGTATCCCCAATACGTAAGATGCGTCTCCCATATCTTTCATGGAGAACGGTGGGGATAACCACACTTTCGTCTGCGTTAACATTCCGGTATCGTCCCCGATCAACAGAATGTCGTCGACGTATAAAACTATGAATTGTACCGAACTCCCACTATTCTTCTTGTAAACACAAGGTTCATATACGTTGTTGATGAAGCCAAAAGCTTTGACTGTCTCATCAAATCGTATGTTCCAGGTTCGGGACGCCTGTTTAAGGCCATAAATTGACCTTTGAAGTTTGCACACTTTGTGCCCGCTTCTTTTGGACGCAAACCCCTCGGGTTGTTGCATAAAGATCTTCTTGTTAATGTCTCCATTGAGAAAGGCGGTCTTTACGTCCATTTGCCATATTTCGTAGTCATGCCACGCAGCTATGGCAAGGAGTATCCGAATGGGTCTCGATATCGCTACGGGAGAGAAGGTTTCCTCATAGTCTATTCCAGGCCTTTGAGAATACCCTTTCGCAACTAAGCGAGCTTTATGAGTTAATACCTCTCCATTCATCCCAAGCTTATGCTTGAAGATCCATTTGCATCCTACAGGGATAGTTCCCTCAGGTGGATTGACCAAGGTCCAAACCTTATTGGAATGCATGAAATCCATTTCGGATTGCATGGCTTCGAGCCACGCACCCGAATCTATGTCTAACATAGCTTCTTCATAGGTCCTTGGATCAGTGTCCACTTATCGTTTTCGTGAATGAAACCAAATCTCTCTAGTTCCTTACGAATTCGATTGGTCCTTCAAAGAATAGGTGTACTAGTAAGTTCAACGAATTCAGGTTCAGCTCCAACTGTTTGTGGGGATGGGTCCGATTCTTGGACTTCATCAAGTTCTACGATTGTCCCATTTCTGTTGGTGAGGAAATCATCCTCTAAGAAGTGGGCGTCCCTAGATATGAACGTATTACGTTGTTTAGAATCGTAGAACAGGTATCCAATGGATTCCTTTAGATACCCCACAAATTTGCACAAACTAGATCTACTATCTAGCTTATCTCCTTTCTTGTTCTTCACATAGGCAGGAGATCCCCATACTCGTAGATACGAATATACGGGTGCTCTACCATACCATACTTGGTGAAGTGTTGTTGGCACTGACTTTGAAGATACTATGTTTAGTATCTTCGAAGCAGTTAATATGGCTAAGCCCCAAAAAGAAAAGGGAAGGTCAGTGAAGCTCATCATGGAAGCAGTTCCTTTTCAAGTGCTCTGCTTTATTGCAGTGGAAGCATTCGTCGTCTGGGCTTTTGCGCTTCTTTTCGACAACCTTGGTGACTGCTTTGGAAGAGAACACTTTCTTCTTCTTTTTACCTCTCTTGGGCTTTGCAGCCTTCGATTGGTGTGCAATCATCACGGGTTTCTCTTTCTTGAGAGTTGATTCTCCCGTAACCAACAGATTGGTCAGTTCGTGAAGAGCGAGGTTTTTGTCCTCCATGTTGATGTTCAACACGAACTTGTCAAATGAACGAGGCAGCGTATGGAGAAGGAGGTCAGTGCTACGATCAACGTGCAATTCCACGTCCAATCGCCCCAGTTTTTCAACAAGGTTGATAAAACGCGGACAGTGATCCTTGACACTACTTCCTTCTGCCATCTTGAGATTAAACAACTCCTTGGTGGCCGCAAACCTTTCGGTACGAGACCTTTCTCCAAACATCTATTGGAGGTGGAGAAGTATATCTCTAGCAAGCGGTATTTCAGCATGTTGTTTCTGCAGTTCATTCGAAATCGAACCTAACATGAGGCAGTGAACCTGAAGATCATCATCAACCCTTTTGGCATGGGCGGTTCGTTGTTCCTCAGTAGCTCATGTTGCGGGTGCAACAGGCATAAATTTGTCGAGTACATAGCTCCGTCGCTTGGAGTCGAGGACTATCCTCAGATTTCTTAGCCAGTGGACAAAGTTTGAGTCATTCAGTTTATTGGCGTCGAGGATGACATATAATGGATTCTTAGACATTGTACTTAAATATCTACAAATGGAAGGAAGACAACATTTAGCTATATGATCTACGCTTGATACTTATAACTAACGAATTTTGGCCTTGGTTTCGAAAAAGTTATCCCACTATTTTGTCGAAACAATCACCCCTTTGATTGCTCGAGAAATCTAATCTCCTAGTAGGTCTTAACGTCCCAGCAGCCATTAATTGCACCCACGACTCGTGGCCATGCAATTAATTCTCCAGGTAGGTATACTTTTACCAATTGTGTCACTACACAACCTTCAAGCTATTTTCCCTCGGTTTTCGCACTTACCTAGCACTGCTACATCATAAGTGTTACTAATCGTTAAGTATAACCCATCAATCATGATGAGCAACGGGCCCGGTCGTGAATTATCCGTAACTAATTATCGGTCGATATTCACATTCCGACCAGTCCTCACCCTTGTCGAGTTTAGTTAAAAACAGGAGTCAAGAAATTTCGCGTATTGTCCCCTTCTTTGACTCGGGTGCCAGACTCTGAATCACCTCTGTCAATAAGTAGACAACTTACGCTAATTCCTATTGATGGAAGGCTTGGATCTTTAAAACTTCGTTTTAAATGTACCCAATATGACTTAATATTAAATTCGAGAGGGAATTTCGGGTTTGAAAGTTATACTAACTCTACTCGAGATCTCACCGTGTAAATTATGCTTTATGTTTTATTTACGATCTAGATTCTAGTGCGCATCTCATACAAGCCAAATATAAATTGAAAAATAAATAAATTCCATACAAGCCTAGCATGAATACTACCACAATATGTATTCTATCGGGAGCCTCCTATGTGGGCCATCATCGAGCCATGATGTTGGTCCAATTGGTCAATCTAAAGGGTTCTCAAAAGACCTATGCTATTACATAAACAACCATGCATACATGGCCTTCATCTCTTCTTGGGCTCCCACCTTGCTTGCAACGGGCCTCCATCCTAAACTACTAAAGTAGTAAAGCCCTATTCTATTACAAAGGCTCAAAGTGGCCAAAGAAATACATAAGGAACGCAGGCCTAATAATCAAACAATAAATTAAACCAATCACATCTACCCTAGGGTCAAGGCTCAGCACGATCAAAAACCACGTAAATAGTTCACGTAGAGAAAGAAACAGGCAAACAACTTTTTACGTATTTCTTTCTAATCTTAAAACACCTTTTAAAATTATCTTCCTATGATTCTTACTTTTTAGTCGCTACTAATTATGGAAAAATCAATTTTCGGGTAAACAAAACAAGTTTTTTGCTTAAAATAAGATTCTGTTTTTCAACTTTTTAAAATTGCAGTTCGGCCCCCCAACTTTTCAAAATTGCACTTTTGACCCCAAAGTTTTGAAAAGTTACAAACCCCCCCCCCCCAAACCAAATCGGCCAGAGGACCAGAAAATAAATTTTGAATCCAAAAAAATTTTGATATTGCAAACCGACCCCTCAACTTTCAGAAATTACAAAACAATCCTTTAATTTTTGGAAATTGCAAAAACGACCTAAAAATACAATCCGACCAGAATTGAAAAAACATTCCAGTTTTATCAAAAATTTTCAGAAATAAAAAATAAAATTTCAAGCCCTAATTTTGAGATTTTTGATTTTTGCATAAAAAGTCCTGAAGTTTCTAAAAACTATAAATTCGCCACAGATCTAAAAAAACAATTTTACCCAATCGTAGATCTATTCATAAAAAGTAAGAATCAAATCACAGAACGCAACAAACACATGTATCCATATATTTATTCAAGTTCAGGCCTTTTCGCATAATAATAATGGAGTTGGCTATGATACCACTGTTGGGATATCTCGGTTGTCAGAACAACAAAAGTGCGGAAATTAAAATTTTTCGAGATACCCATCAGTCCCATGATACATAGATACATCTTATATATGCGAAAAGGTTGAATCAAGCAACAAATCAGTACTAAAAGGGGGTATGCGATTTTTACCTCACCACAGGCAAGGTGTTGGCAACCTCCGGCTTTGTTTAGATTCACAGGTAGTGATCCAAGTGTCTCACCTCCAGAGTTGATCCACACCATTTGGATTGTAGGGGCACCTCCAAGTCGCAGTCTACGAACTAGATCTTGAAGGCTGTCAATGGAGGAATAGCTGGATCTACTTGCAGAGCAAGATCCAGCAATGGAAGAACAAGAGGGAGGGGGCTGACGCACAGGTTTGGGCGGCTAGGGTTTTAGTGCAAAAGAGAGAGTAGGATTTTCTAACTTCTTCTTTGAGTCTTACTTGGACTCCTTTTATTGCCTCCCACTTAACCTAGTCTTGCAAGTCTTCTTTTGGGCTTTTAATTAAAGCCTTTTGGCTTGCAAGTTCATTTAATTAACCCATTAATTAATTAGTTGATTTAATTAATTAATTAGATCATGTAATTAATTAGTCTTCCAATTGAATTAACACTTTAATTCATTTATTGATTTAACTACCTTAAATCAATTATTTCCTTTTATGACTGTCACTGTCCAACTGTATTGTGTGTGACCATCTAGGTTCACCATCAATTGGCAGCAGACCCATGAACTCTTCATGATTTAATTTACGAGCAGTTAATTGCTCCGATCAACTAAACCCTTTTAATTGACCACTCCAGAATTAATCTTCCTTATCAATTCAGGAGTACCCACACTTCATGGTCGATGTATAGTCACAATCCCATGAAGTCTAACTTCAGGTGAATTCATATTTGTGAACCTCACCTCTTATAATTGCCATGTACATACGGTCCTTCTATCGACTTAATTTCCCGATCAAGACATATGGTGTGTGAATTGATCGGCACCTCTAAATTGTCTCAATAACTATACCTTCAAATTCGGGATAATAATCCAGTATGACTGCTAAATTTGGAAACCCCTTTCCAAATCCGTCACCGACTGCGGCCGCAGATTCCTCGGATATATTATCTAAGAATCGTATATGAAATTCTCTCATCCATTACGATGAGTCGGTAGATTCCATATTGTTACTAACCACTCGCGTACACAACTATATGCACCCAACCTAGGCACATTATGATCAGGCTACGTGACCTGTACCTAGATCTAAGTACGCACACTCATGTACCGAATTCGCCCTAGCACCTCAAGTCTAAGGACTAAATCGTACACTATTATAAGTCTTGACATATATCCCATCACCGATATGCATCATGCGCTTCCACAATAGGTTTCTCTGTTCGGGTCGTTCGATGCGTTCGATCCCCTATCGAACCACCTATTCATATGCACTGACATCAAAATGTCTTGTTCATGAAACTCCACAAATTGACTTCATGTGAATCATGCATATTCATACAAGTCTTGACGATTCCTACGATACCATGTCTCGTTTCGGAATCTATGACTTGGAACGTGTTTTAAGATCACGACCTTAGAGACTGTTTCATGATTACACTCAATACCGAAGTGAATCGTCTCATAGTCAAATGTGATCTCAGGATTTCATCCAATCGCTTAAATGTATTCGCGGGAGCTGAAGTTGGCCATTGTTTATTCTATACATATATAAATAAACGTGCGTATTATTTATAGAATCAAAGATTGTTTTAAAGAATAGATCTATTACAAGATAAAGTGAATCGACTTGCTGGGCACTATCCTATCATCAAAATCCATTCAGATACTATTGGTCATAGCCGCGTGGTATGACTACGAGATATGAAAAATGGATGTAAAGACCGCTTTTCTCAATGGAGACATTGATAAGGAAATATTTATGCAACAGCCAAAAGGCATTACATCTAAAGGAAGTGAGAATGAATTCTGCAAACTTCAAAGGTCTATCTATGGCCTAAAACAGGCGTCCCTAACCTGGAACAAACATTTTGTTGCGACAGTCAAGGGGATTGGCTTCATCAAGAACGTATATGAGTCATGCATGTATATAAAATTTGATGGGGTTCGGTACAATTTATTGTGTTGTATATCGATGACATTCTGTTAATCGGGGACGATATCAGAATGTTAACGCATACAAAAGCATGGTTATCCACGCAATTCTTCATGAAGGATATGGGAGACGCATCTTACGTATAGGGGATACGTATCTATAGGGATAGATCGAAGAAAATGTTAGGTCTCTCCCAATCTCAGTACATTAACACTATACTGAAGCGGTTCAGTATGGAAGAATCCAAGAAGAGATTTCTTCCAATGAGACATGGAATCTATCTTTCTAAATCTATGTGCCCTACGAGTGATGAAGAAAGAGAATGTCTCTCATACCTTATGCCTCTGCCATTGGCAGCATAATGTATGCAATGTTATGTACTGGACCTGACGTAGCACACGCTCTTAGTGTAACCAGTCAAATCCAAGGGAGGTGTATTGGACCGCCGTAATGGCTATCCTCAAGTACCTGAGAAGGACTAAGGATGTGTTCTTGGTCTACGGCGGTAGTGGAGAATTGAAGCTCGAAGGATTCACGAATTCGAGTTTCCAGTCTGACGTGGATGATTATAAATCAAATTCTGGATATATAATTTGCCTCAACGGCGTAGCGGTGAGTTGGAAGAGCTCCAAACAGTCCACCACTGCAGACTCAACCACTGAAGCAGAATATATTGTCGAATCAAATTCAGCAAAGGAAAGTGTTTGGATGAGAAACTTCATCCAAGAGTTGGATGTAGTACCTAGCATTGCAGAGCCCATAGTAGTCTTTTGTGGCAACAATGGGGCAATCTCTCAAGCAAAAGAATTGAGATCACACCACCAGTCCAAACACGTGATGAAGAAATACCATGTGATTAGGGAAATCATTGGTAGAGGAGACAATACAAATGGAACATGTCGACTCAAAGGATAACGTAGTTGATCCACTAACAAAGCCACTATCGCAAAAGGTGTTCGAAGAACATCTTGGGAAGATGGGACTTAGAAATGTTTGTGGTTGGCTTTAGGGCAAGTGGGAGATTAATAGAATAGTGCCAAGCAAGCCAACTCAATAGCTTGTTATAGGACAATTCTATGTTGGACAAATCTTTGATTTATTAATTAATATGCATAGTTTATTTATTTCGTGTATAAGATAAACTAATGGCCAACTTCATCTTTCGCGAACACATTTAAGCGATTGGTTGAAACCCTCACATCAATCATGACTATGAGTTGATTCACTTCGGTATTGAGTGCAATCATGAAACAGTCTCTAAGGTCGTGATCTCAAAAGTGTTCCAAGTCATAGATTCCTGTCGAGACAGGGTATCGGAGGAATCGTCAAGACTTGTAGGATTATGCGTGATTCACATAGAGTGAATTTGTAGAGTTTCATGAGCAAGACATTTGATGTCAGTGCATATGACTAGGTGGTTTGATAGAGGATCGAACGAATCAAACTACCCGAACAGAGAAATGCATTGTGGAAGTGCGTATTTAGCATATTGGTGATGGGAAGTTTCTCAGGACTTATATGATGGGATAGTGCCCTGCAAGCCAATATATTTAGCTTGTGCTGGAACTATCGTTATCTTTCTTTAGTATAAATGACTTAATGCGCACATTTATTTATATGTGTATAAGGATAAACAATGGCCAACTTCATCTCTCGCGAATACATTTAAGCGATTGGTTGAAATCCTTAGATTACATTTGACTATGGGACGATTCACTTTAGTACTGAGTGCAATCATGAAACAGTCTCTAAGGTCGTAATCTTAAAACTGTTCCAAGTCATAGATTCCAAAACGAGATGGGGTATCGTAGGAATCGCCAAGACTTGTACAAGTATGCATGATTCACATGGAGTGAATTTGTAGCGTTTCATGAGCAAGGTATTTGAGGCCAGTGCATATGAGTAGGTGGTTCAATGGAGGATTGAACGCATCGAACGACCTGAACAGAGAAACCCATTGTGGAATCGCATGTCGCATATCGGTGATGAGATGTTTCTCAAGGATTATAATAGTGTACGATTTAGTCCTTTAACTTGAGGTGCTAGGGCGAATTCGGTGCATGAATGTGTGTACTTAGATCTAGGTATAGGTCACTTAGCCTGATCATAACATGCCTAGGTTTGGTGCGTATAGACATGTCCGCGAGTGGTTAGTACCAATATGGAATCTATTGGCTCATCGTAATGGATGAGAGAATTTCCTATACGATTCTTAGATAATAAATTCTAAGAAACCCGTGGCCACGGTCGGTGACGGATTTGGAAAGGGGTTTCCAAATTTAGCAGTCACACTTGAACATTATCCTGAATTAGAAAGTATAGTTATCAAGACAAATTTAGAGGTGCCGATCAATTCACACACCCTAAGTCTTGATCGGGAATATCAGTCGATAGAAGGACCGTATGTACATGGTAATTATATGAGACGAGGTTCACAAGTATCAATTCACCTGAAGTTGGGCTTCATGGGCTTGTGGTTAGACATCGACCATGAAGTGTAGGTACTCCTGAGTTAATAGAGGATTTGATTCTATGAGTGGTCAATTAAAGGTTGTTTAATTGACCGGAGCAATTTTTTGTTCATAAATTAAATCACGAAGAATTCGTGGGCCTGCTGCCAATTGATGGTGAACATAGAGGGTCACACACAATACAATTGGACGGTTACTGTTATGGAAGGACATAAAATGAATTAATTGATTTAAAGGTAATTAAATCAATTAAATGAATTAAAGTATTAATTCAAGTGGGAGATTAATTAATTAGTTGATTTAATTAATTAAATACTTAATTAAGTTGCTAATTAATTATCTAAAGAAATATTAATTTATTAATTAATATGGAGTGGGCATTTAATTAAAGTAGATAATTAAAAGAATCTTGCAAGACATGGGCTCTTTAATTAAAAGCCCATAAGGAGTCTTGCAAACCTAGGTCAAGTAAGAGGCTTATAAATAGAGTTCTATCAGAGCTCAAAAAGCTAACATCCTAGCAAAAACCCTAGCCTCTCTCTCTTTGACCTGCGCCGCCCCTCCCTGCGCCGCCAAGAGCATAGCCGCCGCCCCTAGCTGGTTATGAGCTGCTACAACGCCGCCGCACATCCTCCCTCGTTCCTTCGTGCTGGATCTTGCTCTGCCAAGTAGATCTGCACAGTCCTCCATTGACAAATCTCTTAGATCCAGTTCTGAGCCTAAGACTAAGAGGTATTACCAGAATCTAGTTGGTGTGGACTATCTTTGGAGGTGAGACATTTGGATCACTCCTGTGAACCAGATCCAGATTCAGAATCAGAGTTGAAGGTTGCCACCCCCTAGCCTTTGGTGAGGTAAAAATCGAAACCCCCCTTGTTTTAAGACATTGTGTGTTTTGTTTCATGCTTTCGTATATATAATATGGAGATCTAATATATGGGACCTTGGGTGCTTCGAAAAATTTTAAAATTCCGCACTCTAAGTTGTTCTGACAATCGAGGCAACCCTACATACCCTACAGTGGTATCAAAGCCAACTCCATACTTAATATATGTAAAGCCTGCATATAATGTGTGTTCACCGTATATGTTTAATTATATGTATGAGAACACGTGATAATAATGTTTTGTAAATTGATTCTTGTTTGTTATAACTGGATCTATGATTGGGTAAAACTGCTTTTTCAGATCTGTGGCGAATTTATAGTTTTTGAAAACTTCAGGACTTTTTGGTCCAAAAAATCGCATTTAGGGTTTTAAAGGGCTAAAAAATTCAAAATTTTTGGATCTGGAAATTTCAAAATTTCTGGACTATTTTGCAAATCTGGCCGCACGCTTTTTGGGGTCGTTTTGTAATTTCCAAAAGTCTGGGGACTGTTTTGCAATTACCGAAACTTCATGGGTCTGTTTGAAAAATAAAAAATTTTCAGAATTGAAAATTTTATTTTCTAGTCTGCTGCCCGAACCAGTTCTGGGGTGTTTTTGTAACTTTTCAAAGTTTTGGGGTCAAAGTGCAATTTTCAAAAGTTGAGGGGCGAAAATGCAATTTTCAAAAGTTGAAAGACAGAATCTGAATTAGAGCAGAAAATTTATTTTAGTTTACCCGAAAATTTACTTTTTCATAATTAGTACTAACTAAAAAGTAAGAATCATAGGAAGTTTTAAAAGGTTGTTTTAAAATTAAGAAAGAAATAGGTAAAAGTTGTTTGCATGTTTCTTGCTCTACGTGAACTGTTTACCTGATTTTCGATCGAGCCGAGCCTTGACCTTAGGTTATATGTGATTGGTTTAATTTAATGTTTGGATTTTAATGGGCCTGCGAGCCTTTTATATTGTTTGGCCACTTTGAGCCTTTGTAATAGAATAGGGCTTTTACTGTTTTATTAGTTTAGAATGGAGGTCCATTTACAAGCAAGGTGCGAGCCCAAGAAGATATGAAGGCCATGTATGCATGGTACATTGTGTAATAGCATAGGCCTGTTTTGAGAACCCTTTAGATTGACCAATAGGGCCAACATCATTGGCTCGATGATGGCCCACATGGGAGGCTCCCTATCGAAAACATATTGTGGTAGAAATGCATGCTAGGTTTATTTATTTATGATTTATTTATTTATTGCTTCTTTTATTTAGCTTGTATGGTATTACGCGCTAGAATATTAGATCGTAAATAAGATAATTCATTATCGAAGCGGTGAGATCTCGAGAGAGTTTGCATTAAACTTTCAAACCAGTAAATTCGCTCTTGAATTAAATATTAAGTCATATTGGATTAAAATTAAATGAAGTATTTATATAAATCCAAGCCTTCCATCAATAGGGACTAGCGTATGTTGTCTACTTATCAATAGAGAAGAAAGGGACAATACGCGAAATTCCTTGACTCCTGTTTTTAACTAAACACGACAAGGGTGAGTACTGGTCGGGATGTGAAGATCGACCGATAACTAGTTACGGAGAATTCACGACCGGGCCCGTTGCTCATCATGATTGATGGGTTACACTTAACGATTAGTAACACTTATGATGTAGCAGTGCTAGATAAGTGCGAAAACCGAGGCAAAATAGCTTGAAGGTTGTGGAGTGACACAATTGGCAATAAGTATGCCTATCTGGGGAATTGGTTGTATGGCCACGAGTCGTGGGTGCAATTAATTGCCGCTGGGACGTCAAGACCTACTAGGAAATAGAATTTCCCGAACAATTGAAGGGGTAATTGTTTCGATAAAATAGTGGGAGAACTTCTACGATAGAAAGTCCAACCTTCGTAGATTATAAGTATTATTCATTAACTAGTCCACTAAATGTTTGTCTTCTCTTTAGATACTGAGATATCTTTAATTATCCATTTTTACTATTTATTCTCGACTAATAAAATAACTGGATCAAAATATCGACTAGGCAAAACTTGAGAATTGTCTTAAATTCCAAAAGTGGGAATGATGTTCTTAAACGACGAGCCTATGCCTTATGAACTTCTGAGATAAGTCAAAATAAAGAAAACGAATCACCCGTAGAATATGGGAATATTAATGATCATTTTCTCCTATAAAGATGAATCTTAAAAGTGAAACGAATCACCTATAGAGTATGGGAATCTTAATGATCGTTTCCTCAAATAAGCATCAAGATTGAACGAGCTATGGAAGCAACATAAGGAGCATATATGAAGCTTCTGAAACAAACACCTCAGAAGGCCTGTTTTGAGGACCAATCTTCTGAAACAAACCTCCACCTCAAAAGGCTTGTTTTGAGGAATAGTTTTGAATCAATATGATTCGAGACTTCTAAGGAATTGTTCAAAACTCGAGAATAAATGAAGGAACTAGTGTCATGGATCACTGTCTTTGTTTTATCAATCTAGTTGAAAACTGGATTGATTAAACGTAAGCCTGCAAGTGATCTTAACATTAACTTCCTCCTAAATTCTCCTCCTGCTCATTCAAATGACTCTTGAAATACACTGATCTTATTTGATAAGTTGATCACATTTCATGAATCAACGAAAGAATTGGTTAAAGGCAAATACGATAAACCTGTCATGATCGTTTACATTTCATGGACTGCAAAGTCGTAGAAGAGTAAAATGAAGAGGAATTTATTCTCTTCTAAATTCGACCATAATTGTAGTCAAAAGAACGCAAGTAGCCTAAAAGTCGAATTATCCCACTAGATCTAAGAAAGGCACTAATGTGTTTAATTGATTAGATGATCTAATTAATTAAGCAACGTTTCAATTAAAGGGTTAATTGAAAGGGAAAAGGAATCAATTAAAGAAGTTAATTGAAAGGAAGTAAATTAATTGAATTAAACCATTAGCTCAATTTTATTGAATTAATGTGTGAAGTTCAAATTAATACAAAGATAATAATCCAGAACTTTGGTACGCTAGACTTAGGACACATCTCCAAGAGTAGGATTCAAAAGTTGGTTTCACCTAAGCTTCTTGAAAAATAGAACTTGGATGAACTTCCAACCTGCGAATCATGTCTCAAAGGAGATATGACCAGATCTCCCGTCACAGGGAATCCAGGGCGAACCAAACAAAATCTGGATTTAATCCATGAATATGGACCACTAAAAGTTACTGTGAGAGGAGATTACTCATACTTCGTACTTTTTGCTAATGACCTTCGTCTTTAGTGGAAAATGAATCTAGTGAGATACAAATCCGAAAAACCTTTGAAAATTTTAAAGGTACTTCAATACGAAGTAGAGAATCAACAAAGACATAGTATTATTCGATCTAATCGAGATAGCAAATACTTGTCAAGGATTCCTCAATTATCTCAATGAGAATGTAGTTCTTATACAACAAACTCCTCCTAAGACGCCTCAACTTATTGAAATGTCTAAAGAGATGGATTCTAACATTGTTTAACATTGTTCGATCCATATTTAGATTTTTTAAGCTTCCTTATGCATTCTAGGGGTTAGTCATCCTGACTGCATCGAAGATACTGAGCAAAGTACCTTCGAAGTTCGTGCCTACAAAGCTTTACCAAGAAAGGTATGGCAAAATACCTCTGTGTTCTTACTTCTAAGTATGGAGATCTCCTGTCGATGGTAGAAACAAGAAAGGAGATAAATTGGCTAGTAGATCCAATTTGTATATAATTGTGGGGTATCCAACGAAATCCACTGGATACCTGTTCCACGACAATGAGAAACAATCGTTTCTCCTAGATATTCGTTCCTCTGTTGATGAATTTCTCGTCAAAGGAAATGGAAACGTCATGGAACTTGATGAAGTCCATGATTTGGACCCGTCCCCGCAAACAGTGGGAGTTAATCCAGAAACTACTGAACCATCAAGTACACCAATACTTCGTAGATCTGATCAAGTTCATGAAGAGCTTGAAAGATATGGTTTCACCATATATGAAGAAGCTACATTTAGATGTAGATGCACTTGCATGACTGGAATTCATTCAAACCCGAAATGGATCCCATCCATTTTAACAAGGTAAAAACCTTGATTGATCCACCCGAGGGATTTATCCCTATAAGTTGGCTATAAGTTGTAAGTGGATCTTCAAACTTGGAATGAATGGAGAGGTGTTGCCTATAAGAATTGACTAGTGGTAAAAAGGCTATTCACAATGTTCTAGAACAGCCTTTGATGAAACCTTTTCTCCATTAGCAATGTCTGAATCCATTCAGATTCACATTTGTTCTGATGAGATAGTCAAGACATTTGACTTCATCAAAATGAGTATGAACCATGAGTGTACAAGAGGATTAGTGGGAGCACGATGAAGCTCATATTTTATATGTTGATAATGTTCTGGTCATCTGGGATGATATCGGAATGTTAGCACAGACGTGAAAGATTTAGGAGAAGCATCTTGAGTATTGGGATACGTGTCTATAGAATAGATCCGAAAAGGATGCTGACACTCTCTAAATCTAAGTACATAGAATCAATACTGAAAATATTCAGTATGAAGAATCCAAGAAAGGATTGCTTCCAGTGAGACACTGAATCCTTGTTCCAAAATCGATGTGCCCTACATCGAATTAGGATAAAGGAGAATGTCTCAAATACCTTATGTTTCAAACAAAAGGTTGCATGTAGCATGATTTACTATGTACTAGACCAGACGTAGAACATGCTCAAGTGTTACGAGCAGTTGCAAGTCAAACTCCAGTGAAGAAGTACTGGACCACCGTAAAAGATATCTTTAAGCCCTTGACAAAGACTAAGGATTTGTTCTTGGTCTACGGTGGTAGTGGAAAATTAAAGTTCGAAGGATTTACTGATTCGAATTTTCAGTCTGATGTGGATAAATTAGATATATCCATATTTGGATACATATCCTGCCTCAATGGGGTAACGGTAAATTTGAAAGATTTCCAAGCAAATCACCGTAACCATTTAAACCACTGAAGCAAGATTGCAGCATTAAATGTAGCATTAAATGGGACTTAAGAAAAGTGTTTGTATATAAAACTTCATCCTATGGTTGGATGTAGTGCCTAGCATTGCGAAGCTCATGGTTATCTTTTATGATAACATTGGAGCTATTGCTAAAGCAAAGCATTCGAGATCTCACCAGAAATCTAAACACAATTGATAAAAAAGTACCATTTGATTAGAGAAATCATTGGTAGAGTTGACGCACATAATGGATCGCGTCGACTCAGAAGACACCTTAGCTTTAAAAGTATGGGTCCTAGAAACGTTTGTGATTGGCTTTAGGGCAACTGGGAGATTGATGGGATAGTGCCCTCCAAGCCAATATATTTAGCTTGTGCTGGAACTATCATTATCTTTCTTTAGTATAAATTACTTAATGCGCACATTTATTTATATGTGTATAAGGATAAACAATGGCCAACTTCATCTCTCGCGAATACATTTAAGCGATTGGTTGAAATCCTTAGATTACATTTGACTATGGGACGATTCACTTCAGTACTGAGTGCAATCATGAAACAGTCTCTAAGGTCGTAATCTTAAAACTGTTCCAAGTCATAGATTCCAAAATGAGACGGGGTATCTGATGAGGGGTAATTTGGATCCCCTGCCCTCGCAAGCTCGATGTGGATCGAGTAACACCAGTTCCTGTCCCCAGGAACGACGAGCCAAGCCAGGGTTTTAAATAAACTGTCCGAGCCTATAAAGAGAATCCGAGATCGAAGGGTACTGTTGGGCCGAGCCCAGGCCCAAGCCCATCAACTCAGCTATAAATAGTCCAAGCATTTATGACAAGACACAACTTCCCAGGTGCTCTTCCTCCGAGGCTACAGCTCGGAATTACTTAGGAAGTATAGTATAGGTTTTCTTATATGTATTTCACCCTCTAGCTTGTACGGCATCCAATAATGCTCGGATAGGACTCTCAATTCTTGTAATCTGTACTCGAGCATTCTGATTATAATACTATTGATCTTTTATCTCCATTTACATACATTTGCACGGAATTTTACACCACCCATATCGAACTAACGAAATCAGGTAAGATCAGTATCGTAGGAATCGCCAAGACTTGTACAAGTATGCATGATTCACATAGAGTGAATTTGTAGCGTTTCATGAGCAAGGCATTTGAGGCCAGTGCATATGAGTAGGTGGTTCAATGGAGGATTGAACGCATCGAACGACCCGAACAGAGAAACCCATTGTGGAAGCGCATGTCGCATATTGGTGATGGGATGTTTCTCAAGGATTATAATAGTGTACAATTAAGTCCTTTGACTTGAGGTGCTAGGGCAAATTCGGTGCATGAATGTGCGTACTTAGATCTAGGTATAGGTCACTTAGCCTAATCATAACATGCCTAGGTTGGGTGCGTATAGACATGTACGCGAGTGGTTAGTACCAATATGGAATCTATTGACTCATCGTAATGGATGAGAGAATTTCCTATACGATTCTTAGATAATAAATTCCGAGAAACCCGTGGCCACGGTCGGTGACGGATTTGGAAAGGGGTTTCCAAATTTAGCAGTCACACTGGAACATTATCCTGAATTAGAAAGTATAGTTATCGACACAAATTTAGAGGTGCCGATCAATTCACACACCCCAAGTCTTGATCGGGAATATCAGTCAAGGGTAGACATCAATTCTGATACGAACCTCGCCACGAATAACGAGACCTGAATTATTAGGACTCCTAGGATCGTTCTACAATCAGGTTTAGATGGATTTATTTAAGACGCCACAAACTATGATGGATGAATCGCTTGATAAGTCGATGGATGAACGCCACAAGTGTTCTTGATAAGTTCATGAGGACGCCACAAACGATGTTGACTGAATCGCTTGATAAGTCGGAACGCCACAAGAATGCTTGATAAGTTCGGTAGGACGCCACAAACGATGGTGGATAAATCGTTTGATAAGTCATTGAACGCCACAAAGATTTTACTGATCTTTGATAAGTTCATGAAGAAGAATTCTTCAAAGAAGGTGGAGAATACTCAACACAAATTAATTGAAGACTAAATCTTCAATTCATTAAAGAAAAAGGTCCTTTAAATAGGACAAGAATACATCTTGAAAACAACTAGGAAATTATAAAATAGTAAACTAACCTAATACCAAAAGGAAACTAAATCCTAGTAAAGAATAAACTAATCCTACAATAATATGGACAATAAATTCGAAATTAAACCTAACTAAATTAAAAACTCCCACATGACAAGCAAATATTGGACTAGATCTTCTTTAATCTTGATGCACAAGTAATCCTTCTTGACCCAACAACTTATCTTCAATTAATTCTTTCAAGTCTATTTTTGGGCACTTCATGTTCATATCATTCTCCTCCTCTTAAAAGAGATTTGTCCTCAAATCTTCCCCAACCTTGTAGATCTAACATGTAAACATTGAAATACCATTTTTTTTTAACTTTTTTTTTTTGTTTTTTTTTTCTCTCTCATTTTTTTTTCAACCTCTTCTTCTTCTCTCAAATTTTTTTTTTCAATGTTTTTTTTTTTGAACTTTTTTTTTTTCGTTTTTTTTTTCTCTCAATTTTTTTTCAACCTCTTCTTCTTCTCTCAATTTTTTTCATTTTTTTTTCAACGTTTTTTTTTCGTTTATTTTTTTTTTACAAGAAATTAAAGATAGACAAACCTGAGACTAGAAATTGGCTCTGGTACCAAATGATACGAACCTCGCCACGAATAACGAGACCTGAATTATTAGGACTCCTAGGATCGTTCTACAATCAGGTTTAGATGGATTTATTTAAGACGCCACAAACTATGATGGATGAATCGCTTGATAAGTCGATGGATGAACGCCACAAGTGTTCTTGATAAGTTCATGAGGACGCCACAAACGATGTTGACTGAATCGCTTGATAAGTCGGAACGCCACAAGAATGCTTGATAAGTTCGGTAGGACGCCACAAACGATGGTGGATAAATCGTTTGATAAGTCATTGAACGCCACAAAGATTTTACTGATCTTTGATAAGTTCATGAAGAAGAATTCTTCAAAGAAGGTGGAGAATACTCAACACAAATTAATTGAAGACTAAATCTTCAATTCATTAAAGAAAAAGGTCCTTTAAATAGGACAAGAATACATCTTGAAAACAACTAGGAAATTATAAAATAGTAAACTAACCTAATACCAAAAGGAAACTAAATCCTAGTAAAGAATAAACTAATCCTACAATAATATGGACAATAAATTCGAAATTAAACCTAACTAAATTAAAAACTCCCACATGACAAGCAAATATTGGACTAGATCTTCTTTAATCTTGATGCACAAGTAATCCTTCTTGACCCAACAACTTATCTTCAATTAATTCTTTCAAGTCTATTTTTGGGCACTTCATGATCACATCAAATTCACAAGTATCAATTCACCTGAAGTTGGGCTTCATGGGCTTGTGGCTAGACATCGACCATGAAGTGTGGGTACTCCTGAATTAATAGAGGATTTGATTCTAGGAGTGGTCAATTAAAGGTTGTTTAATTGACCGGAGCAATTTATTGTTCATAAATTAAATCACGAAGAATTCGTGGGCCTGCTGTCAATTGATGGTGAACCCAGAGGGTCACACACAATACAATTGGACGGTGACTGTTATGGAAGGACATAAAACGAATTAATTGATTTAAAGGTAATTAAATCAATTAAATGAATTAAAGTATTAATTCAAGTGGGAGATTAATTAATTAGTTGATTTAATTAATTAAATACTTAATTAAGTTGCTAATTAATTATCTAAAAAAGTATTAATTTATTAATTAATATGGAGTGGGAATTTAATTAAAGTAGTTAATTAAAAGAAGTTTGCAAGACATGGGCTCTTTAATTAAAAGTCCATAAGGAGTCTTGCAAACCTAGGTCAAGTAAGAGGCTTATAAATAGAGTTCTACCAGAGCTCAGAAAGCTAACATCCTAGCAAAAACCCTATCCTCTCTCACTCTGACCTGCGTCGCCCCTCCCTGCGCCGCCAAGAGCATAGCCGCCGCCCCTAGCTGGTTGTGAGCTGATGCAACACCGCCGCACATCCACCCTCGTTCCTTCGTGCTGGATCTTGCTCTGCCAAGTAGATCAGCACAGTCCTCCGTTGACAAATCTCTTAGATCCAGTTCTGAGCCTAAGACTAAGAGGTGTTACCAGAATCCAGTTGGTGTGGACTATCTTTGGAGGTGAGACATTTGGATCACTCCTGTGAACCAGATCCAGATTCAGAATCAGAGTTGAAGGTTGCCACCCCCTAGGCTGTGGTGAGGTAAAAATCGAACCCCCCTTGTTTTAATACATTGTGTGTTTTGTTTCATGCTTTGGTAGGTATAATATGGAGATCTAATATATGGGACCTTGGGTGCTTCGAAAAATTTTAAAATTTCGCACTCTAAGTTGTTCTGACAATCGAGGCAACCCTACATACCCAACATTATAACAATGTACGATTTAGTCCTTAGACTTGAGATGCTAGGGCGAATTCAGTATACGGGTGTGCGTGCTTTGATTTAGGAGCCGGTCACATAGCCTGACCATTGTGCGCTTACGCTGGGTACGTATAGTCGTATGCGCAGATGGTTAGCATCAAGATAGGATCTACCAACTCATCGTAATGGATGAGGGAATTTCCTGTACGTTCTTAGATAATACATTCCGATAAACCCATGGCCATGGTCGGTGACGGATTTGGAAAGGGGTTTCCAAATTTAGTAGTCACACTGGAAGTCCTATCCAGAATTAGAAAGTGCAGAATCGATATAATTAGGGGTGCCGACCCATTCACACATCCTAGGTCTCGGTCGTGAAATTAGTCCTTAGAGGGACCGTATGTACATGGAACTTATAAGAGGTGAGGTTCATTAATATCAACTCACCTGAAGTTGGGCCTCATGAGCTTCTGGCTAATGAGGTGTTAGTACTCCTGAATTAATGGGAGATTAATTCAGGAGTGGTTAATTAAAGGAGTTTATTGATCGAAGCAATAAATTGAATATTAATTGCTCATTAATTAAATCACAAAAGTCGTGGGCCTACGACCAATTGATGGTGAACCTAGTTGGTCATGCACAATACAGTTGGACTGTGATAGTCAATTAAAGAAATGTTTGATTTAAAGGGTTAAATCAAAATAAAAGAATTAAAGAGTTAATTCTGAGAGAGAAATAATTAATTAGATAGTCTAATTAATTAAATGTTAATTAAAGAGTTAATTAAAGATAAATATTTAATTAGATTAAATGGGCTAATTTAATTAAAGTGGTTAATTAAATTAATGCAAGACATGGGCAAATTTAATTAATGGCCCAATAGTAAGTCTTGCATAAGATGGCCTTTTCGGAGTGGCAAGAAAAAGGAGTCTTGCGGGACTAAAAACCCTAAGTGCAAAAACCTAACCCTAGCCGCTCACCCTCCCTCTTGCCCTAGCCGTGTGCCGCCCCTTGCCATAGCTGCACCGCCGTCGTGCCCTGGGCTAGCCGCGCCGCCCCTTTTTCTCTCTTGCTCTCTCCTTCACCTAGAGTTGGATCTAGATCCAGCTCCTGAATTGACAAACCTTCCCTTCTTAGTTCAGAGCCTAAGGATCGAAGGAGTCACTCTAATCCATCTGGCGTGCACTTTTCTCTAGAGGCACAACACTTGGGGTGCTCTAGTGAACGAAAGAGAAGACCGGAGAAAACCACCACATTGCCTGTGGTGAGGTAAATTTCGATTTACAACCCTTTTATTTTGTAATTGTTGCAAAATTGTATTCAACCTATTCATATGTGCTAGTAAATAATTCCTATGGTTTGGGTGTATGAATTTTTTTTATATTCCGCACTGTTGTTTTTGACAATCATACCCCATAAATCCCAACATAAGGCCCCTAGGTGGGCACCTGTTGGGATACGATTCAATCTCAATTACATTGACGTGCCTGGTTCACCTACGATCATCAATTGATTTCAATAGAATATTGGTTGAATTAATTACACCTTCCTGCTTATATCTATCTACGACTCAATCTCCATTACATTGACGTGCCTGGTTCAACTACTCATGACGTGCCTGGTTCATCTACTCAATTTCCATTTCTCTACATAAAGAATTATAAGATCAAAACATGGCTCTCCACTACACGTGAGTTTACTTTTTCCAGGATCAATTCATCAAGTAGTGTTAATTAGACAAAAGTTAAGTGGTAAAAGTTTAGGAGTTTCTCACCTTTGTGTCGGCGCCGCTACTCACCGTAGAAACCATAGAATACCTAATTAGCTCTCTTTTTTTTTTTTTTTTCTTTTATCCTTTTATTTCTTTTCTTTTTTTTTATAATTAGTTAATAAACCTAGTTTATTAAATCTAATTGGGTTAAAAAGCTCGGTCCATTAGATAATTAACACATTCTATTTTAACAGGCCTTATTTAAATGATACATTAATCTAACTGAGTTTAATCATTAAATCTGATTTTTAGACAAATTATAAATTACATTTGGTCAAGTTTTACTAAATACTTAATATTAAAAGAAACACATAAATGAGTAATTGAGGAGGATAAACATTAAATTTTAAAATAAAAGTTGTTTAAAATTAAAAGTTTACATTCAAATATCTTAACTTTTAGAAATGGCAAATTACACCCCGATAGTTATTTTTGGGGTTTCACAATCTAACCCCCTTAAAAGAATTTGGTCCCCAAATTCCTCTCTATCTTAACTTGTAGAAATGACGAATTAAATTCCATTAGTTAGTTTGGGGTTTCACACAATCCCTGAAGTATCTGTCCATCATGTAATGTAGCTACTCTTACCTTTTCTTTCCAAGGAACGCCCTCCTTCCCAAGGGCGAGGGAATACCATCAACACCTGCAAACACTTTTACAGATATGAGGGTTTATGAGATGTCTTACATCAAACGAAGTAGCAGGTGTATAACTAAGTCATACCATTGTTAAGTCTGTTCAGGAATTTCTTTCCAGCAAACTTCCTTAGTTTTCGATCATACTTACACAGGGGGCAATCCCTTCCTTCACTCAGACCCAATCCCTGTAGATGGGCTTTCTCATATTTGTCTAACAACTTGTGCAATTCATTTCTATTAATTCCATCACACGGAATAATACAATGTTGCATAAAATTAGAAAATGTCTCAGACAAGCCATTGAGAGTAATTTCTATCTCATCTTCAAGAGTCAAATCAGCGCCTAGCTTTTTGATTCGATTCATCATTTTTGTTAGGTAAGAACAATATTCTCTATCATTGTTAAACCCAACCATGCTCGTCTCGTGGAGTGAATTACATACTATTTGCCTCAAAGTGTGTTCGCTCATGATGGGTCTCACAGTTCGTTCGTACATGATCGTGGATTTTATATGGCTATATTAAACAATTAAATAAACAACAATAAGCAGACATGTTTAAAATTAATACTTATAATTAACGAAAATTGGACTTTTTATCGATAAAGTTCTCCCACTATTTTTATCGAAACAATAACCCCTTCTAGTTTCGGAAAATTCTATTTCCTAGTAGGTCTTGACGTCCCAGCAGCCATTAATTGCACCCACGACTCGTGGCCATACATTTAATTCCCTAGGTAGGTATACTTTTACCAATTGTGTCCCTACACAACCTTCAAGTTATTTTGCCTCCGTTTTCGCATTTATCTAGCACTGCTACATCATAAATGTTACTACTCGTTAAGTCTGACCCATTAATCATGATGAGCAACAGGCTCGGTCATGAAATCCCCGTAACTGGTTATCGGTCGATTTTCATGTCCCGACCAGTCCCCACCCTTGTCCAATTTTTAAGAAAACAAGAATCAAGGAATTTTGTGATACGAATCTCATCACGTAAAAAGAGATCCGAATAATTAGGACTCCAAGGATCGTTCTACAATCAGGTTTAGGTGGATTTATAGAAGACGCCACAAACGATGATGGATGAATCGCTTGATAAGTCGATGGATGAACGCCACAAGTCTTCTTGATAAGTTCACGAGGACGCCACAAACGATGTTGACTGAATCGCTTGATAAGTCGGAACGCCACAAGAATGCTTGATAAGTTCGGTAGGACGCCACAAACGATGGTGGATAATCGTTTGATAAGTCATTGAATGCCACAAAGATTTTACTGACCTTTGATAAGTTCATGAATAATAATTCTTCAAAGAAGGTGGAGAATACTCAACACAAATTAATTGAAGACTAAATCTTGAATTCATTAAAGAATAAAGGTCCTTTAAATAGGACAAGATTACATCTTGAAAATAACTAGGAAACTATAAAATAGTAAACTAACCTAATACCAAAAGGAAACTAAATCCTAGTGAAGAATAAACTAATCCTACAAAAACAAGGAGCTAAATTCGAAATTAAACATTACTAAATTAAAATGTCCCACTTGACAAGTAAATATGGACTAGATCTTCTTCAATCTTGATGAGCAAGTAATCCTTCTTGACCCAACAACTTGTCTTCAATTAATTCTTTCAATTCTATTTTTGGGCACTTCATGATCACATCATTCTCCTCCTCTTAAAAAGAGATTTGTCCTCAAATCTTCCACAACCTTGTAGATCTAACATGTAAACATTGAAAAACCATTTTTTTCGATTTTTTTTTTAACTTTTTTTTTTTCGTTTTTTTTTTTCAACTCTTTTTTTTTTTTCGTTTTTTTCAACTCTTTTTTTTTTTTTTGGTTTTTTTTTTTAAACTCTCTTTTTTTTTTTCGTTTTTTTTTCAACTCTTTTTTTTTTACAAGAAAATAAAGGATAGGCAAACCTGAGACTAGAACAAAGCTCTGATACCAAATGATACGAATCTCATCACGTAAAAAGAGATCCGAATAATTAGGACTCCAAGGATCGTTCTACAATCAGGTTTAGGTGGATTTATAGAAGACGCCACAAACGATGATGGATGAATCGCTTGATAAGTCGATGGATGAACGCCACAAGTCTTCTTGATAAGTTCACGAGGACGCCACAAACGATGTTGACTGAATCGCTTGATAAGTCGGAACGCCACAAGAATGCTTGATAAGTTCGGTAGGACGCCACAAACGATGGTGGATAATCGTTTGATAAGTCATTGAACGCCACAAAGATTTTACTGACCTTTGATAAGTTCATGAATAAGAATTCTTCAAAGAAGGTGGAGAATACTCAACACAAATTAATTGAAGACTAAATCTTGAATTAATTAAAGAATAAAGGTCCTTTAAATAGGACAAGATTACATCTTGAAAATAACTAGGAAACTATAAAATAGTAAACTAACCTAATACCAAAAGGAAACTAAATCCTAGTGAAGAATAAACTAATCCTACAAAAACAAGGAGCTAAATTCGAAATTAAACATTACTAAATTAAAATGTCCCACTTGACAAGTAAATATGGACTAGATCTTCTTCAATCTTGATGAGCAAGTAATCCTTCTTGACCCAACAACTTGTCTTCAATTAATTCTTTCAAGTCTATTTTTGGGCACTTCATGATCACATCATTTTGTGTATTGTCCCTTTCTTCGACTCGGGTGCCAGACTCTGGATCCTCTCTATCGATAAGTAGACAACATACACTAGTTCCTATTAATGGAAGGCTTGGATTTATAAAACCTCATTTTATAGTTAACCCAATATGACTTAATATTTATTCAAGAGGGGATTTTCGGTTCTGAAAGTTTGAATAAACTCTCCTCGAGATCTCATCACATTAATTATGCCTTATCTTTTATTTATGATCTATATTCTAGCGCGCATCACACACAAGCCAATCATAAATTGATAAATAAATTAAAACCATACAAGCCTAGCTTGCATGCTACCACAATATGTTTTAGATTGGAAGCCTCCTATGCGGCCCATCATCGAGCCATGATGTTGGCCCAATTGGTCAATCTAAAGGGTTCTCAAAGGACCTATGCTATTACAAAAATAACCATGCATACATGGCCTTCAACTCTTCTTGGGCTCCCACCTTGCTTGTAACGGGCCTCCATTCTAAACTAATAAAACAGTAAAGCCTTAATCTATTACAAAGGCTCAAAGTGGCCCAAAAACAACTTTAGGCTCGCAAGCCCAATTAAAACCAAACAATAAATTAAACCAATCACATCTAACCTAGGGTCAAGGCTCGGCGCGATCGAAAACAACGTATATAGTTCACGAAGAGCAAGAAACAAGCAAACATCTTTTACGTATTTCTTTCTTATTCTTAAAACTCCCTTTTAAAAATAAACTACCAATGATTCTTACTTTTTAGTCATTACTAATTATGACAAAATAAATTATCGGGTAAACAAAACAAGTTTTCAGCATAAAAACAGATTCGGATTTTTCAACTTATGAAAATTTCAGTTCGGCCCCTCAACTTTCAGAAATTGCACTTTTAACCCCAAAGTTTTTGAAAAGTTACAAAATACCCCCCAAAACAGTTTCGGACAGAGGACCAGAAAAATAAAAATTTGAATCCAGAAAATTTTCGAATTTTGCAAACAGACCCCTGAACTTTTGGAAATTACAAAATTGTCCTTTAACTTTCGGAAATTGCAAAACTGACCCAAAATTACGTATGACCAGAATTTCAAAAACAGTCCCAATTTTTCAAAAATTTCCAGAATCAGAAAAATAAATTTTCAGCCCTAAATCTCATGATTTGCGATTTCTAGCACAAAAAGTCCTGAAGTTTTGAAAAACTATAAATTTGTCACAGATCCGAAAAAGCAGTTTTACCCAATCATAGATCTAGTAGGCCTGTCAAAGGTCGGGTCCGGACCCGGACCCGACCTGAATAGTAATTATTGGGTCTAGACCCGGACCCGAATTTTTTTTTCTTCTATGAGAATACATGGTTTCTTTTCTTTTAATTTCTCACTCTAAAAATACACTCCCTGGATTTCATTTCTCTCTCTCTCTCTCTACCGAATTTCAAATCTAAAAATCTTTAGGTCCTCTATCATTTCTCAATTGAATTCTCAATTTCTGTGGAATGAAGATTGGTTTTACATGAAACAGTGGAGAGATTTTTTCTGGGTTTTTGATGTGATTTTTTCAAATCTGAAAAATATTGTCTTTTTTTTTTTTTTTTTTTGATATATACATACATCTATTATCTATATTCAGTTGTTAACTTTTTTTTTTGTGTGTATTGATTTTCTAGATCTAACTATTTTCAATGTATAGCTATGATAATTAAAACATTTTTTTTTATTGAAAAAACCCTAACTTGATTTACTGGATTTGCATAAAGATTCTGGGCTTAAGCTAAAACCAAAAATTAATAATGTGCTTAATTGACTAGTGGGTAGTTCAATTCTATGTTCAAATTCTTTGGTAACTGAGAAATATTTCTGAATTTTGGAAGGTAAAGTAAAAGTAAGTTCTTGAATTTCTTATTACTGATTTTTGGGTTTTGAATTTTGTATGTGAAATGGGGACTGCTACTGTTAGCAATGTGTGTATATATTATGCTGGAATTGTAGTGTTAATATTTTGCTTGGATTTTTTTAGATTTTATTTGTAGTTAATTGAGAGTTTTAATGCAAAGACTTCCATGTTATAGCTCTCCCGATCTGCCGCAGCCCGCAGGAGAAAAAAAAATTGGGTCCGGGTCGGGTCGGGTCGAGTTTTGACCGGGTCGATGTTCGGGTCGGGTCTTGTTGGTGTCCAGGTCGGGACGGGTCCGGGTCCAGCAATGACCATATGACTGGGTCTTCAATGGGTCTGGGTTCAGGTCTAAGTCCCGGTCTAGAAAATTTATTTCAATAAGGTCTTTATTGGGTTTGGGTCAGGTCCGGGTCCAAACCTGACCTTTGAAAGGCCTAAGTCATAACAAGTAACAATCAAATCACAGAACACAATAATCACACTTATCCATATACTTTATTATGTTCATGCCTTTTCGCATAATAATAATGGAGTTGGCTCTGATACCACTGTTGGGATACCTCGATTGTCAGAACAACAAAAGTGCGGAATTTAAAATTTTTCGAGGCACCCATCAGTCTCATAAATTTGTCTCCATATTTTATATACGAAAAGGTTTAATCAAGAAATAATTAAAACTTAGAGGGGTGATATGCGATATACCTCACCACAACTCGGTGGTGGTTTCCTCCGGGCTTCTTGTCTGATTCACAACAGAGTGATCCAACTGTCTCACCTCCAGAATGTAACCACACCAGTTGGGTTGTAGCAACGTCTCCAAGTCGGAGGCTACGAACTAGATCTTGAAGATCGTCAATGAAGGAACGGGCAGATCGTGAGCAGGACTTAGATCTGGATCCAGGTGAGGATATCGACTGGAAGAGGACTTGGCCACGTGCTTTTTGATCCCCAGTTGCTATGGGGAACAAAGGAGGAAATACAATCGATTCCTCCATTTAAGTGGTTCTCGCTTCTCCTTGTTCCTGTTCCTAACTCTTCCCCGGGTAGTTCCCAATGTTTGGCAGGACTTGTGCGGCTGGGTTTGGATCGGCCAAGGGGTTCGGCTAGGGCTGGCCAAACTTGGGTGGGGCAATTAGGGTTGGGTGAGTTTTCTTTGTGCAATTTTCAGCTTTTTTTTCTTTTCTTGTGTTATGAAAATTATGATTTTCATCTCTTCTTGTGAAGATATGTGAAGAGCTATTTATAAGAGAAGAAGAATCCTACTCTTATTAGATATCTCTTCCCATATTTATCAAATCCTATTCCTAATAAACTCAGGAATTGAGATTTGGTAAATCCCTTCTTTGTTCCTTGTCTTTCAAAGAAACAAAACTCTCCCAACTTTATGCATGCAAAAATCACCCCTTATGCCTAATACATGTAATCCGAAAATTACATGTTTAATTGGTCTTCCATTTTATTAATTAACCACTTTAATTAATATTATAATTAATTAGACATTAATCAGTTAGATATACTAATTAATATTCCCCTCCTTGAATTAACGCTTTAATTCATGAACTTTGATTTAACTTCTTTAAATCATTAATTTCCTTTTATGACTGTCACTGTCCAACTGTATTGTGTGTGACCCTCTGGGTTCACCATCAATTGGCAGCAAGCCCACAACTTTCGTGACTTAATTAACGAGCAATTAAATGCTCTGATCAATTAAACACTTTTAATTGACCACTCCAGAATTAATTTCCTTATTAATTCAGGAGTACCTACACTTCATGGTCGATGTCTAGCCACAAGCCCATGAAGCTCAACTTCGGGTGAATTGATATTTGTGAACCTCACCTCTTATAATTGCCATGTACATATAGTCATTCTAAAGACTAATTTCCCGACCGAGACCTAGGGTGTGTTAATTGATCGGCACCTCTAATTATCTCGATTCTCTACTTTCTAATTCTGGATAATAATTCCAGTGTGACTGTTAAATTTGGAAACTTCTTTCCAAATCCGTCACTGACCATGGCCATGGATTTGTCGGAACATATTATCTAAGAACGTACAGGAAATTCTCCCACCTTATCAGGATGAGTCGATAGATCCTTTCTTAGTACTAATCACTCACGTACACAACTGTACGCACCCAACATAGGCACTTTATGGTCAGGCTACGTGACATGTACCTAAATCTAAGTACGCACACTCATGCACCGAATTCGCCCTCGCACCTCAAGTCTAATGACTAAATCTTACACTTTCATAAGCCTTCAGAAACATCCCATCACCGATATGCGGCATGCTCTTCCACAATGAGTTTCTCTGTTCGGGTCGTTCGATGCATTCGATCTTCTCTATCGAACCACCTACTCATATGCACTGACATCAAAATGTCTTATTCATGAAACTCTACAAATTCCTTCATGTGAATTGTGCATAATCGTACAAGTCTTAGCGATTCCTTCTATACCCCATCTCGCTCGGAATCTTTGACTTGGAACGTGTTTTAAGATCACGACCATAGAGACTGTTTCATGATTGCACTCAATACTGAAGTGAATTGTCCCACAGTCTAATGTGACCTTAGGATTTCATCCAATCGCTTAGATAAGTTTGCGAGAGATGATTTTGGCCATTGTTTAATTTACGTACTATAAATAAACGGGCGTATTAATTATAAATTATAAGAAAATAGTACACTAACAAGCTAATTAATATTGGTTTGCTGGGCACTATCCTATCAATCTCCCACTTGCCCTAAATCCAATCACAACGTTTCTAAGATCGATCTTATAAAGATGTCCCTCGAACCCTTTTGTGAAAAAACTTCTTAGTGGATCTGCTAAGTTGTCTTTGTTGAGATGATGCAACCCTTCTACGCGTCTCAACTACCTATGATTTATATAATCATATGGTTTTGTGTTCAGAATATCGGTGAGATCTCGTTTCCCTTTCATTAAGCAATTACCTTATTTAAATCAGTTAAGATAATGATAGGCTTTTGCCATGCTAGGTACTTCATCCAATCATTGGATGAATGTTTCTCATCTAAACGCTTTCTTCTGCTGCATTCCAATGCTGCAACATATATTCTGTTTTGAGTTGGCAGTGGTATACTATTGGAATTTCTTCCAATTTACCTCTGCACTATCGAGACAGAATAAATCATCCACTTTAGACTGGAAATCTCGAATTACTAAATCTTTCGAGTTTCAATCCTCCACTACTACCACATACCAGCAATATATCCTTTAATTATCTTCGAGGATTGCTTTAACGGTAGTCCAGTGTCCTTTAATGGGGTTCGACTAATAGTAGCTCGTGAAAGATCAGAGCTTTTGATGAGTTAGGTCTTGTACAAGACTTTGAATGCTACATGCAATCAAAATGCAGAAGCATGAGGCTTCTTGAGACAATTTCTTCTTTACTTATTTATATGTAGGGCTCATCAAATAAGAAAGAGAGATTTTGCGTCTCTTTGGAACCAATCCTTTCTTGGACTCTTCCATATTGAATTTATTCAATATTCAGTCTATGTACTTAGATTCAGAGAATTGCAACATCTACTTCGCTCTATCTCTATAGATACGAATTGCCAGTACATGAGACGTAATTCCCAAATCTTTATCATGGAGAATTGCGTGAAGAACACGCTTTTGTCTGTGCTTGATATTCTAATATCGTACTTGATATACAGAACGTCGTCATGTTATGTTTACGAACTTTACTGTGCTCTACTTTACTCCCACTGATCCTTATGCACAATTGGAATCCATATGCCTTTTGATAAAGTCAACAGTCTTGATCAACTTATCAAGTTGCATGTTCCAAGTTCAGGAAAAACACATAGATTGACTTTTGGATTTTGAATAAAGATCTTCTCATCAATTTTCAAATTGTGAGAGGCAGGATTCATATCCAATAGTCATATTTTGGTAGTCAAAACAACCCTTCTATGGCTAATAGTTTCGAAATGGATCTTGATGTTGCAAATGGAGAGAGGATATCTTCATTAGTCCTAAAATGGCTTTTGAAGAATCACATACCACCATTAAGCGAGTCAAATAAGTTAACACGTTTCCATTTCGGGTCTTATGGCTTCATACCATATCCCTTAGTTTATGTTAAACATAATTTCTTTGTAAACTAGGATTAATATCCAATTTCTCAATTTCGTAAAATGGAATTTTGAGTTCCTTACGAGTTTGATTAGATTACGAAGTGCTTGTGCGTGACTCGGTTCAATAGGTTTCAGGGTATGCTCCCACTATTTGTGGGGATGGGTCCAAATCTTGGACTTTATCAAGTTCTATGACGTTCCCTATTTCCTTTGACGAAGAATTTCATCAACAGAGGAACAGGCTACTTACGAGAAGCTTTCGTTTCTCATTGTCATAGACAGGTATCCAGTGGATTTCGTTGGATACTCCACAAGTTTTGTACGAATCGAATCTACTATCCAATTTCATGTACAAGGGTGTTATGCCATGTCATAAATGATACGGCAGTGTAAGGGCTTACTTCATCAGGTACTAAGTATCTTTTGAGAAGTCAGGGTAAGCTATCCCCTAATGTGAATAAGGAATTTCAGCGAAATCACAATCGTGAAATGAACTATGTTTTAACAAAGTTCAATTCCTTCTTTGATTTGCTGCATGAGAATTCTATTCTCGTTTTAGATCATCGAGGAACTAATTGCTTATGTTTCAGCAAGTTTGATTAGATCAAAAATGCTTTTGACATAATGCACTTAGTTACTTCATTTCCAAAACTTCTGTTGAATACTTCAACAGTTTTAGAATTTTACTTCACAAAGTACACATATATTTTGACGATTAAAATAATCGCAAGTATATATGAAGTAACGTCCTATTGAACTAACCCTTTAGTTATCCACGTTTGTCCATATAGATTAAATCCATTTGTTTGATATGCTTTAGAATGCCTAGCAAACGTTATTTCGGTTATCATTCCTTTAAGACAAGATTCGAAAGTTACGAGTTCATCCTAGTTCTATGTTTCAAGAGCTTTTTAGATGAAAACTTCCTTTCGAATCTTTCTTTAGGAAGGAGCACCTGGGAAATCTTGTTTGGCGTCATAAATGCTAGTGATATTTATACTTGAGACCATGTGCTAGGTGAACCATCCATAGGGGTATATTTCTTGACACAAGGACCTAGGCCTGGGGTCGGCCCAATAGTAAACTCGACCCTGAGCCTCTCTGCTGGAGATCAAACTGGCTAATAGGAGTGCAAAGCTTCGGGATCGGAATTATGTCTTCTAGGTCAGATCTTCTGGTCTTTGATCAGACATGACTTCCCAAAATAGAGAATCCAAAGTACCCCTCATCAGAACATACTGGAAATCTAGCTACTTCTTCGTTCGTCCTCCTACCCATCAAACACTTGCATATGGATCAACCATACCTTTCGAGCATACGTGGGATTAGATTCAGCTTGGACGTTTGGTGGTCGATAAATAAAATGCGATTTGATTCCCGCTGATCCTTGCCTTCTTAATATGATAGCAGAGATAAAGTCGGATAAATATCACTGTGTTTTTCTCGTAGGAGAGGCTTTTCTTCGGAAAGCTGGTTAAAGTTCCAATGATTTTCCTATCCCTGCCAACAATCGATCTCTGGGTAACATTCATCCTTATCCTAATAAATTTTTGTACCATCTTTCATTTATCTTGTATTCATTCCCATTCTCTTGCAGCATCTACGGTTGAAGGTTTTAGACATTCGAAGGTCGAGAAGGTGGTTCTCTCCAAATCACGAAATCTTCCGACAATCAACCTATAGAGCAGAGGAATTAAAGGAAGAGGAGAAGATATCAAGGCCAAGATTCCGAGGACTTTAGGGAGGAGTCTCCAGAAATTCCTGAGCCAGTTAAGAATGTCCCTCCCGAGTCTACCTCTACCAATGTCGAGGCGTCTTCATCAGCGACTGGAACAGGCTTGGGCTATACTCCTATGAACCTCCGAATTGGATATGGTATTCTTGGTTGCAAGTCGTGGTCTGAATGTAATTATAATGGCCCTGTGATGAAGAGAAAGAAAGAGTTCTCTGATCAACATGATCAATACTTTACTCATGTTGGTGATTTGGACCATCAAGCTTCTTTGGTCGAGATGATAGAGAATCATTTTGAAGGCACGCGAGCAACAAGGTATGCTAAACGTGATTCGTTGATATCAGATAATAAGGAGAATGCCCCCGATAAAGCTGCTCGACTTCTTTTATCGATTTCTTTTGCTAGGGATGTGCAACATTTCCTTGAAAAAGATCATCTGGAAAAGTTCACAAAGTCCGCTCATGCCCAAGTTAAGGTAAAGGAGATATCCTTTAATCCTTTGCCCATTTGTTCTAATTTTTTAATCATCATAAGCATACACTTTCCTTCTTCAGGCTAGTAGTTATTTGGTGTCTTCTATGTATGAAATGGTGTTGCAAAAGCAGCAATGTCAATTTGTAGAAGAGAATAATAAAGTTCTTCTCCAGAGGGTAGCACATTTGGAAAAGATATTAGCAGCAATTGGTCAGGTGCATCTTCTTCCAGTCAGGCAGGTCTCAGCAATAATCCCAATATGGAGACTGACAATCCCCATATTTTCAATAATATGTTGGAATCCACCAAGGTCCAAGAGTGGGTCGATCAACTGACCAAAGAACTAGATGATCAGCAGCTCAAGCATGCTACCAAAATAAGTGAGCTTGAGTCCCAAGTAGCGTCCCTCCGAACTCAGCTTAGTGAAAAAGAAGAGGATGATTCTCTAGATAATTAGATAGACGGAGCCGGCATGGACCCCAAGGAGATGGTTATCAGATAATTCCTTGTATCCCCTGTACATACTGCTATGGTGCATCAGATGATTGGACCCCATCTGGAGAATACTTTTAAAAAGGGTGTTCACCTATTAGTGGCGCTTGGACTGATCGAAGATCAAAAGAAAGAATACTTTGATGCCATTGATGTCATCAAGGATCGGAATTACCAGACATATTCTACCGATGATGTCTTATCCACTGAGTATAAAAGTCTTCCTCAAGCACACTTGGTGAAGGAGTTTGGGATTCCTTTGCCTGTGCCCCCTCCTGATCGGGATCCTTTCGAGAAGGATGGGGAGGAACCCTCAAATGAGAATCAAGCCGATCAATCTCAGGGCGAGGAGGAGAGGGATGCGGATCAAGAACACCATGGTGATAAAGATACTTCCAAAGTAGGAGAATAGCTTACGATCTCAGCTACTTTTGATCTGACTTGTAACTTTGTTTGAACTTTTGTATAATGGAGATCTTACTTATTTATTTATTTTCTCCCATTTGCATGTTCCGCATTATTTTTCAATATGATTTAGACATAAGTCTTTGTTATCATAATGCGTGTTTATGTTTACTTTGTCGGATTTACCTTATCGAGCAGATATTTTGACCTTAGTGGTCTTATTTTTTCAAATCTGTTTTTCGCGCTTTCCTTAGGGGCGTCCAGTCTTTTCCTTTACTATAAATACTAGGGTAAAAGTTTCTCACTATTTACCCGCGCGTCCCCACTTGATAAAAAATTCTCTCAAGATAATCGGAATAGCACTTTGATTTTGTAGTTATTGCGTGTCATTCACGAGTTATGCCTCGTTAAAAACCTTATCGGAAAAACCCTGTTGGATAAAAACCGAATAAGGCTCGCGTCTTTTGATAGACGATCATTAGATGAGCGGGGTCCATTCATTCATTACTTATGGAGGGAAACTGAAACGTCGCGAAGGGCTAAAAATATCTTTTCCTTCCTGTATATATATAACCGTTTTTATCTTCATAATTACTTTTACTTTCCACATTCATCTTTCTCGTGGTGAAAAATCAAGTCGATAACATCCATAATCCATTTCTTTATTGAATCATTATTTTTCTTTTCGAAATGGCCTCTTCTTCCAAAAACCCCAACTCTTCTTCTCTAGAGTGTGAGGACGTAGTCCCTATTGTTGTTCTTGATGGCTCTCAGAGCCCTTCCTCCGAGAAGAACGAGCCTTTGGATGATAACCCCACTGAAGTAAAAAAGGATACTCTCGTGGTGAAGGTTACCACATAAGCAGAGGTAGCTGCTAAGGCTGCTGCCAAAACCAAAGATACGAACTCTCACCAATTGAATTTTTGGCTTGCAGATATAAGGAGAGCGACCTATCAACCTTGCAGAGGGATTATAGTTGATTTTTCCCCTCGGGTTTTGAGATCTTCCTTCCTTCTTCCGAGGAGAGAGTTAATACTCCTAAAAATTGTCGTGCCTTCTACACATCCCATTTTCAGCATGGGCTTAGGCTTCCATTGCATCCCCTTTTTCATGAAATTTTCGCCACCTTCTTCGTTTCATTTACTCAATTAGTTCTAAATGTTATTGCCTTCACTGTTTCTTTTGTTGTACTAATGGTTGCAAAAGGTTTGAAGCCAACCTTTCGTAATTTCTATCAATTTTTTCGCTTCAATATTTCCACTTCCTCTAATCATGGATACTTCTTCGTCATCCATAAGCCTGGTCATGCTATTTTAGGTTCTCCGATTTCTAGTAATAGCACATATTGGAAATCTAGTTACTTCTTCGTTCGTCCTCCTACCCATAAAACACTTGCAGACGGATCGACCGTACCCTTTGAACACCAATGCAATCATGATTCAACTTGGACCTTTTGTGGTCGACAAATAAAAGGCGAATTGGTTCTCGACGACCCTTGCCTTCTTAACATGATAAAAGAGATGAGGTAAGATAAATATCAGTGCGCTTGTCTCATGGGGGGAGGCTTTTCATTGGAAGGCTGGTTTAAGTTCCATGGAATTTCCTATTCTTGCAAATAATCGACCCCTTGGTAACCATCATTCTTATTTTAATTATTTTTAATATTGTCTTCCAAGTATCTTGTATTCATTTTTCTTTTCTTGCAGCCTCTTTGGTTGAAGGTTCTAGACAATCAAAGTTTGGAAATGTGGTTCTCTCTAAATTCACAAAATCTTCTGACAATCAACCCATAGAGCAGAGGAATTCCAGAAAAAGAAGAAGATACCAAAGCCATGATTCAGAAGATTTTGGGGAGAAAATTCCAGAAATTCCCGAGCTTGTTGGGAATGCCCCCCCCCCCCCCCGAGTCTTTCATTTCTCATGTCGGAGCGCCTTCGTCGGTCAGAACTGGCATAAGTTATCCCCCATTGAACCTTAGGAGTACTTATGGTTCCTTGGTGACAAGTCAAGGCCCGAGCGTAATTATACTGGCCCTGTAATGAAAAGAAAGAAAGAGTTCTACAATCGTCATGGCCAATATTTTACTCATGTTGATAATTTAAACCATAAAGCTTCTTTGGTGGAGATGATAGAAAATCTTCTTGAGGGGAAACGAGCTGCAGGATATGCTGATCATGATGCGTTGGTATTGGATGCCTCAGACAAAGCTGCTCGACTCCTTCTATTGACCATTTTCACTAGAGATGCACAACATTTCCTTGACAAGGATTCTCTAGAAAAGTTCAGAAAAGCGGCTCATGCTCAAGTCAAGGTAAAGGAGATATCTTCTAATCCTTTAAACATTTGTTCTGGTGTTTAATCATCATAACTCATATGTTTTTTTTTCCCTTCTTTTTTTAGCCTAGTTGTTACTTAGTGTCATCCATGTATGAAGCGGCGTTGCTAAAGCACCGATGCCAATCTTAGAAGGAATAACAAATTCCTTCTTCAGAAGGTGGCTCAATTGGAAGAGAGGTTATTTGTTGTTGCCTCAGGCGCATCCTCTTCCACTCAGGCAGGTCCCAGTAATAATCTTGATATGGAGACTGACTATCCCCATATTATCAATACTATGTTGGAGGCCTCTAAGGATCAAGAGCGGGTCAACCAACTGACCAAAGAATTGGAGGACCAGCAACTTAAACATGCTACTAGAATAAGAGAGCTTAAGTCCCAAATCACATCTCTCTGAACTCAGCTCAGTGAGAAGGAAGAGGATGATTCCCTGAACAACTTGATTGATGGGACTGGCATGGATACCAAGGAGAGAATTACTAGAGAATTTCTTGTATCCCCCGTACATACTGCTATGGTTCATCAGATGATCGGACCTCTCCTTGAGAACACCTTTAAAAAGGCAGTCCATCAATTAGTGGCGCTTGATCTGATCGAGGACAAAAGGAAATAATACATCAGAGCAATCAACGTCAGCAAGGATCGGAACACTAAAAAGTACTCTGATGAAGACGTCTTATCCATTATATATGATGGACTTCCTCTAGCACATTTGGTGGAGGAGTTCGGGATTCCATTACCCGTACCTCCTCCAGACCAAGATCGTTCCGTGGACGACGGAGAAGGACCATCCGATAAGGACCAGGCAGATCCATCTCAGGGTGAAGAGGATGATGCGGATCAAGAACAACTTGCTGCTAAAGATACTTCTCGTGGAGAAGAATAGTTTAGGATCCGATCTGTCATCTTTGCTTAACTTTGTATAACGGAAATCTAACTTATTTACTTATCTTTTGCCCATCGCATATTCTTCATCGTCTTTCAATTATGATTTTAAACATAGGTCTTTATTGCCATAACACGGATTTATATTTCCCTCGTTGATTTTATTTTATCAAGCTTATATATCGACCTAAATGGTCTCATGGTTTTTTGAAAACTATTTTCGCTCCTTCCTGAGGGGTCGTCCCGTCTTTTCCTTTCCTATATGATGAGGGGTAATTCGGATCCCCTGTCTTTCTAGGCTCAACGCAGTTCGAATAGCACCGAATCCCGTGCCCAGGAACCAGGAGCCGAACCAAAGCCTGAAATTGATCGTTCCGAGCGCGTAAGAGGACCGGAGATCAAAGGACACTGTTGGGCCGAGCCCAGGCCCAAGCCCTTCAATTCAGCTATAAATACCCCATGCATTTATTACACCAAACACACAACTTCCCAAGTGCACTAGCTTTGAGACCGCTGCTCGGACTCACTCGGGAATAGTAGTATAGGCTTTCTCATATGTATTTCGCCCTTTAGTATGTACGGCATCCTATAATGCTCGAGTAGGACTCCGAACACTTGTAATCTGCACTCGATCATTCAGAATATAATACTATTGATCTTTCTTATTTATTGTCTAACATTATTATCGCATTGCTTATCCACCCTTGATCGAACACACGAAAACTCGTAAGATCAATTGGCGCCCACCGTGGGGCCTTATTCGAGTATTAGATCGAAATATGCCTATTACGAGGGGAAATACGTACACCAGCGGATAGCCTTAATAGACAGAAACTCTGCTATTCACTATCCAAGGCGAATCCTCCGACCATGGGGGCGTTCGGCCTTTCGAGGATGAAAATAAGACTTATACAATGAATTTCCGAGCTTAAGAGCAGTGTCTCAATCCATAATTGCACAGCTCATTTATCTCGTCAATGAATTTATTTTCCACGGAGGATCCATTCCCATAAGTGACTAAGAAGTTACATAGATATCGTCCGCAACAGATTGACGTAGAATTAATTCCGCTCGCTCGATCGCTGGTTAATATCGAAGGCTTAGAAGATCTATGTAGTTGCATCTTATTATTAAGGGTCGGAATTTATTTTTCCGATCTTCGTATTTATTAACGACACATTTTTCGAATCAATTATTTAAGAGATCATCCGCGTAATTTCTATACATTATTTGTCGGCTATTTCAATTTTTCTCAAATCGATTGGGATAAGTTGAATATTTGAACAGCAGCAACCAATTAATTAAAGCCTCGAGCAAACGGTTGAATATTCGCGATCATTTCGGCCAATAAAGGAATTCAAGTAATGGAATTCGATCAGAAGCGAAGCTTTATCATTAAAATTCTTCAAACAAGTTACAAAGTAAAGCCTCGAATACAATTCGAGCTCAAGAGGTACAATACAATCACTCCTACCCTATTACAAGACCTATGAATATTTCTATCCTATTTCAGGCTCGGTCTTCATTCTCTGAGATCGCTCCAGATGCAGAACTCAGCAGTGAACTTTATTGGCGGTCGCTCGCCACCTGTCGCACAGCCATCTCCGAACAGTATAAAGGCCGGTTCGCAGCACTATTCTAAGGCTTCAGACCGACCTTAGGTCTTCATCTGTAAACAATGATTAAAACACTCAATCATTATTTACAGAATAATTCGAACCAGAGCGGCAGAGGGTTATCCCAGCAGAGGCATTCCCAGGGGAACTCGAAAGGACTATCTCGTAAGAAAGCCCTCGAGGAAGCTGGTGCCTCAGATTTAAAGAACTCTTCTCAGGATAATCAGCTGCCCGACCGGATAATGCGCCAGAAGACCGGAATTCTAACCCGCACCAGACAAGATATGTCTGGGAAAACAGGTTGTCTGCCGGTATTCTAGGCGCCATTTCTTTTGCCTGTCGATATTCTAAGCGAAAATGCTTATGCTAAAGGAGCTGAGATCGAAAAACAGGGTTCTGAGTCTTATCTCAAATTCCTTTATCTGGGAGAAAATGTAAGTCGAACTTAAATCTCGATCCATAGTGATCGGAGGAAGCATAAAAAAGAAAGTAAGGAGTGTCGTATGCATGAAGGGACCTATTTATAGTAGTAAAGGATTTTGAATCAACGGCAGATTACATATCGCGAACGGCTAGGATGTCCGTATTAAATGGACTGACCGATACGTTTCCCGAGAAATAGGGTCCTGTTTGGTTAGGAGAACGTACGGTCCAACGATACAAAGAAGAGCTTATTTGAAACATTCATTCGAACAAATTTTTCACTTAACAATCCTACTCCAAAAACAGCTCGTAGATCGATGGCACTGGTCTGAAAATTCAACCCTCATGAACTTGGTACACTAGATATGAAACAGCTATCTTTTCAACCAATTAGAAATGTTTGATCTGTTCTAGCATAACTCTCGAGCTGAAGAATTCGACAGCCTTTGAAATTCGGCAATAGCAAGGGTCTAGCGCAACAAGTTCTTTATTGTTTTCAAATTTGCCAAAAAGGTTAATAATCTTAGAAACCATTGTTCGGGTATTTCGTCGCTAATCTCAGATATATATGGTCGAAGTCACGAGAAATAAGAGTATCTGATTATCTTTATTTTTATTGACAAAGAAAGGGGAAAATTCCATTCATAAATTTCACTAAATAATACAAGAGTTCAGAAGGAAAACAGGAAAGGTACATTTCAAACATAGTACAAACTAATATATTACAGAAGACTATATTTACTTTCTACAGTTCTATGAAATTTCCGATTCCCTCTCCCATAGTCTACTCGAAATAACCTAGCACCGAATAGAGAATCTCCTTCGGATCCGCAGACTAACTTTATTTACAATCTTCCGAAGACAAAAGGGCGAACGCCCAGATTATCGGGTAGTCACATTCTGAATCGTTCTCCCGCCAGAACGTCTTCCTAAATGCATCTGGCATATTGGCCTTCAAGATGGGAATTCTATTTGCCTGTCGATATTCTAAGCGAGATCGAGTTTGAAAACTGCCCCTTTTGAAAATCGTTCGAAATCTGAGCTCAAGAAGCTGAATAGATTGAACAACAATTTTGGTTATCATGATCGGACAGATAAAATGCTGATACCACGAATATGAAAATCTCAACTGTATGATCTTTCCGTTTTTATAGTGAAAGACGAAAGAATCTGGCGGCAGACAATTCGCAAAATGAATGGACAAGATTCGTCGACCGTTACGATTCCCGGCAAAACAGGAACCGTTTGGGAAAAGATGAAAACTGATCAAAAGTTGGAAACGTTCACAACAGTCAAAAAACACGGTGTATTAGGTCGAACGAAGTAAGAACCTCGCAAGGAGCATTCTCTATTAAGTTAGAAAGATTATTTAATTAAGTCGTAGGCCAATTTGCTATCTGTTATCCATCTGGTTACGTTCCATCTATTATCTCAATCGCGGAAGACATTTGTCTCATCAGAAGTTATTTCGGTCAGAATTGTATATTCAGTGGGAATTCGCTTCACCAATATACCTATTTACTCGTCGTATATTAGTATTGTCCATCCCTACTCATCTATTATTCTAGAACTCTCGATCTACATTCGTATATTATTCAGTCTCTATTTATCTCCGTTTATTATAAAGGGTGAAAGCTGTTGCTACGACCCTCGAAAATCGACCAAGGGTGAAAGACGTTGCAACGCCCCTTGGATCGAAAAATAAAAATGGGTGACGACCCTCGGGCTAAAAATGCTCTGATACGACTAAGGGTGAAAGCCGTTGCTATGCCCCTTAGATCGAAATTATTAATGGGTGAAAGCCTCTGCTACGACCCAAGGGCTAAAAATGCTCTGATACGACTAAGGGTGAAAGCCGTTGCTATGCCCCTTAGATCGAAATTATTAATGGGTGAAAGCCTCTGCTACGACCCAAGGGCTAAAAATGCTCTGATACGACTAAGGGTGAAAGCCGTTGCTATGCCCCTTAGATCGAAATTATTAATGGGTGAAAGCCTCTGCTACGACCCAAGGGATAAAAATGCTCTGATATGACTTAGGGTGAAAGCCGTTGCTATGCCCCTTAGATCGAAATTATTAATGGGTGAAAGCCTCTGCTACGACCCTCGAGCTAAGATTGCTCTGATACGACTAAGGGTGAAAGCCGTTGCTACGCCCCTTAGATCGAAATTATTATCCTCGATCAACCTAGATCAACCAGCATTCTATTCTATTATCTCTCCATAATTATTCATTCGTCTAAGGCTAACAGCCATCATTATGACACTTTGATCAACGACTAAGGGTGAAAGCCGTTGCTACGCCCCTTAGATCGAAATTATTATCCTCGATCAACCTAGATCAACCAGCATTCTATTCCATTATCTCTCCATAATTATTCATTCGTCTAAGGCTAACAGCCATCATTATGACACTTTGATCAAAACTATTATTCAAGATCGATCAAGACCCTATTTTCGATTATTACTTCACGATTTTTTGTCCGACTAGGGAATTTGGCCCCTCAGATTAAAGTTGTTACTCAAAGATCATTTTGGATTCTTTTATTCGATGTATTTGACGGGGGAATGAAAGCCTTCTACAGGTTATATTGAAAATTGAGGAGTGTCGGTTGTCATCTATCATCTAAATATTTATCAAAGTTGGTAAAGAATAGCGCTTATTCGTATTTTTGAGACAGAGAAATTGATGCTCGATCACAGTATAAGAAAGCAATTCTGCAAATTAACAGGTAAGGAGGATAAAGGAAATAATATCTCATTCATGACATTGCAAAAGTTACAAAAGAGTTCGAAGTTACAATAATAAAGAAAGATCGAGCAAAGCTGAGACTTTACATTTAATGTAACCCTGTTACAAATTAACCCTACGCTAGATTTTCTCCGCGATCGAAGGAGGAAGGCGGGGCTAGAACAACACTTCTACCCTTCATCTATCACTCCTTCAGTATTCGCTCCACACCGGTCCAGATCGAGAAAGAGGGAAGCAACCCCTAGAGAAATTATTCCACGCAATCTCGAAGGCAACTTTCTTCAAGAAACATCTTGAAGAAGTAGAGATCGAGTGCAGGAAAACTCCTCCAGCAGTTGACCCACTATCCCGACTGGATAGAGATCAGAGTACAGAAGGTCGAACCAGCCCTAATCGGTTGTAATCAGAGAGAGCTGGTCGCCTGTCGGTACCCCAGTCGTGATTCTTTTCGCCTGCCGATACCCTAGTCGAATTAAGTTGCCATCAGAAACAGTGGAAAGTATAAGGAAGATAGTTCGAAGGAGAACCTCGAACTGTTCAATCGGAGATAGCAAACGAAACATGGTGGCTAGAAAGAGTAAAATCTCAATCATAGAGCCGATCAGAAATATTACTGAAATGTAAAATATGAAGGTAACTACGGAACTATATATAGTGGAAGGAAAAGGCAATTAACGACTCAGATTTGATAGTACTAACGGCTGAGATATAAGCAGTAAATGCGCCGACCGTTACGATTCCCGAAAATACAGAAACTGTTTCGGGAAAAAAGTGAAGAAAATGTCAAAATTGTTCTACTTGAATTCGTCTTATCCGAATTCATCGTAGTCTCAGTTCCAATCATCAAAGAAAAATCATAAAGAAATCTAAATACAGCATGAAAAGAAAGCGTTGTCAGTAATTGGCCCAAGGATAAGTAAAGCCGTCGTAAAGATCGATAAAAAGTATTTTCCGAGCTTGACATATTAAGCAATTACCAGATACAAAGATATCAACTCCCATTACATACAAATCTATTTATCCGAACGAGAGAGGAACTTCATAACTGGCCAATCCTATGAAATTTTCGGCGGACGATAATGTCCTTACTCGACCAGGAAACGCCTGCCGAGCCAACAAGTCCTCGACTATGGTTGTAATTCTTCGAAAAGGAGAAGGGCAATACATCTCTTTCCCAGGAGAAACGCGAATATTTTATGAAGGACGTCAATCTCCGAACTACTACCCGAAACGTTTTCAAAAGAGAGCATAGCAAATTGCATCATACCCTCGAAAAACTTGACGCCAGAGCCTCCCTAAACCACAAAAAGGCCATGGGCCATTGGGGTCGTGGATGGTCAGCAATAAAGCTTATTGGTCTTCAAGGCTGAAATAGCGTTCGCCTGCAGATACCCTAGTCGAGATTGAAGTATAAATTTTACTATGATACGCAAAATAACTCCTAACCCGAAATTCGAAATATTGAGTCGTGCAACAAGATCTTCTAATCAGCATGATCAAAGGAATCTGTTTTCGAAAAATATTATAAGAATGCAAAACGAAGAGCCCCATTTATAGATACTATTCTCAAAAATCCAACGGCTACCAGAAAACTAAAGAAGCGGTCAAGATCAAAAGACTGTCGCGACTCCCGAGAATTTCGCCGGAAAGATAAAGTGATATTACTTTTGGAAATTAAGCGGAATTACTACGCCAAGATCGAAGATCAAGAAAGCAAACTAAAGCATGATCAAAGAAAGAACACATAAGAGGAACATGCGATTCGAGGAAAAAGTAAATTATTACAAGCCATAGAAAATAAAATTATTCATGATCGCACAAGTAAAAACACTAAAAACATACTACAAGTCCGGGTAAATAAAAGACAACATCTAAACAAGCTTATGGTCAGAGAGAATCTTTCGAAGTTCAGCGTTACGAGCCTCACATCCTGCTTCAAATCCACGATCATAAGCCTCCTTCTCTCGGCGAACGGACTCTTGTTTCTCCTGCTCGTGACAACTCTTTAGTTTCTCGAGCTCATCATTCAGTTGCTTATGGATCTCTTCTCCATGCTCTTTAGCAGTCTTCTCCCTCTCTAAAGGAAGCTTCTCTGCGAGGACACGATCAAACTCAATTTTCTTCTCCTCCAGCTCGAGGGAGATAGCAGCACGCTGATTCGTTTCCCGCTCAGCAAATGTTTTAAGCTCAATAAAATCTTGTCCGGCCTGTTAAAAGGATCGGCAGCATTAAAAAAAAAATAAAAAAAAAAAAAAAAAAAAAAAAAAAAGGAAGTGCTGCCCAGACTCGAACAACTCTTCTATATTTCTCTCTTTGGACATGTTTCTCTCCTTGGGCATGTTAGTTTCCGAAGAGGTGAAGTTAACTTGCAACAGATTATCCATGGGATCAGTCTTGAACGGAGACCCATCTTTCGAAGGAATGGGGTTAACCTGGGGTTCGGGAGGATTTCCAACCTTCAAAACTTCAGCAGAGGCCACTCCACCAGTCTCTAACTTGGATTTTTTGCTGGGATTCCCTGCGGGAGGAATGGTCGAAATATCAGAAGATGACTTGCTATCAATAGCAAGATTTTGTAAAGCCTCAATGGGAGTGACCCCATCGGAATAAGGCCTCTTATTCGAAGAAGGAACAGGAGTCTCTTCTCGGACAGAATCTTCGTGCGGAGAATCGACCACTTTCGGGGAAGAACCCCCGAGCGCAGCCTCGAGCTCTTCATCCAGAATAGACTTGCCGGAACTGCCCTTATTTTGCTTCGAGGAAATGCTTTTCTCTTTCTTACTTTCCCCACCTTTAAGAGCTTTCGGGGAAGACAAGGAGGTCTTAGAAGAAGATTTAGAGGGTTTAGCCTCCTTGGCAGCTTTCTGATCTTTCTGCTCTTTGCTCGAGTTCTTATTTTTCGAACCACCAAATAGCGACCTGGGATCGATAACTTTACCTAATACTTTCTCCATGATAAGCGAATTCGGGATCGATAAGCTAGGATCTTTACTTTTTAAGGAGTTCAGTAAATGCAGAAAATATGGGGAGAGCTCCGATCTCTGTAAGGAAAGATGTCGTATGAGTAATAAGAAGATATCCTAATATTTATAGACGCTACGCACTACAATTGTGATAGCGAATCGACGCGACCGTGAAGAAAAACCCCACTCGGATAAATAAAGTTCGAGCAGAAAGTGTGAAAAGTTATCGATATTTGTAAAGTTAAAATTCACAAGTTATACGAATCAAATCAAAATAAACCCGATTACAAAATTGAGTTACATGGGTAAATATGATTGATTCCTAACTACAAAACTATGAATCGCCCCTTACGCGACACTCGACCTCAGTAACTTGATAGACAAAAGATCAGATGATGTATGTTTGAATATGAACAATTACTCAGTCTGATCAAAAGATCGATCACCTTCTTTATCTGGTGCATCGCCTATGTCGACATCTTCACTTTTTTCCCCTGACCCAATAGGGGGATCATCATTGGAACGCTCGAGCATATCGGGGTTAGGCATTGGGATGCCATACTCCTCCACTAAGGGGGCAAAGCGATGATCCTGCCAGTTAGTATTCGTCTTGGGAAGAGAGGAAGCTTTATAATCTTTCCCTTCAGCGTTTTTGAAAGGGTTCATATACTTAAAGTACTCCTCCATGTCGTCCGGAATCTTCTTGGCCGCCACTAATTGTTGGACCCCTTTATAAAAAATCGTCTGAAGAATTTCTCCCATTCTCCTCTGAACTAAGGGATCTAAGGCAGGAGATTCCAAGAATTCTCGTAAGGCCGGAATCTCGGCTTCTTCCCGACCTTGGGCATATGCGCGCTCGGAATCTTGCTTCGCCAACTCCAGTTCTATTTTTACCCTCTTCAGCTCTTCCTCGAGGGCACTTCTCTCTTTAACGGATGCCAACAAATCCTCTTCCACGGACGAGGAACGTTTCATAGTAGCTTTCTCGAGCTCCTTCTTCACTTGGGATAACTCCCGTTGGTTTTCTACTAAATGAGCTCGAAGAGTTTGGTTATCAACGAGAATTTGAGCACACGCGTCATGAGCATCCTGCGATTCCTGCTCCAGTAACGCCAAACGATAGGATTGAAGGGCGAACAAATCCCCGACCTACAAGACATTTTCAAGTATCAATAAAGGCTAGGGATTCTAAAGAAAGAAGAGGGACAAAAGACAAATTTTCACCTCGTGATACGTTCGGGAGAAATCACTCAAAAGTTCAAAATCGCCTTTGACGGTGTGAAGCAGCATATCCCGCTTGAACCGACCAGCCATAAAAATCCTAGTGGCCTTGTCGAATTCGTTCTCCCCACTCGCATCCAGATCAGTCAGAATGGTGCCATCTTCAGGGTATCCAGCAGCTCTGCTACCTCGAAGATGTTCTTCCATAAAATCTGCCACGTCAGGCTCCGACCTATCTTCTCGACATGGAACAGAATCAGATTTCGTACCAAAAGGTTTTACCCTCCTTGAGGGCCCGGGATGTTCAGCATTTCTTTTTCGACTTAGGAGCTTCTCATACTCCTGGACGCCCTGAATTCGATTCCAAGAGTGCTGGCTATAGCCAACCGATGAAAGAACGGAAGTATCCGGGGAAAACAAAGCTCGAAGAGGCCCGGCAGTGGCAGAATTCAGGCAACTCATAGTACCAACCCCTCTCAAATCGGGAAGTGTAGCTGCTATGACGACTGAGTTCCCACCTATATTACGTGCGTCCGCACTCTTCCCGGAAGTATATGGTGACGGCTCAAAATAAAATGGTTTATCTCCGACCAAGTCGGCGGCGGATACTCGAAATTTCTCGACGATTCGACCTGCGGGGTAATACGAAGCAGGCACGGATTTAAACAAAGAGACTTGTTCGGATAAACCTCAAGGTAGACAGAAAACAAGGAGCTTACTCAAAGAAGGAATCGCAAGGGGCGGAGCACTAGAGGTGGGCAGGACATTAGTTTGCGTACGAGATCCTTCAGAAGATGAACTGGGATACTTAATCGCCGGGGCAGGGTAATCACAGCGACTCAACCCAGCCAATCGTAAAACGCCTTCTTGAACTAGGGACTTGGTATGATAAGGATTGGATCGCATTTGTTCGAGAAAGTTGTCGGAAAGACACTGTCTGAGCTTTTCTCTGATTTTGCGAGAACCATACAACCAAGAATCTGCGCCATCCCATCGATATGGTCTAGTACCTTCCGATACAGGAACATCAGGACCTTTCACGAAGAAGAATCTCCTCTTCCAGCCTACACTCTTTTTTGTTGATATCTTAGTAAGAAAAGGTCGTTTCGACCTCTGGAGAATGGATACGAACCCCGCATTGGAACCCTTACCTAATTCCATTCGGAAGGTATGCCAGAAGTTGCTAAAAGAGGCCTCTTCCCCTTTTGCCTCCATGAGAGCACTGAATGCCACAATGTAGGCGACGGAGTGCGGGAGAAGTTGAGCGGGGGACAGCGAAAAGAAAGAAAGGACATTTCTAATAAGGGGAACGAATGGAATACGTAGACCACAGGAGAATTGGCCCTCATAAAACGATTGACAGCCAGTCGGGGGCTCGGTAACACGGTCGGAGTAAGAAGGAATGACGATCGAAAACTCATTTGGAAGATATTTCCCAAACTCCGTCTCAAGATAAGCGCGATCTTTCTTTGAAAAACAACAGGAAGTTTCTTTAGCAGGAAGTTCTGACATGTTTGAGGTCACGGGCTCGGATGCGAGCGTGGGTTTGAAAATTCTGACAAAGGCACCCTCACCGATGCTGCGTTTCTCGACCTCATTTTCTTCAAGATCCTCGCTCGGATCGTCATCCTCGCCTCCTTGACGAAATTCTCCGTCTTCGTAGTCATCAACAAGCCTTAAAAGTGGGTCGGATTCTTGCTTCTCTCCGACCTTATTCTTGCCCTTTGAACTTCTAGAACTCGACATAATGGATTGAGAAACAAATATACAAAATGCTAATGCTGTTTCGAACTCAAACGCTTCGAGCTCAAGAGAGAATGTAATATGTAAACAATTTTCCAACAAGTCAACATGTATATATACGGGGTTAAAAAGGTAAAATTGCAAACGGGTCCCCGAGTAACCGCGACGGTTGAACTTACCAAGGGTAAAAACTTAGGGTTATCCCTCGCAGAATAGCCCTTTTGATCCTTCATTCTCTAGGATTGCGGAATTTGCCCTTGCAATTTATCCCTAAGAATCTCGGAGGCCCTCCTTGTTATGATCGAAAATTCTGGAAAGCATTCTTCAAGGGATCGAACAACGCATCGTGGAACCAAAAAGGATATTACTACCTCAACATCCTCCGACAAGGGTAACTTTGGAACACGCCGGTGTATGTTTTCTCGTATATGCACTCTTTTTCCCTAGCTCGGTTTTTATCCCACTGGGTTTTTCCGAGTTAGGTTTTTAACGAGGCATATCCTAAGGACATTCTGAACGGCTCGTCTCATTATAGCATGGGACGTAATTTGTACTTCTTCGAGCGCACGCTCCACTTCGCACTCGAGAAGTGGGGGAGTATTGATGAGGGGTAATTCGGATCCCCTGTCTTTCTAGGCTCAACGCAGTTCGAATAGCACCGAATCCCGTGCCCAGGAACCAGGAGCCGAACCAAAGCCTAAAATTGATCGTTCCGAGCGCGTAAGAGGACCGGAGATCAAAGGACACTGTTGGGCCGAGCCCAGGCCCAAGCCCTTCAATTCAGTTATAAATACCCCATGCATTTATTACACCAAACACACAACTTCCCAAGTGCACTAGCTTTGAGACCGCTGCTCGGACTCACTCGGGAATAGTAGTATAGGCTTTCTCATATGTATTTCGCCCTTTAGTATGTACGGCATCCTATAATGCTCGAGTAGGACTCCGAACACTCGTAATCTGCACTCGATCATTCAGAATATAATACTATTGATCTTTCTTATTTATTGTCTAACATTATTATCGCATTGCTTATCCACCCTTGATCGAACACACGAAAACTCGTAAGATCACTATAAATACTCAGTGAAAATTTCTCATTATTTACCGTGCGTCCCCACTTGATAAAGAATATTATCTCAATCTAGTCGGAATAGCCCTTCGTTTTTCCAATTTCCATAATATTTCCTCGAGAATGTCTTCCTTATTTGCGAACAGTTTTAAGCGTTCTTCTCGAGATCCTCCTAAAAAGGGAAATCCGAGTAAGAATTCTCGGATAGAGAGTACATCTCCCAAATCTTTCCGTCCTAAGAAGACTCAAGCGGGTGTCAGTTCAACCGTAGATATAACTCATAGTTCTTTACCCTCTCTACACATTCTTCGATCATTCCACCAAATTCATCGACCATCTCTCCGAGCTCTAGACCTATTTCCCCAAGACATAATAATTTTGGTGCCTTCATTTTCGGGGATCAATCTTCATAGTTCGAGATTCCGTTGAGTAATCCTTTGGACGATCATCGACCTCATAATCTTGTTCAAACAAAAACTTCGGTAGGTGGTACTATCGTCGATTCTCCGAAGGATGATGGACAAGGAGAAGATTTCAATCGAGAAGCTGAGGTCGAGGATACTTCTGCTTCCGGGGACCAAAATCAGGTCGAGCAAACCTTCAACCCCGTTTTGGGGGGTATATTTCGTAGATCAGCAATGCAAGATCTCCCAGAGGACAGCAAGCCAATTCATTTAGCTTGTAATAGGTCTATTCTGTAAATAACAATCTTTGATTTTATAATTAATACGCATGTTTATTTATATTTGTATAAGGACAAACAAATGGCCAACTTCATCTCTCGCGAATACATTTAAGCGATTGGATGAAATCCTTAGATTACATTTGACTATGGGACGATTCACTTTGGTATTGAGTGCAATCATGAAACAGTCTCTAAGGTCGTAATCTTAAAACACGTTCCAAGTCATAGATTCCTAAAACGAGACAGGGTATCGTAGGAATCGTCAAGACTTGTACAAGTATGCATGATTCACATGGAGTGAATTTGTAGCGTTTAATGAGCAAGGCATTTGAGGCCAGTGCATATGAGTAGGTGGTTCGATAGAGGATCGAACGCATCGAACGACCCGAACAGAGAAACCCATTGTGGAAGCGCATGATGCATATCGGCGATGGGATGTTTCTCAAGGCTTATATAGTGTACGATTTAATCCTTTGACCTTAGGTGCTAGGGCGAATTCGATGCATGAGTGTGCGTACTTAGATCTAGGTATAGATCACATAGCCTGATCATAACATGCCTACGTTGGGTGCATATGGTTATGTACATGAGTGGTTAGTACCAATATGGAATCTACCGACTCTTCGTAATGGATGAGAGAATTTCCTATATGATTCTTAGATAATATATCCGAGAAATCTGCGACCGCAGTCGGTGACGGATTTGGAAAGGGGTTTCAAAATTTAGCAGTCACACTAGAATATTATCCCGAATTAGAAAGTATAGTTATCGAGACAAATTTAGAGGTGCCGATCAATTCACACACCCTAGGTCTTGATCGGAAAAATTAGTCGATAGAAGGACCGTATGTACATGGGATTTATAAGAGGTGAGGTTCACAAATATCAATTCACCTGAAGTTGGGCTTCATGGGCTTGTGGCTAGACATCGACCATGAAGTGTGGGTACTCCTGAGTTAATAGAGGAATTGATTCTAGGAGTGGTCAATTGAAGGTGGTTTAATTGATCGGAGCAATTTATTGTTCATAAATTAAATCACGAGGAATTCGTGGGCATGCTGCCAATTGATGGTGAACCTAGAGGGTCACACATAATACAATTGGACAGTAATAGTTAATAAAGGATATAAAAGGAATTAATTGATTTAAAGGTAATTAAATCAATTAATGAATTAAAGTATTAATTCAAGTGGGGGACTAATTAATTAGTTGATCTAATTAATTAAATAATTAATTAAAGTGTTAATTAATTAATTAATTAAAGTGTTAATTAATTAATTAAGGGAAATATTAATTTATTAATTAACATGGACTGGATTTTTATTAAGGTGGTTAATTAAAAGAGGCTTGCAAGACATGGGCCTTTTTTTAAAAGCCCATAAGAAGTCTTGCAAACCTAGGTCAAGAAGGAGGCTTATAAATAGAGTTCTACATGAACTCAAAAGAAGAACACCTAGCACAAACCCTGACCACCTCCTCTGACCTAGCCGCACCCTACCCTGCGCCGCCACCTGCAAGCCGCCGCCTACCCTGCGCCGCCACCTGCAAGCCGCCGCCTCCCTTGGCCGTGAGCTGCTCCTGTGCCACCGTAGCTCCTCTCCTGCTCACCTTGTGCTGGATCTTGCTCTAAAATTGCTCTGCAAGTAGATCCAGCCGATCTTTTAATAACAAACCTTCAAGATCTAGTTCGTAGCCTAAGACTAGAAAGTGTTGCCAAAATCCAACTGGTGTGGATCACCTATGGAGGTGAGACACTTTGATAACTTACTGTGAATCAGAAACTACATTGGAGGTTGCCACCACCTTGCCTGTGGTGAGGTGAAATCGAAACCCCCTATATTTAGTACTGTTTGTGTTTTTTATTCAACCTTGTCGTATACATAATATGGAGATTCAATTATGGGATTGTGGGTGCCTTGAAAATTTTAAAATTCCGCACTCTTTGTTGCTCTGACAATCGAGGTATCCCAACAGTGGTATCAAAGCCAACTCCAAAATTATTATGCGAAAAGGCCTGAACATAATGGTGTGTTTACGTATATGTTTAATTATATGTATGAAAACGTGTGATAATTATGTTATGTAAATTGATTCTTACTTGTTATGACTGGATCTATGATTGGGTAAAACTGCTTTTCAAGATCTGTGGCGAATTTATAGATTTTGAAAACTTCAGGACTCTTTTGTGCAAAATCGCGAATCATGTTCTAAAAGGATGGAAAATTTTATAAATATGGACTGTTTTGCAAATCTGGTCGCACGCAATTTTTGGGTCGTTTTGCAATTTCGAAAGTTTAGGGACTATTTCGTAATTACCGAAAGTTCAGGGGTCTATTTGTAAAATCGAAAATTTTCAGAATTCAAAATTTTATTTTCTGGTATGCTGGCCGATTTTGTTTTGGGGTGTTTTGTAACTTTTTCAAAACTTTGGGGTCAAAAGTGCAATTTTTGAAAGTTGATGGGCCAAACTGTAATTTTCAAAATTTGAAAAACAGAATCTGTTTTTAAGCAGAAAATTTATTTTTGTTTACCCGAAAATTGATTATGTCATAATTAGTGGTGACTAAAAAGTAAGAATCATAGGAAGTTAGTTTTAAAATTAAGAAAGAAATAGGTAAAAGTTGTTTGCATGTTTCTTGCTCTACATGAACTGGTTACGTGGTTTTCGAAAGCGCCGAGCCTTGACCTTAGGGTAGATGTGATTGGTTTTATTTAATGTATGGTTTTTATTGGGCATGCGAGCCTGTTATATTTTTGGGCCACTTTGAGCCTTTGTAATAGAATAGGGTTTTACTGCTTTTCTAGTCTAGGATGAAGGCCCGTTGCAAGCAAGGTGGGAGCCCAAGAAGATATGAAGGCCATGTATGCATGGTAGTTATGTAATAGATAGGCCTGTTTGAGAACCCATTAGATTGACCAATTGGGCCAACATCATGGCTCGATGATGGCCCACAGGTGCTACATATTGACCGTTCGGATCGTCGATTGGATCTCCCGGAGTGAATTGGCTGTCATTAGAAGTTGGAGAAAAGTAAGGATTTGAGGACTTTTGATATGAACCATCACCGGAGCCACCACCACTGCCACCGGAGCCGCCACCACCACCTTCGGAGGTCCGAAAATGAAGAGAGTTTCATCCCCTTCGTTGCCTTGGGTTAAAATCCTTCTATGCATGTGTTCTTTAATCCTTGGGATTTTACTTTCCTTTCTTTAAAGTATATATTGAAGAAGTTTAGTTTATCCTTATAGCTTTTGTGATAAGTTGTTGAGTTTATATTTAATATTAGATATTTAATGTGACTTGCTTTGGTTTTGTTTAAATATGGCTTATATGTTTGGATCTTGATTTATTTATGTAAGAAAATTAATGTTTTTAATATTCAAATTTTGGGAGTATTTTTTAATGATTTTAAAAGTTTAAGGGTTGAGGGTTGCGATTTTTGTTGGGAGTATAAAGGGACTGAAAATATAAGTTTTGTTTGATATTTGGTTAGGGTTATTTGAAAAGCATTTGTTTAAAGTTTGCTTCGATATTTTGCAAAAATGGGAGTTTTTAAAACATTTGGGGTTATTTTTGTAAATCTGAAAATAAGGGGCAAAATGAACTGTTTTGTCACTATTTTTACATGGTTCTTTTATAAACTCTTGATTTATTGATTTAAAGTAGTGATTTATTCATTTTAGTTTTAAGATTTAAAATTTGTAAATTCTTCGAAGAAAATTTATAATTAAAGAACTTTTTGTTTCGTTTGAGAAAAGTTATTAAAACTTATTGTTAATTTCAGTTTTGTATTGAAATTATGCTTGATTATTTTTAATAATTACTTAGATGCTTGGATCTTGAATTATTTTTCAAGAAAGTTGATTTTATTAACTTTTTGAAAACTACGAAGGTATTTTTGAAATGTTTTAAACTTGTGGTATTTTTAAAGATTTGATTTTTGAAGTAACAAGATACTTAATACTTTTATTTGATTTTCGATATGGGTTTAGTTAAAAATCTTTTGATTTAAAGTTTGTTGCAAATTATTGGAAAAATGGATGTTTATTAAAGTTTAGGGGTTGTTTTGTAACTCTGGAAAATAAAAGGAAAATTTTGCTGTTTTGGCACTGTTTTATTAAATTAGAATTTTGAGTTTTGAAAATAATAACTTTTAAGTGGAGTTGATGTCGTAAATTTTAAACACTTTTGTGCGATGTGTTAGTTTAGGTAATCTTTGTGTAGGATTTTCATTAGTTATGTTTAAGTACGATTGTTAGACAAATTCTAAGTCGTATACGTACATGCTCAGGTTTCGGATACGCTTCATTTGTGGAGTTTTAGTCGCTATGCTAAGCGACAAACGTGAGCGTTGTGTGTTCATTTGTGTGTCAGTCTAATATGCTAGTAGGTCGAGTATAAGCATGTGTTATATTCTAATTTCTCTTGCATGTTGCCACGAATAGATTGGACTTGTTATGTCGAAATTACTCGCATGAAATCCTAAGTATATCAACATGATAATCCAATACATGCTACATCCGAATCTACTAGTTGCAAATACATTTTACTAAACTATCATGACACCAAAAATTGCATCTTATAAGTTCTTAAATGTTGATAATATGTTAAATAAGTTTGATATGTTAAGTTTCCGTTTGTCTCCGATTTTGTGTGGGCCCTATTTGTTTGGTACATGGACCCGATGGCAACTTGGCCGGCAAGGGCCAGCAGGATTGTCACGGTTACCCGTAGGCCTGGCCTTACAACCCAAGTGGGGAGGAACACTTGGGGAGTAAGGACGAACTCCGGCGAAGACATTTCGATGCATTTCAGATAGTAAGGTCGCTCCTTACTTGGTGAGTTTTGATAGACATCAGACTGAGGATGGAGGGTAAGTGGAGGACGGCATCAGTAAATTCTTGGTTATGTGAATTCCGTGTTTCTTCCGTCTTGAATATATGTTTATTTGCTTGATAACATGCTTATGTTATATAATATGTTGCATCCACACATCACCATTAAATTCGCACACAACCTCACTAAGTTGGACGATCAACTTATGCGTTCCGTGTTTCATTTCTTTTCAGTTTCAGGTGTTCTGAAAAATAATTGGTGGGTGCGGTTAGGTCATCATGGTTGCGGTCCCACCCTAGTATTTGAGAAAGTAGTTATATGTGGTTTGACGCTTTATGTTATTCTTTATTTTATTTAAAATCTTGCTTATAATATTTGAATCGTTAAAGTTGATTTATATTTCTCTCAAAGATTCAAGATTTTCATAAATCACTTAATTATCTCTCTCGGTGATTTTGTTCAAATATTTTGATATGTTGAGATTAAATGTTTTCACTTTAAAACTCAACTGTGAAGATTGATTTTATTTGTTCGTAAAAAAAACTTAGTAATTTAAATTGTTCTTATTTCGTTTTAAACCGCTTCCGCTTTTAAACTTTTAATTTATCGTTTTCGTTTAAGAAAAAAAGGGTTTCAATATTCTAACACTTTTCGAAAAATAATATTTTTTGGACCGTTATTCGACGGACCCGCGGAGTCGGGCCATCACATATATAGTGATCGAGTTCACCCTCAATTTTAGTCTGTTTTCTTATATGATCAATTGTTTTAGTCTGAATCAGTTAGGAGCATTCTCCAATCAAAGATCGATGGTCAAGATCAGATTATCAAAGTTGTTTGATGATCAAATTCACCCTCGATTTTAGTTCGATTCTCATCCGATCAAATATTTCGAACTCCAATTTAGTTAATATATAATCAAAGACAAGGAAAGTAAACTGCAAGCTATGGGAAGATCGAAGAAGAAAGTTTTATTCATAAACTTTTACAAGCAATTACAAGTGGTTCGTACAACTGTAAAGTTCGAGCTCAAAACAAAAATTACATTTTGACGATCAACCTACTACAAGTTCTAGGACCTATGCTAAGGGTCTCTGAGCGACCAGCAGAGCAGCCTATCTTCAGGTCTTTTGACCGATCTAAGATCTTCGTCCGTGAACGTAAGACTCGGACTCTTCATCGATCATTCGGCACCTTGCTTTGAAATTAGACAATATGAATTACAGAACGAGGGTCTGTAAACTCAAAACTACCCTTTTCTTGCTTCCGCCTCCTACTGCTCCATTTACACACTTTTCTGATGCAAAGGGGCAGAGATCAACTCTAGTTCGAAGTTGACCCACTATCCAACTGGATGGAGGTCAGAATATAGGAGTTCGAACCTGTCTCAGATATGGGATATCCAAGAAAACAGGTCGTCTGCCGATATTCTAGACGCAAGGTTTTTCGTCTGTCGATATTCTAGGCGAATGAAGTCTTTCTCGGAGAAAATGAAGGATCGGAAAAGAGAATCCGAGTTCGAATCTCAAACATTTTTATTTGTGATATGAAATTCATCATTTTGATCGGAGGAACTAAAAAGCAATCATAAGATCGGACGAAGCATTTACGGTGATCTTACGCGTTTTCGTGTGTTCGATCAAGGGTGGATAAACAATGCAATAATAATGTTAGACAATAAATAAGAAAGATCAATAGTATTGTATTCTGAATTATCGAGTACAGATTACAATAGTTTGGAGTCCTATTCGAGCATTATAGGATGCCGTACATGCTAAAGGGCGAAATACATATGAGAAAGCCTATATTACTATTCCCAAGGGTGTCCGAGCTGCAGTCTGAAAGCAAGAGCACCTAGGAAGTTGTCTTCGTGATGTAATAAATGCATGGGGTATTTATAGCTGATTTGAAGGGCTTGGGCCTGGGCTCGGCCCAACAGTGTACTTCGATCTCCTGTTCACTTATGCGCTCGGAACAACCAATTTCAGGCTTTTGGTCCGGCTCTTGGTTCCTGGGGACAGAATTTGGTGCTATTCGAACTGGGTTGAGCCTAGAAAGACAGGGGATCCGAATTACCCCTCATCAATACTCCCCCACTTCTCGAGTGCGAAGTGGAGCATGCGCTCGAAGAAGTACAAAATACGTCCCACGCTAAAATTAGACTAGCCGTTTAGAATGTCTTTAGGATATGCCTCGTTAAAAACCTAACTCGGAAAAACCCATTGGGATAAAAACCGAGCTAGGGAAAAAGAGTGCATATACAAGAAAACAAACACCGGCGTGTTCTGAAGTTACCCTTGTCGGAGGATGTTGAAATAGTAATGTCCTTTTTTGCTTCCACGATGCGTTGTTCGATCCCTTGATGAAAGCTTTCCAGAATTTTCGATCATAACCAGGAGGGCCTCCGAGATTCTTAGGGATAAATTGCAAGGTCATATTCCGCACCCTTAGTCGTATCAGAGCATTTTAGCTCGAGGGTCATAGCAGAGGCTTTCACCCTTTTCAATAATTTCGATCTAAGGGGCATAGCAACGGCTTTCACCCTTAGTCGTATCAGAGCATTTTTAGCCCTTGGGTCATAGCAGAGGCTTTCACCCATTAATAATTTCGATCTAAGGGGCATAGCAGAGGCTTTCACCCTTAGTCGTTTTTAGAGCAATCTTGTCCGCTCACTTCGCGAATTATACGCCGTTGGATTCTTTTCTTTTTTCGGCTATAAAAGGCTGGCATATTGTTGAAATTATCTCATTCGTTGCTTCGAGAATTTATCTATCTGATCATGGTGGTCAAGATGACTATTCGATTAATTCAACTGTTTGAGTTCGGACTTCGAACAATTTTTAAGCGGAACAATCTTCGAGCGGAAGAAAAATTACAGCAAGCACACTTAGAATATCGACAGGCAAATGCGATTTCCATCTGGAAAGCCAATAAGCCAGGCCCATAGACCTGTTGCTTCAATGCATTAGGAAGACGTGCTGGGAAGAGAATGCCGGAGAATACTGCCGTTCGATAAACCGTGCGTTCGCCCCTCTGTCTTCGGAAGATTGCAAATAAAGTTAAGAGCTTGCGGGTCCAAAGGACATTCCGCGCTCGGAGCTAAATTGTCCCGAGTAAACGATAGGACGGGAGACCGAAAATTTCATAGGATTGTAATAACGTACTGATGTAATGTAAAGGCTTACGCTATGCTCGATATTTATTTCCCACTTCTTGTATTTTTTCGAGATAATATAAATACATTTTCTCTTCGTTTTGTTGATAACATCGAATATAACTAGATAGAAGTTTATCTTTCATAATTATATCTTGATCTTCTGAATTTCACTGCCATAAATCTTTATCACTGCTGAATTTCCATAATTGCATAACTTCCAGGTCGAGAATTCTGATCGACTGAACCGATTATATTTCTTCTCAGTTGGCAGCGTAAAAGCATAACAATGAATACTTGAGTGTAAAAACATCTGAATAAACCGAATATGAAAATAATGTTATGAATACGTCGTAACTGTTCGATATTTAGAATGTCGTAATTCTTCTATACTCCCCATTGATTCGCGTGTCCTTCGTTACCAAACAGGGCCCTATTTCTCGGGAAATGTAACGGTCCTTCCATTTAATGCGGGCATCCAAATCGCTCGTAATATGTTATCTGGGCCGTTGATTTTAAATCCCTTACCACTATAAATAGGTCCCTTCGTGTATACAACACTTCTTGCTTTTTTCCTTATGCTCCCTCCGATCACCATGGGTCGAGTTTTAGATTTGATTCGTATTTTCTCCCAGATAAAAGAGTTTGAGATTAGAGTTCGAACTTTGTTTTTCGATCTTGTTTCCTTTGTATAAGCTTTTCGCTTAGAATATCGACAGGCAAAAGAAATTGCGCCTAGAATACCGGCAGGCAACCTGTTTTCCCAGACATATCTTGTCTGGTGCGGGTTAGAATTCTGGTATTCTGGCGCAGTACCTGATCGGGCAGCCGGTTACTCCGAGAGGAGTTCTTTAAATCTGAGGCATCAGCTTCCTCGAGGGCTTTCTTACGGAACAGTTCCCTCGAGTTCCCTTGGAGTGCCTCTGCTGAGATAACCCTTTGCTGCTCCTGTTCGGATTAATCTGTTAATAATGATTGAGTGTTTCAATCATTGTTAACAGATGAAGACCTAAGGTCGGCCTGAAGCCTTGGAGCGGAGCTGCGATCCGGCCTTTATCCCGTTCGAAGGCGGCTGCGCGACAGGTGGCGAGTGACCGCCTATAAAGCTTGCTGCTTAGTTCTGCATCTGGAGCGACCTTGGGAACGAAGATCGAGTACGTAACAGGATAGAATTACCTCCTAGAATTTGTAATAGGGTAGGAATGATTGTACTGCATTTCTCGAGCTCGAATTATATTCGAGGCTTTACTTTGTAACTTGTTTGAAGAACATTAACGATAAAGCTTTATTCTTCGACCGAATTTCGTTATTAAATTCCTTTAACGGTCGAAACGATCGGCAATATACGTCTATTATCTCGAGAATTTATGTAATTAGTTGCTGTTGTCCAAATATTCAACTTATCTCAACCGATTTGAGAAAAATAGAAATAGTCGATAAACAATGAATACCGATTATGCAACCGATCTCTTAAATAGCCGATTCGAACAATTTATCTTTGAAGATGATAAATATGATGATCGGAAAAATAAATTCCGATCGTTAACCAACTGCAACTCTGTAGATTTTCTAAGCCTTTGATGTTAACCGGCGATCAAGTGGGTGGAATTAATTCAACGTTAATCTGTTGTGGACGATATCTGCCGAACTTCTTATTCGCTCCTGAAAATGGATTCTCCGTGGAAAATAAATCCATTGAAGAAATAAATGAGCGGTGCGATCATAGACTTGACCATTATCCTTAAGCTTGGAAAACTATCGTATAGGTCTTATTTCTTCGTCCTTGAAATGACGAACCCCCCCCCCCAATGGTCGGAGGATCGCCTTGGATAGTGAGTGACAAAGTTTCAGATCAGTAAAGCTTCCAGCTAACATACATATTTCTCCTCGTAGTAGGCATATTTCGATCTAATACTCGAATAAGGCCCCACGGTGGGCGCCAATTGATCTTACGCGTTTTCGTGTGTTCGATCAAGGGTGGATAAACAATGCAATAATAATGTTAGACAATAAATAAGAAAGATCAATAGTATTGTATTCTGAATTATCGAGTACAGATTACAATAGTTTGGAGTCCTATTCGAGCATTATAGGATGCCGTACATGCTAAAGGGCGAAATACATATGAGAAAGCCTATATTACTATTCCCAAGGGTGTCCGAGCTGCAGTCTGAAAGCAAGAGCACCTGGGAAGTTGTCTTCGTGATGTAATAAATGCATGGGGTATTTATAGCTGATTTGAAGGGCTTGGGCCTGGGCTCGGCCCAACAGTGTCCTTCGATCTCCTGTTCACTTATGCGCTCGGAACAACCAATTTCAGGCTTTTGGTCCGGCTCTTGGTTCCTGGGGACAGGATTTGGTGCTATTCGAACTGGGTTGAGCCTAGAAAGACAGGGGATCCGAATTACCCCTCATCATACGGAGAAGTAAAAAATGAAATGGTAATTCAGGGACTATTTATAGGAGAAGGAAAATGGTCTAAACTGATGGGACTTTATGGGTATGATTGTCAAAACAACGTTGCGGAATTTAAAATTTTTTCATACTCCATATCCCAGGATTTACTTATTAGCACATACAAATAAGGTTGATTACAATTTAGCAAATAATTACTAAATTAAAAGGGTGGTAAATACAATTTACCTCACCACAGGCAAAGGTGGTGGTTTCTCCGGTCTTCTTACGGATCACTAGAGCACCCCAAGTGTTGTGCCTCTAGAGAAAAGCCCACACCAGCTAGATCTGTGACTGCTTCGATCCTCAGGCTAAGAACTAGGATAGAAACACGTCAGATTTTAGAGTTGGATCAAGATCCAAATCTAGATGTAGAAGGAGAAGGCAGAGAGAGATGAGAGGCGGCCGATCCACTCAACCACGGCGGCGGTGTGGCTGATTTTGGGGCGGCGGCGGCTAGGTAGGGTTAGGGTTTTTGCTTGCTTGAATTAATAGATAATGCAAAATCCCTATCTCCTTAGCTAATGGGCCACTATTAAGTTGGCCCATTTCTTGCTCCCATTTAATTATTACTTTAATTAAATAGCCCAATCATTTAATTAACATTTTAATTAAACGGCCCATTTATTTAATTATCACTTTACTTAAATGGCCCATTTATTTAATTATCACTTTACTTAAATGGCCCGATAAATCAAATTAAAGATTTAAAACTTTAATTAACCCTTTAATTAACAATTTAATTAATTAGATAATTCTAATTAATTTTCTCTCTCCTAGAATTAACCCTTTAATTCTTTTCACTTTGCTTTAACCCTTTAAATCAATTCTTTCTACAATTAACTGTCACAGTCCAACTGTATTGTGTGTGACTCTCTAGGTTCACCATCAATTGGCCGCAGGCTCACGTTTCCGTGATTTAATTAATGAGCAATTAATATTTAATTAATTGCTCTGATCAATAAACTACTTTTAATTAACGACTCCAGAATTAATCTCCCATTAATTCAGGAGTACCCACACCTCATGGTCGATGTCTAGCCACAAGCCCTTGAGGCCCAACTTCAGGTGAATTGACTTTAGTGAACCTCACCTCTTATAAGTACCATGTACATAAGGTCCTTCTAATGACTAATTTCCCGATCGAGACCTAGTGTGTGTGAATTGGTCAGCACCTCTAATCATCTCGATTATGTACTTTCTAATTCTGGATAATACTTTCAGTTTGACTGCTAAATTTGGAAACCCCTTTCCAAATCCGTCACTGACCATAGTTTATCTAAGAATGTACAGGAAATTCTCTCATTCATTATGATGAGTCGGTAGATCCTCTATTGATGCTAACCATCCGCGCATAAGACTATATGTACCCAACGCGCACAATGGTCAGGCTACGTGACCGGCTCCTAAATCAAAGTATGTACACCCGTATACCGAATTTGCTCTAGCACCTCAAGTCTAAGGACTAAATCGTACACTGTTATAAGTCCTTGAGAAACATCCCATCACCGATATGCTTTACGCACTTCCACAATGGGTTTCTCTGTTCGGGTCGTTCGATGTGTTAGATCCCTTATCAAACCACCTAGTAATATGCACTGACATCAAAATGTCTTCTTCATGAAACTCTACAAATTCACTTTTTGTGAAACATGCATAATCCTACAAGTTTTGACGATTCCTTCGATACCCCGTCTCGACAGGAATCTATGACTTGGAACATTTTCGAGATCACGACCTTAGAGACTGTTTCATGATTGCACTTAGTACTGAAGTGAATCGTCCCATAGTCATGAGTGATCTCAGGGTTTCAACCAATCGCTTTTAATGAATTCGCGAAAGATGAAGTTGGCCATTAGTTTATATATACACAAAATAAATAAACAATGCGTATTAATTGATAAATCAAAGATTCGTTCAAGATAAAATAGTCCTATTACAAGCTATTGTGTTGGCTTGCAGGGCACTATCCTATCAATCTTCCACTTGCCCTAAAGCCAATCATAAACGTTTCTAAGACCCATCTTTCCAAGATGCTCTTCGAACACCTTTTGTGATAATGGCTTGATTAGTGGATCAGCTACGTTATCCTTTGAGTCGACACACTCCATTTGAATGTCTCCCCTACCAATGATCTACCTGATCACATGGTATTTCCTCATCACGTGTTTGGACTGGTGGTGTGATCTCGGTTCCTTTGCTTGAGCGATTGCCCCATTGTTGTCACAGTAGACTACTATGGGTTTTGCAACGCTAGGTACCACATCCAGCTCTTGGATGAAGTTTCTCATCAAAACACTTTCTTTTGCTGCATCTGATGCTGCGATATATTCTGCTTCAGTGGTTGAGTCTGCAGTGGTCGACTGTTTGGAGCTATTCCAACTCACCGCTGCACCGTTGAGGCAAAATATATATCCAGAATTGGACTTATAATCATCCACGTCAGACTGTAAACTCGAATCAGTGAATCCTTCGAGCTTCAATTCTCCACTACCGCCGTAGACCAAGAACATATCCTTAGTCCTTCTCAGGTACTTGAGGATAGCCTTTACGACGGTCCAGTGTTCCTCCCCTGGTGCGCTACGTCAGGTCTAGTACATAACATTGCATACATTATGCTGACAATGGCAGACGCATAAGGTATGAGAGACATTTTCTTTCTTTCTTCATCAGTCGTAGGGCAAATTAATTTAGAAAGATAGATTCCATGTCTCATTGGAAGCAATCCTTTCTTGGATTCTTCCATACTGAATCTCTTCAGTATAGTGTTAATGTACTGAGATTGGGAGAGTCCCAACATCTTCTTCGATCTATCTCTATAGATACGTATGCCTAGTACATAAGATGCGTCTCCCATATCTTTCATGGAGAATTGTGTGGATAACCACGCTTTTGTCTGCGTTAACGTTCTGATGTCGTCTCCGATCAACAGAATGTCATCGACATATAACACAATAAATTGTACCGAACTCCCATCGAACTTCTTGTACACACATGACTCATACATGTTCTTGATGAAGTCATACACCTTGACTGTCTCATCAAAACGTTTGTCCCAGGTTCGGGACGCCTGTTTTAGGCCATAAATTGACCTTTGAAGTTTGCAAACCTTATGCTCACTTCCTTTAGATGTAAAGCCTTTTGGCTGTGGCATATATATTTCCTTATCAATGTCTCCATTAAGAAAGGCGGTCTTTTCATCCATTTGTCATATCTCGTAGTCATACCACGCGGCTATGGCTAATAGTATTCGAATGGATTTTAACATCACCACCGGGGAAAAGGTTTCCTCATAGTCTATTCCAGGCCTTTGAGAATAACCTTTTGCCACAAGGCGAGCCTTATGAGTTAATACCTCTCCATTCATTCCAAGCTTGTGCTTGAAGATCCACTTACAACCTACAGGGATAGTTCCCTCAGGTGGATCAATCAAGGTTCATACCTTGTTGGAATGCATGGAATCCATTTTGGATTGCATGGCTTCTTGCCACGCACCCGATTCTATGTCTGACATAACTTCTTCATATGTCCTTGGATCACTGTCCAATTGATCGTTTTTGTGCATAAAGCCATACCTTTCAGGCTCTCTACGAACTCGATCGGACCTACGAAGTACTGGTGGACTAGATGGTTCAACGGGTTCCGGATCAACTCCCACTGTTTGTGGGGATGGGTCCACTTCCTGGACTTCATCAAGTTCTATGGATAACCCGCTTCTTTTAGTGAGGAAGTCATCCTCTAAGAAGTGGGCATTCCTGGAAACGAACGACTTTCATTATGTAGGGTCATAGAACAGGTATCCAATGGATTCCTTTGGATACCCCACAAATTTGCACAAACTAGATCTACTATCTAGTTTATCTCCTTTCTTGTTTCTTACATAAGCTAGAGATCCCCATATTCGTAATTATGAGTATACGGGTGCTTTACCAAACCACTCTTGGTATGGCGTCATCGGCACCGACTTTGAAGGTACTATATTAAGTATCTTCGAAGTAGTTAAGAGGGCTAGGCCCCAAAATGAAAAAGGAAGGTCAGCGAAACTCATCATGGAATGAACCATGTCTAACAAAGTTCTGTTCCTTCTCTCAGACACACCATTCAACTGCGGTGTTCTGGGAGGAGTTCGCTGCGAGAGAATTCCATTCTCTACAAGATAATCGAGGAATTCTTGACATAAGTATTCACCACCTCGATCCGACCGAAGTGCCTTGATACTATGTCGAAGTTGATTATCAACTTCCATTCGAAACTCTTTGAATTTATCAAAAGCTTCGGACTTATACTTCATTAGGTATACATACCCCAAACGACTGTAGTCGTCTGTGAAGGTTATGAAGTATGAGAATCCTCCTCGTGCACTGACACTCAGTGGTCCACAAACATTAGTATGGATTAAATCCAAGGTTTGTTTGGTTCACTCCGGTTTCCCAGTGGAAGGCATTTTGGTCATTTTTCCCTTGAGGCAGGATTCGCAAGTTGGGAGATCATCTAGGTTCTGTATTTCAAGAGCCCTAGAGGAAACAAACTTTTGAATTCTACTCTTGGAAATATGTCCAAGCCTAGCATGCCAAAGTTGTGGATTATTATCATCTTGTTTTCTTTTCTTTGATTGAATGTACATAACATTAGAATTAGCAGGTTCTAAGGAATAAAGACCATCCATCAAAGTACCACAAGCATAAGTAAAACCACCTTTTAATATGCTAAATTTTCCATTTGTAATGGAAAAACAAAAACCATCATTATCCAGCAAAGGAATAAAAATAGTGTTTTTGATGATAGTCGTTACGTACAAACAGTCTTTCAAAACCACAGAAAAATTTCCTAGAACTAATTCCACGTCTCCTATGGCCTCTGCCGCAACCCTAGCTCCGTTTCCAAAGCGCAAGATTCTATCCCCAAGTTTAAGAAGCTTTACTGCTTCCATCACCTGCAAATCATTGCAGATATGAGAACCAGCTGGGGTGTCTAACACCCATGATGCACAGTTAATAGAAATATTAACTTCAATAAAGAAAATACCTTTGACCACCGTTTTCAGGTAGTCTGGGCAGTTCCTTTTCCAGTGCCCTGCTTTCTTGCAGTGGAAACATTCATCTTCTGGGCTCTTTCTTTTCTTCTCGACAACCTTCTTGGTTGTTTTAGAAGAGATTACTTTCTTCTTCTTTTTCTTGCCCTTCTTCGGCTTTGCAGCCTTAGGTTGCTCAGCAATCATGACAGACTTTTCCCTTTTTCAGGGTCGATTCTGCCGTGACCAATAAATTGGTCAGTTCTTGTAGAGCAAGTTTTCTATGCTCCATGTTGAAATTCAACACGAACTGATCAAATGAGTGCGGCAGAGTATGGAGGAGGATGTCATTGCAAAGGTCAGCATGCAAGTCTACGTCCAAGTTCTCCAGTTTTTCAACTAGATTGATGAAACGTAAACAGTGATCTTTCACACTTGAACCCTCAGCCATTCTCAGATTGAATAATTCTTTTGTTGTATTGACCCTTTCGGTCCTAGACTTTTCTCGAAACAGCTCTCGGAGATGAAGAATTATGTCAGCAGCATGCAACATCCTTGCATGCTGTTTCTGCAGCTCATGGTCATAGATGCCAGGATGAGGCAACGAACCTGAATATCATCATCGACCCATCTCTGATGGGTAGCTCGTTCCTCTTTTGAAACCCCTTCCGGAAGTGCACCAGGCATGGGTGCATCAAGAATGTAGCTCCTTTTCTCGGAGTCGAGGACTATCCTCAAATTTCTAAGCTAGTCGACAAAATTTGATCCGTTCAGTTTGTTAGTGTCAAGGATGATAGCTAATGGATTCTTAGATATTTTGCAGAGTAGATCTACAAAAATAAATGATAACGTTTAGCTGACTGATCTATATTAATACTTATAATTAACTACTATTGGACTTGTTGTCGAAAAAGTTCTCCCACTATTTTCTCGAAACAATTACCCTTTCAATTGTTCGGAAAATCTAATCTCCTAGTAGGTCTTGACGTCCCAGCAGACATTAATTGCACCCACGACTCGCGGCCATTCAATTAATTCCCCAGGTAGGTATACTTTTACCAATTGTGTTACTCCACAACCTTCATGCTATTTTGCCTCAATTTTCGTGCCCATCTAGCACTGCTACATCATGAGTGCTACTACTCGTTAAGTCTAACCCATCAATCTTGAGGAGCAAAGGGCCCGGTCATGAAATACCCATAACTTGGTTACGATCGATATTCACATCCCGACCAATTCAAACCCTTGTCAAGTTTAGTTAAAAACAAGAATCAAGGAATTTCGGCGTTGTCCCTTTCTTCGCCTAGGGTGCCAGATTCTGGATCAACTTCAACGATAAGTAGACAACCTACACTAGTCTCTATTGATGGAAGGCTTGGATCTTAAAACATCATTTTAATGTACCCAATATGACTTAATATTAATTCGAGAGGGGGTTTTCGGGTTTAAGAGTTTGAGGTAACTCTCCTCGAGATCTCACCGTTCCAGTTAGGCATTTTCTTTTTTTTATGATTTAAATATAACTAGCGCGCATCACCATACAAGCTAAGATATAAATACGTAAATAAACATACACACCTAGCTTGCATTCTACCACAGTATGTTTTCGATCGGGAGCCTCCTATGCGGACCGCCATCGAGACAAAGACGATGGTCCTATTGGTCAATCTAATTGGGTTTCAAAGAGACCTAGTCTATTACACTTGTTACCATGCATACATGGCCTTTAGTCTTCTTGGGCTCCCACTTTGCTTGTAAAGGGCCTCCATCCTAAACTAATAAAACAGTAAAGCCCTATCTATTACAAAGGCTCAAAGTGGCCCAAAACTTGGCTCGCAGGCCCAATAAAACAAACAAGATTAAAATAACCAATCACATCTAACCTAAGGGTCAAGGATCGGCTTGAAAACCATGTAAACAGTTCACGTAGAGCAAGAAACAAGCAAAATTTATTTTTCTTATTTCTTATCCTATTTTAAAACAACCTTTTAAAATACCTTAAGATTCAAGTTTCAAAACCCCTTTTAAAACAATCTCTAAACATCATTTTAAAACCCCTTTTAAAACAACCCTTCGATTCTCACTTTTGAGTCCCTACTACTTATGATAAAATTAACTTTCCGGATTTACTAAACTCTTATAGTGCACAAAAGAGTTTCTGTTTTTCAAATTTGAAAAATTGCAGTTCGGTCCCTGAATTTTCGAAAATTACATTTTGACCCCTCAACTTTTGGAAATTATAAATTAGCCCCAAAATTTCCAGAATATGCAAATTGGACCAGAAAACAGAAAATTAACAAATTTTCAGAAACTTTTGTTTATTGCAAAACAGACCACATATTTACGCAAATAGCAAAAACACCCCCTATTCTTTCGTATATTGCAAAATGGTCCATATTTTGAAAAATTCCAGAAATTACAATTTGGTCCAGAATTGCAGAAAAACAAAATTGAGATTGCATAAGAAAAGTATATTATAATGTTTATTTCGACGGTTACCATGCGGCGAAGATGAATGTATGAGATTGAGTTACTTTTTCCTGCTCAGCCAGCAACCCGAGCTCAAGGAACTCTTTCCCCGCCTATTTTCCAGAAAAATGAATTGTAATTAATAAAAAAAAAAAAAAGAGAGAGAGAAAGGGGGAAGAGGAAGAAAAGAAAAATTTTTAAAGCAAAAGAAATTATTACCTGAACAAGAAAGTTCAATCCTGACCGAAAGATCTGCAAAGCATTTTTCCCTTTAGACGAGCCTGGTTTGGAATCTGAGAGATGAGGCTGGAGAAGGTTCAGAACGAAGTTTTCAAATGTCCCCTCAGAAAGGTGCTTATTCTTCAACTCTCCGAGCAGGGAGGAAAGGCTGCGTGGAGCCTCTGAAGTAGGCAGCGGACCAGAAGGATTTACGACCTTCGAGGATTCTTTTAGTGTCTCAGTCAAGGGAGGCGCCTGCACACTGGCACCTTCCCCATAGCAGTCATTTTAGCGTTCTTATTTGGCCCTCCACCCTCGAAATCAGTCCGAACATCGAAAGTCACGAGAGCATCAGTCAGTGGTTTGTTTTCAGTTACAAGCTTCAGCAAGGTCTCGGTCGGAGTAATTATATCTGAGTGAGGTCTTTTGTTCGAAGCAAGGCGTTGCGTTCCAAATACTAATACGCAAACTACGCAAGTATACGGTCGTTACAAGTAATATAAAATGATAACTAGATACCGAGTATCGAATCCCCACGAATGGGTAAAAGGTGGGAATAAACGAATCAATCGACGGCTTATTTCATATAAGAACGCTTAATACAAAAAGATCAAACACAAATATTGATAAGGGTGATTTTATTTAACTACGAGCGAAAAAGTAAATCTAACTACGAAAGCAAGTAAATGGGGAGTTAATTATGCGGTAAGGAGGATTCATAAGCGATTAGTGAAAGTAGATAAATCATGCGGTTGTTAGGTTAGCTATGCAAACAATCCTAGATTTAGTTGTTATTTGTGAGTTCAAATTAGTTAAATCTCCCTATCGGTTTCACTTAACTCTACCAATCTACCCAAACTCTCCATCTCCGGATCAATAACGAACATCGCTGTCAACCGATGCTCTAAGGAAAGTCGAAACCCAAAAGAGGATTCTCAGGCGTACCGTTGTAACCCGGGACCTAAAAGTAACCCGAATCCTCGAATAAAGAGAATCTAAGTTATTTGATGCATTCACGAACGAACTGATACGAACCACGTTAAGAAAAATGAGACCCGCATTATAAGGAATTGAAAGATCATTCTACAATCAGGTTTAGGATGGATGAACGCCACAAGTCGCCTTTACGGGGATGCCACAAACGATATTGACTGAATTGTTTGATAAGTCGATGTTGAACGCCATAAGTCTTCTTGATAAGTCCGGTAGGACGCCACAAACGATGATGGATGAATCGTTTGATAAGTCGATGAATGAACGCCACAAGAATTAGACAAATTGAAAAATCCTTGATAAGTTCAAAAGAGTTCTTCAAAGAAACTAGAGAATTCCTTCTCACTAAAATAATAATAATCAAGTTGTGTCCCTTCTATTACATATTATGCCTATATATAAGCTGAAAATTAAGTCCTATCAAGACTAGCAATAGGACGTCTAGAGTAATCTACTAAGACTAGGAAATAAACCCCCCTAATCAACTAGGAAACAAAAACCACTAATAAACTAGGAAACAAATAAAGTCCTACTACTAAATATAATTTTGAATTTATTACTATAGATAACAAAATATACTATTCATCTTATCCACTCCCTTATTGAGAAATTGCATTTAGTTGGACTTGTATAATGTTGACAAAATTCGGTTGTTCATTTCCGAACACATCCAACTCCTTTTGTTGCGCTGGATTTATAACTCATTGAGTTCTTCTTCCTTGAAACGTTTGGCTCTTGCTCTCGTCACTGGACCTTGTGGAACTTTGATTGGTTCTTCAAAGTGCGATTTTCCATTTATGTCCTCATCATTCTGCAAATTTCCTTTTATGTCCTCATCATTCCCCTCCTCTTGAAAAGGATTTGCCCTCAAATCAGCACCTACGTCAAAAGAACTTAAATCAGTAACATTGAACGTAGTGCTAACATTGTACTCACTTGGTAGGTCGAAAGCAAAGCTCCAAAGGAACATGATAGGATAGTGCCCTGCAAGCCAATACATTTAGCTTGTAATGGAACTATCATTATCTTTCTTTGGTATAAATGAGTTAGTACGCACGTTTATTTATACAAGTATAAGGATAAACAATGGCCAACTTCATCTCTCGCGAATACATTTAAGCGATTGGTTGAAACCCTTAGATTACATTTGACTATGAGACGATTCACTTCAGTACTGAGTGCAATCATGAAACAGTCTCAAAGGTCGTAATCTTAAAACTGTTCCAAGTCATAGATTCCGAACGAGACGGGGTATCGTAGGAATCGCTAAGACTTGTACGAGTATGCATGATTCACATGGAGTGAATTTGTAGCGTTTCATGAGCAAGGCATTTGAGGCCAGTGCATATGAGTAGGTGGTTCAATGGAGGATTGAACGCATCGAACGACCCGAACAGAGAAACCCATTGTGGAAGCGCATGTCGCATATCGGTGATGGAATGTTTCTCAAGGATTATAATAGTGTACGATTTAGTCCTTTGACTTGAGGTGCTAGGGCGAATTCGGTGCATGAAAGTGCGTACTTAGATCTAGGTATAGGTCACTTAGCTTGATCATAACATGCCTAGGTTTGGTGCGTATGGACATGTACGCGAGTGGTTAGTACCAATATGGAATCTATTGACTCACTATAATGGGTGAGAGAATTTCCTATACGATTCTTAGATAATATATCCGAGAAACCCGTGGCCACGGTCGGTGACAGATTTGGAAAGGGGTTTCCAAATTTAGGAGTCACACTGGAATATTATCCTGAATTAGAAAGTATAGTTATCGAGACAAATTTAGAGGTGCCGATCAATTCACACACCCTAAGTCTTGATCGGGAATATTAGTCGATAGAAGGACCGTATGTTCATGGTAATTATATGAGACGAGGTTCACAAGTATCAATTCACCTGAAGTTGGGCTTCATGGGCTTGTGGCTGGACATCGACCATGAAGTGTGGGTACTCCTGAGTTAATAGAGGATTTGATTCTAGGAGTGGTCAATTAAAGGTTGTTTAATTGACCGGAGCAATTTATTGTTCATAAATTAAATCACGAGGAATTCGTGGGCCTGCTGCCAATTGATGGTGAACCCAGAGGATCACACACAATACAATTGGACGGTGACTGTTGAAAAGGATACAAAAGGAATTAATTGATTTAAAGGTAATTGAATCAATTAAATGAATTAAAGTATTTAATTCAAGTGGGAGATTAATTAATTGGCTGACTTAATTAATTAAATACTTAATTAAGTTGCTAATTAATTATATAAAAGAAATAATGATTTAATTGGATTGGGCATTTAATTAAGTAATTAATTAATTGAAAGGCTTGCAAGACTTGGGCCTTTAATTAAAAGCCCATAAGGAGTCTTGCAAAACCTAGGTCAAGAAGGAGTCTATAAATAGGGTTCTACTTGAGCTCAAAAGCAGAACACCCTAGAAAACCCTAGCCTCTCTTCTTTAACCAAGCCGCCGCCCCCTCTCCTTTGCGCCGCCAACCTAGAGCCGCCGCCACCTGCTGCCGTGAGCTGCCCTAGCGCCGCCCCCGCCGCCTCTCCCTTGTTCCACCGTGTTAGATCTTGCATTGGCAAGTAGATCTGCATAGTTCTGCTTCGACAAATCTCCTAGATCCAGTTCTGAGCCTAAGACTAGGAGATGTTGCCAGAATCCAATTGGTGTGGACTAACTTTGGAGGTGAGACGCTTGGATCACTTCTGTGAACCAGATCCAGATCCAGATTCAGAATCAGAACTGAAGGTTGCCACCACCTTGCCTGTGGTGAGGTAAATTGCAAAAACCCCCTTGTTTAATTACTCTGTGCGTTTTTGTTTCTTGCTTGCGTATAAATAATATGGAGAATCTTATATGGGACCTTGGGTGCTTCGAAAAATTTTAAATTCCGCACTTTCGTTGTTCTGACAATCGAGGCAACCCAACCACTATCCCAACAGTGGTATCAGAGCCAACTCCATCATTATTATACGAAAAGCCTGAACATAATGTGTTTTCACTGTATATGTTTAATTATGTATATGTAAACACGTGATAATTATGTTCTGTAAATTGATTCTTACTTGTTATGACTAGATCTATGATTGGGTAAAACTGCTTTTTTAAATCTGGAAATTTCAAAATTCTGGACTGTTTTTGCAAATCTGGTCGCACGGGTTTTGGTGTCAATTTGTAATTTCCGAAAACTTTGGGGCTGTTTTGCAATTACCGAAACTTGAGGGGTCAATTTGAAAAATCAAAAATTTTCAGAATTCAAAATTTTATTTTCTGGCAGCTGCCCAAATCTGCCCAGGGGTGTTTTTGTAACTTTTTAAAAGTTTTGGGGTCAAAGTGCAATTTTCGAAAGTTAAGGGGCGAAAATGCAATTTTCAAAAGTTGAAAAACAGAATCTGAATTTGAGCAGAAAATTTATTTTTGTTTACCCGAATATTCATTTTGTCATAATTAGTAGTGACTAAAAAGTAAGAATCATAGGAAGTTAGTTTTAAAGGGTAGTTTTAAAATTAAGAAAGAAATAGGTAAAGGATGTTTGCATGTTTCTTGCTCTACGTGAATTGTTTACGTGGTTTTCGATCAAGCCGAGCCTTAACCTTAGGTTAGATGTGATTGGTTTAATTTATTGCTTGGTTTTTATTGGGCCTGCAAGCCTATTATTATGTTTTTGGGCCATTTTGAGCCTTTGTAATAGAATAGGGCTTTACTGCTTTCCTAGTTTAGGATGGAGGCCCGTTTACAAGCAAGGTGGGAGCCCAAGAAGATATGAAGGCCATGTATGCATGGTACATTGTGTAATAGCATAGGGCTTCATGAGAACCCTTTAGATTGACCAATAGTGCCAACATCATTGGCTCGATGATGGCCTGCATAGGAGGCTCCCGATCGAAAACATATTGTGGTAGTATGCATGCTAGGCTTGTATGGTTTTTATTTATTTTGTCGATTTATATTTAGCTTGTATGAGATGCGCGCTAGAATCTAGATCGTAATAAAAGATAAAGCATAATTGAAACGGTGAGATCTCGAGGAGAGTTAGTATAACTTTCAAACCAGAAATTCCCCTCTCGAATAAATATTAAGTCATATTGGATTAAAATAAAATGAAGTATTTATATAAATCCAAGCCTTCCATCAATAGGGACTAGCGTATGTTGTCTACTTATCGATAGAGGTGATCCAGAGTCTGGCACCCGAGTCGAAGAAAGGGACAATACGCGAAATTCCTTGACTCGTGTTTTTAACTAAACACGACAAGGGTGAGGACTGGTCGGGATGTGAGGATCGACCGATAACTAGTTACGGAGAACTCACGACCGGGCCCGTTGCTCATCATGATTGATGGGTTAGACTTAACGATTAGTAACACTTATGATGTAGCAGTGCTAGATAAGTGCGAAAACCGAGGCAAAATAGCTTGAAGGTTGTGGAGTGACACAATTGGCAATAAGTATGCCTACCTGGGGAATTGGTTGTATGGCCACGAGTCGTGGGTGCAATTAATTGCCGCTGGGACGTCAAGACCTACTAGGAAATAGAATTTCCCGAACAATTGAAGGGGTAATTGTTTCGATAAAATAGTGGGAGAACTTCTACGATAGAAAGTCCAACCTTCGTAGATTATAAGTATTATTCATTAACTAGTCCACTAAATGTTTGTCTTCTCTTTAGATACTGAGATATCTGTAATTATCCATTTTCTTATTTATCCTCGACTAATAAAATAACTGGATCAAAATATCGACTAGGCAAGAAACTTGAGAATTGTCTTAAATTCCAAAAGGGGAATGATGTTCTTAAACGACGAGCCTATGCCTTATGAGCTTCCGAGATAAGTCAAAATAAAAGAAACGAGTCACCCGTAGAGTATGGGAATATTAATGATCGTTTCCTCATATAAAGATGAATCTCAAAAGTGAAACGAATCACCCATGAAGTATGGGAATCTTAATGATCGTTTCCTCAAATAAGCATCAAGATTGAACGAGCTATGGAAGCAACATGAGGAGCATGTCTGAAGCTTCCACCTCAAAAGGCCCGTTTTGAGGACCAGTCTTCTGAAACAAACCTCCACCTCAAAAGGCTTGTTTTGAGGGGTAGTTTAGAATCGATATGATTCGAGACTTCTAGGGAATTGTTTCAAAACTCGAGAATAAATGAAGGAACTAGTGTCAAGGATCACTGTCTTTGTTTTATCAATCAAGTTGAAAACTGGATCGATTAAACGTAAGCCTGCAAGTGATCTTAACATTTACTTCCTCCTAAATTCTCCTCCCGCTCATTCAAATGACTCTTGAAATAAACTGATCTTATTCGATAAGTTGATCACATTTCATGAATCAACCAAAGTATTGGTTAAAGGCAAATAGGATAAACCTGTCATGATCGTTTACACTTCATGGACTGCGAAGTCAAAGAAGAGTAAAATAAAGAAGAATTTATTCTCTTCTAAATAAGACCATAAAGGTAGTCAAAAGAACGCAAGTAGCCTAAAAGTCGAATTATCCCACTGCATCTAAGAAAGGCACTGATATGTTTAATTGATTAGATGATCTAATTAATTAAGCAACGTTTCAATTAAAGGGTTAATTGAAAAGGAAAAAGGAAGCAATTAAAGAAGTTAATTGAAAGGACGTAAATTAATTGAATTAAACCATTAACTCAATCTTATTGTATTAATGTGTGAAAATTCAATTAATACAAAGATAATAATCCATAACTTTGGTACGCTAGACTTGGACACATCTCCAAGAGTAGGATTCAAAAGTTGGTTTCAACTAAGCTTCTTGAAAAATAGAACTTGGATGAACTTCCAACCTGCGAATCATGTCTCAAAGGAGATATGACAAGATCTCCCGTCACAGGGAATCCGGAGCGAACCAAACAAAATCTGGATTTAAATCCATGAATATGGATCACTAAAAGTTACTGTGAGAGGAGATTACTCATACTTCGTACCTTTTACTAATGACCTTGGTAGTTAGTGGAAAATGAATCTAGTGAGATGCAAATCCGAAAAACCAAGAAATGTATTTCAATACGAAGCAGAGAATCAACAAAGACATAGTATTATTCGATCTAATCGAGATAGCAAATACTTGTCAAGGATTTCTCAATTATCTCAATGAGAATGTGGTTCTCATACAACAAACTCCTCATAAGACACCTCAACTTATTGAAGTGTCTAAAGAGATGGAATCTAACATTGTTTAACATTGTTCGATCCACATTGAGTTTTGTTAAGCTTCCTTATGCATTCTAGGAGTTAGTCCTCCTGACTGCATCGAAGATACTGAGCAAAGTACCTTCAAAGTTCGTGCCTACAAAGCTTTACCAAGAAAGGTATGGCAAAATACCTCCATGCTCTTACCTCTGAGTATGGAGATCTCCTGCCGATGATAGAAACAAGAAAGGAGATAAATTGGCTAGTAGATCCAATTTGTATATAATTGTGGGGTATCCAACGAAATCCATTGGATACCTGTTCCACGACAATGAGAAACAATCATTTCTCCAAGATACCCGTTCCTCTGTTGATGAATCTCTCGTCAAAGGAAATGGAAACGTCATGGAACTTGATGAAGTCCAAGATTTGGACCCGTCCCCGCAAACAGTGGGAGTTAATCCAGAATTTACTAAACCTACTAGTACACCTACTCTTCGAAGGTCTGATCGAATTCGTATGGAGCCAAAGCGATTTGGTTTCATTCACAAAAACGAGAATGTGGAAAGTAATCCAAAGACCTATCAAGAAGCGATGTCAGACATAGACTCGGGTGCGTGGCTCGAAGCCATGCAAACCGAAAAGGATCCCATCCATTCCAACAAGGTATAACCCTGATTGATCCACCCAAGGGATTTATCCCTATAAGTTGGTTATAAGTTATAAATGGATCTTCAAACTTGGAATGAATGGAGAGGTGTTGCCTCTAAGAATTGACTAGTGGTAAAAAGGCTATTCACAATGTTCTGGAACAGACTTTGATGAAACCTTTTCTCCATTAGCAATGTCTAAGTCCATTTAGATTCACATTTGTTCTGATGAGATAGTCAAGACATTTAACTTCATCAAAACGAGTATGAACCATGAGTGTACAAAAGGATTAGTGGGAGCGCGATGAAGCTCATATTTTGTATGTCGATAATATTCTGAATATCTGGTATGATATCAGAATGTTAGCACAGACGAAACCATGGTTGTCCATGCAATTCTCCATGAAAGATTTAGGAGAAACATCTTGCCTATTGGGATACGTATCTATAGAATAGATCGGAAAGAGATGCCGACACTCTCTAAATCTAAGTACATAGAATCAATACTGGAAATATTCAGTATGAAGAATCCAAGAAAGGATTGCTTCCAGTGAAACACTGTATCCCTTGTTCCAAAATCGATGTACCCTACATCAAAGGAGAATAAAGGAGAATGTCTCAAATACCTTATGTTTCAAACAAAAGGTTGCATGTGGCATGCTTTACTATGTACTAGACCAGACGTAGAACTTGCTCAAGTATCGCGAGCAGTTGCTAGTCAAACTCCTGTGAAGAAGTACTGGACCACCGTAATAGATATCCTTAAGCTCTTGACAAAGACTAAGGATTTGTTCTTGGTCTATGGTGGTAGTGGAGAATTAAAATTCGAAGGATTCACTGATTCGAATTTTCTGTCTGATGTGGATGAATTAAATACATCCATTTTTGGATACATATCCTGCCTCAATGGGGTAACGGTGAATTTGAAAGGGTTCCAAGCAAATCACCATAACCATCTAAACCACTGAAGCAAGATATATTGCAGCATTAAATGTAGCATTAAATGCGGCTTAAGAAAGTGTTTGGATATAAAACTTCATCCAATGGTTGAATGTAGTGCCTAGCATTGCGAAGCTCATGATTATCTTCTATGATAACATGGAGCTATTGCTAAAGCAAAGCATTTGAGATCTTACCAGAAATCTAAACACAATTGAAAGTAAGGTACAATTTGATTAGAAAATTCATTGGCAGAGTTAACGCGCGTAATGGATCGCGTCGACTCAGAAGACAACTTAGCGGATCCACTAAAAGGAGGCTATATCATGAAATGAGTTCGAAGAACATCTTTAAAAAGATGGGTCCTAGAAACGTTTGTTATTGGCTTTAGGGCAAGTGGGAGATGGATAGGATAGTGCCCTGCAAGCCAATACATTTAGCTTGTAATGGAACTATCATTATCTTTCTTTGGTATAAATGAGTTAGTACGCACGTTTATTTATACAAGTATAAGGATAAACAATGGCCAACTTCATCTCTCGCGAATACATTTAAGCGATTGGTTGAAACCCTTAGATTACATTTGACTATGAGAAGATTCACTTCAGTACTGAGTGCAATCATGAAACAGTCTCAAAGGTCGTAATCTTAAAACTATTCCAAGTCATAGATTCCGAACGAGACGGGGTATCGTAGGAATCGCTAAGACTTGTACGAGTATGCATGATTCACATGGAGTGAATTTGTAGCGTTTCATGAGCAAGGCATTTGAGGCCAGTGCATATGAGTAGGTGGTTCAATGGAGGATTGAACGCATCTAACGACCCGAACAGAGAAACCCATTGTGGAAGCGCATGTCGCATATCGGTGATGGAATGTTTCTCAAGGATTATAATAGTGTACGAATTAGTCCTTTGACTTGAGGTGCTAGGGCGAATTCGGTGCATGAAAGTGCGTACTTAGATCTAGGTATATGTCACTTAGCTTGATCATAACATGCCTAGGTTGGGTGCGTATGGACATGTACGCGAGTGGTTAGTACCAATATGGAATCTATTGACTCACTGTAATGGGTGAGAGAATTTCCTATACGATTCTTAGATAATATATCCGAGAACCCGTGGCCACGGTCGGTGACAGATTTGGAAAGGGGTTTCCAAATTTAGGAGTCACACTGGAATATTATCCTGAATTAGAAAGTATAGTTATCGAGACAAATTTAGAGGTGCCGATCAATTCACACACCCTAAGTCTTGATCGGGAATATTAGTCGATAGAAGGACCGTATGTACATGGTAATTATATGAGACGAGGTTCACAAGTATCAATTCACCTGAAGTTGGGCTTCATGGGCTTGTGGCTAGACATCGACCATGAAGTGTGGGTACTCCTGAGTTAATAGAGGATTTGATTCTAGGAGTGGTCAATTAAAGGTTGTTTAATTGACCGGAGCAATTTATTGTTCATAAATTAAATCACGAGGAATTCGTGGGCCTGCTGCCAATTGATGGTGAACCCAGAGGGTCACACACAATACAATTGGACGGTGACTGTTGAAAAGGATACAAAAGGAATTAATTGATTTAAAGGTAATTGAATCAATTAAATGAATTAAAGTATTTAATTCAAGTGGGAGATTAATTAATTGGCTGACTAAATTAATTAAATACTTAATTAAGTTGCTAATTAATTATATAAAAGAAATAATGATTTAATTGGATTGGGCATTTAATTAAGTAATTAATTAATTGAAAGGCTTGCAAGACATGGGCCTTTAATTAAAAGCCCATATGGAGTCTTGCAAAACCTAGGTCAAGAAGGAGTCTATAAATAGGGTTCTACTTGAGCTCAAAAGCAGAACACCCTAGAAAACCCTAGCCTCTCTTCTTTAACCTAGCCGCCGCCCCCTCTCCTTTTGCGCCGCCAACCTAGAGCCGCCGCCACCTGCTGCCATGAGCTGCCCTAGCGCCGCCGCCTCTCCCTTGTTCCACCGTGTTAGATCTTGCATTGGCAAGTAGATCTGCATAGTCCTGCTTCGACAAATCTCCTAGATCCAGTTCTGAGCCTAAGACTAGGAGATGTTGCCAGAATCCAATTGGTGTGGACTAACTTTGGAGGTGAGACGCTTGGATCACTTCTGTGAACCAGATCCAGATCCAGATTCAGAATCAGAACTGAAGGTTGCCACCACCTTGCCTGTGGTGAGGTAAATTGCAAAAACCCCCTTGTTTAATTACTCTGTGCGTTTTTGTTTCTTGCTTGCGTATAAATAATATGGAGAATCTTATATGGGACCTTGGGTGCTTCGAAAAATTTTAAATTCCGCACTTTCGTTGTTCTGACAATCGAGGCAACCCAACCACTATCCCAACAGAACAACCCATCAGTTTTAATGAATGTGAGGTGCCACGTAACATCATTTGGGATACAAAAGAAGACAATCCCGAATTCCCAATGGTGGTATCACTTGAAATAGCGAAGTACAATGTGAAAAGAATATTAATCGATAATGGAAGCTCGGCGAACATTATCTCAAGGGAGGTTCTAACGCAGATGAATTTGGGAGAAATAACGCTACAAAAAGTTGGAACTCCGTTAATAGGATTTGGAAGATCATAAATAGTCCCTTCGGCGACAGTAAATTTGAGCGATTCTTTAGGAAAACGACCAGAGCGAGCAGTAAAGATGATAAAATTCCTGGTCATAGAAACGCCGTTTGCATACAACGCAATACTAGGACGACCGACGCTCAATCTCTTTCGAGCCGTAGTATCTACATACCATCACAAGATAAAATTTCCAACCGCTTCCGGCATAGGTGAAATTGTGAACGATCATGGCATGGCATGGGATTGCTACAACACCTCCTTGGCAATGGGAAATAGATCGAAGTCTTTTACTCCAACTAAAAGGAAACTTGAAGATGGCGTCATGAGGACTGAAATCGAGATACCCAGTACGGACATAATAGATCGGAAGGGGAAAGAGACGGTCGATTTAACCATTAAGCCACCCGAACACAAGGATATCATGCTTGTGCAAGGTGACCCGTTTAAAACGACCAGGATAGGGACTGAACTCACTCCGGAAGGAGAAATTATGATAGTAAATTTCCTCAGAGATAATGCTGATGTCTTTGCATGGAGTGCTGATGATATAGAGGACATCAACCCAAGAATCATTACTCACTCCTTAAAGATAGATCCAATGGCAAAACCGGTAAGACAAAAGAAGCGGAACCATGGGCCTACGAAAGATAAAATAATAAAATCCGAGGTTGAGAGATTGCTGAAGGCAAAACAAATTCGGGAAATACATTTTTCAGAATGGTTGTGAACGTAGTCTTAGTAGCAAAGGGGGATAAAAAGGACAATAATTTGAGAATGTGCAACGATTTTACTGACCTCAACAAGTTATGTCCACGGGATCCTTACCCACTCCCAAGAATCGACCTATTGGTCGACTCAACAGCAGGATTTGCTATTTTTAGCATGACGGATGCCTTCCAAGGATTTTACCAAATCTATATGAATGAACAAGACCAGGAAAAGACCGCCTTTATCACTGAGCAAGGGGTGTATTGCTTCATTGTAATTCACTTCGGATTGAGAAACGCAGGGGCGTGATGAGGGGTACTTTGGATGTTCTATTTTAGGGAGGCGTTCCACGATCAGAAATAGCAACATCTGACCTCGAAGACTTGTTGGCCGATCACCAATGCTATACAAATTACTCCAATCACAGGACAAGAGGTTCATGCTCGGATTCCACTGTTGTGCCGACACCAGGCCCAAGCCTGTGGGTTGAGAAATACACCCCTGCGGGTGGTTCAGCTAACACACCGATTCCACTATAAATACCGCAAGCATTTATGACAAAAAAAAATGGCATAATTCCCCAGGTGCTCCCAGTTCGAACATAGTGCTCAGGCTTCCTCTAGAATGTATTTTCGATCATGCTGTATGTATTAATTCTCTAGCTTGTACGGCATCCAATAATGCCTAAATAGGACCTCGAAATACATTGTAATCACGTTCGAAAATATACATATTTAACCCCCTCATTGGCACATTACACCTTTATCATCTTTATATTTTCTTATTGATCCCCAGACGAAACCACGTCAGATCAATTGGCGCCCACCGTGGGGCCTTATTTGGGTGTTAGATCGAAATATGCCTACTACGAGACGAAATACATACATGCGGGGAGAGCCTTCACACGCAGCTGGAGCACAGAACTCTGTTAACGAGCCCGATAATTTTTCTTGGCCGGCTCGTCAACAAGAGGCTCCACCGATCGTGTAACAAGAGGATATTCTGATCCGCACGACAGTGGCCGATCTGAGATCTATTATAGGAACGATATGCAGGGAATTCTTGAGCAGTGGAAGAGCTGATCAGTCACCGGTCGATCATCCCACTATGCATTGCAGGCCGAAAATTTCATCCTCGAATATTCAAAAGGAAGAAATCACGCTTAAGTCGATGTCAAAAGGACGTACGACTAATCCTCTCCAACCAGCCCCATCGAAGTCTAACGTGCGGTCTGCATTACCATCCAAGGCAGTACACGATGTAAGGGATTCGGTGGTTGGGGAAAGTCAACCTTTGGAAATTGAGAAGGCAAAGAAGTCAACCTATAAGAGGATCACATAGGCTGAACTATAAAAGATAGTGCAGGAAAGAGTCGCCAAGAAACTAGATCGAGAATAAATTATCAAAGAGGTTTCACTCGCGGGTACGACCAATAGACGCACTGAAATAATGCAAAATAGAGAAACATTCCGAGAGAACATCTGAGATAGGGAGATCGGAAACGGTATCATGAGATGTTCACCTTTCTGTCAGGAAATTCGAGAGGCAAGAAATACTGAGACAATGCCCACAAGATTACCACGGTATAACGAGACTACCTGTTGGGATATTCGTGGTAGGGCTCGATTGTCAATACAACATAGTGCGGAATAAAATTTTTCGAGGTCCCTATTAGTCCCATAAAACTTTCTCCATAGTTAATTATACGAAAAGATTGAAACAAACCATAACATAATTATCAAAGGGGGTTTTCGCAATTTACCTCACCACAGCTCGGTGGTGGTTACCTCCGGGCTTCTTTGTTCGATTCACAACGGAGTGATCCAAGTGTCTCACCTCCAGATTGTATCCACACCAATTGGATTGTAGTAACGTCTCCAAGTCACAGGCTACGAACTAGATCTTGGAGATTGTCAAGAAAGGAACGAACAGATCTATATCAGGATATAGATCTAGATCTGGATTAGGAGAATAGCAGGAAAACAACCACGACCACAGGACTTATGTGGCTAGGTTGGATCAGACAAGGGCGGCGCGACTAGGGTTCGGATCACCCTAGGGCGGCGGCTAGGGTTTGGCCGAGAGCTAGGGTTTGGGGCGAAACTTTTAGGGGCGGTTTTGGAGTTTATAAAACTTGTGCAATTTTCAGATTTCTCTCTTCTTATGAAAAACAATTTTTTTTTCTTAATTTTCAGATTGTACATAATTTCAATTGTCTCTTGGAAGATATGTGAAGAGTTATATTTATAGGAGAAGAGTTCTTCTCTTATATGATATCTCTTCAAGATTTGGTAGAATTTTTTCCTTATCACAATAGGAAACAAGATTTTAACCAAATCTCTTGTTTGATGACCAAGTAACAAACTCTTCCCTTCTTTTCCTCTCCAAAATCGCCCCCTATGCCCTACTTTCAAGATTATCATAAATCAACCCATAATTATCCAATCCTAAAATTTGGTAATTATTTAGTCTTCCAATTTTACCAATTAACAACATTAATTAATTATAATTAATTAGATAATCTTAATTAATTAATTAAACATTAATCATTTAAATATCCAATTAATATTCTCCCATTGAATTGATACCTTAATTCAATATCTTTGATTTAACAACTTTAAATCACTTATTTCCCTTTATGACTGTCACTGTCCAATTGTATTGTGTGTGACCCTCTGGGTTCACCATCAATTGGCAGAAGGCCCACGACTTTCGTGATTTAATTAACGAGCAATTAAATGCTCCGATCAATTAAACAACTTTTAATTGAGCACTCCAGAATTAATTTCCTTATTAATTCAGGAGTACCCACACTTCATGGTCGATGTCTAGCCACAAGCCCATGAAGCCCAATTAAAGGTGAATTGATATTTGTGAACCTCACCTCTTATAATTGCCATGTACATACGGTCCTTCTATTGACCAATTTCCCGATCGAGACCTAGGGTGTGTGAATTGATCGGCACCTCTAATTATCTCGATAACTATACTTTCTAATTCCTGACAATGATTCCAGTGTGACTGCCAAATTTGGAAATCCCTTTCCAAATGCGTCACCAACTATGGCCATAAGTTTCTCGGAATCAATTATCTAAGAACGTATAGGAAATTCTCTCATCTTATCAGGATGAGTCGCTAGATCCTTTCTTAGTACTAACCACTCGCGTACATAACTATACGCACCCAACTTAGGCACTTTGTGGCCAGGCTACGTGACCAGTACCTAAATCTAAGTACGCACACTCATGCACCGAATTCGCCCTAGTACCTCAAGTCTAAGGACTAAATCATACACTATTATAAGCCTTGAGAAACATCCCATCACCGATATGCGACATGCGCTTCCACAATGGGTTTCTCTGTTCGGGTCGTTCGGTGCGTTCAATCCTCCATTGAACCACCTGCTCATATGCACTGGACTCAAATGCCTTGCTCATGAAACGCTACAAATTCACTCCATGTGAATCATGCATACTTGTACAAGTCTTGGAACGGTTTTAAGATCACGACCTTTTAGACTGTTTCATGATTGCACTCAGTACTGAAGTGAATCGTCCCATAGTCTATTGTGACCTTAGGATTTCATCCAATCGCTTAGATAAGTTCGCGAGAGATGAAGTTGGCCATTGTTCAACTCACGTACTATGAATGAACGGGAGTATTAATTACAAACCATAAGAAAATAGTACTTTAACAAGTTAATTAATATTGGCTTGCTGGGCACTATCCTATCAATCTCCCACTTGCCCTAAAGCCAATCACAACATTTCTAAGACCCATATAGACCAAGATGTCCCTCGAACCCATTTGTGAAAGAGCTTAATTAGTGGATCTGCTAAGTTGTCTTTGTTGAGATGACGTAATTCTTCTACGCGTCTCAACTACCTATGATTTGTTCAATCATATGGCATTGTGTTCAGATTATCGGTGAGATCTCGTTTCCCTTTCATTGAGCAATTACCTTGTCTAAATCGGTTAAGATTATGACAGGCTTTTGTCATGCTAGGTAATTCATCCAATCATTGGATGAATGTTTCTCATCTAAACACTTTCTCTTGCAGCATCACAATGGTGCGTTTATTCTGATTGAGTTGGCAATGGTATACTATTGGAGTTTCTTCCAATTTACCTCTGCTCCATCGAGACAGAATAAATCATCCACTTTAGACTGGAAATCTCGAATCACTAAATCCTTCGAGTTTCAATCCTCCACTACTACCATAGACCAACAATGTATCCTTTAATTATCTTCGAGGATTGCTTTTATGGTAGACCAGTGTCCTTTACTGGTGTTCGACTATCAGTAGCTCGTGAAAGGTCAGAGCTTTTGATGAGTCAGGTCTTGTACAAGACTTTGCATGCTACATGCAATCCAAATGCTAAAGCATAAGGCTTCTTGAGACAGTTTCTCCTTTACTCATTTATATGTAGGGCTCATTGAATAAGTGAGAGAGAAATTGTGTCTCCTTGTAATAATCCTTTCTCGGATTCTTCCATATTGAATTTATTCAATATTTAGTCTATGTACATAGATTCGGAGAATTGCAACATCTACTTCGCTTTTATCTCTATAAATACGTATTGCAAATACGTGAGATGTAATTATCAAATCTAATCATGGGGAATTGCTTGAAGAACACGCTTTCGTCTGCGCCTTGATATGCTTATATCGTACTTGATGTGCAGAACATCATCTTCATGTTTCGTTTACGAACTCAACTATGCTCCCACTGATCCTTTTGCACAATTGGAATCCATATGCCTTTTGACAAATTCAACATTCTTGATCCACTTATCAAGTTGCATGTTCCAAATTTGGGAAAAAGTCATAGATTGACCTTTGGATTTGAATAGAGATCTTCTCATCAATTTTCAATTGTGAGATGCAGGATTCATATCCAACAGTCATATCTTGGTAGTCAGAACCACCTTTCTATGGCTAATAGTTTCGAAATGGATTTTGACGTTGCAAATGGAGAGAAGGTATTCTCATTACTCCTAACAAGGCTTTTGAAGAATGACCTATCACCATTGAGCGAGTCAATTAAGTTAACAACTTTCCATTTCGGGTCTTATGGCTTCATGCCATATCCCTTACTTTATGTTTAACATAATTTCTTTGTAATCTCGGATTAAAGTCCAATTTCTCAATTTCATAAAATGGAATTTTGAGTTCCTTACGAATTTGATTAGATTACGAAATGCTTGTGCGTAACTCGGTTCAGTAGGTTTCAGGGTTTGCTCCCACTATTGTGGGGATGTGTCCAATTCTTTGGACTTCATCAAGTTCTATGACATTTCCCATTTCCTTTGACGAGAGTTTCGTCAACAGAGGAACAAGCTACTTACGAGATATTTTTCGTTTCTCGTTGTCGTAGAACAGGTATCCAATGGATTTCGTTGGATACCCCACAAACTTTATATGAATCAGATCTGCCATCCAATTTCTCATATAAAGGTATTATGCCATGTCATAAATGATACGGCAGTGTAAGGAATTATTTCAAAACGTACTAGACCAAGTACCCTTTTTGAAGAGTCAGGGGAGGCTATCCCCTAAAGTGAATAAAGGAAGATCAGCCAAATCACTATCGTGAAAAGAACTAAGTTTTAACAAAGTTCGATTCCTTCTTTGATTTGCTTCGTGAGAATTCTATTCTTGTTTAGATAATCGAGGAGTTAGTTGCTTATGTTTCGGCAAGTTTGATTAGATCAAATTGCTTTTGACATAATGCATTTAGTTACTTCATTTCCAAAACTTCTATTGAATTACTTCAATAGTTTTAGAATTGTACTTCAACAAAGTACACATATACTTTGACGATTAATACAATCGTACGTGTATATGAAGTAACGTCCTTTTTGAACTAGTGCTTTTAGTTCTCCACGTTTGTCCTTTATGGATTGAATCCATTCGGTTGAAATGCTTGGAATGCCTAGCAATCCTTTATTTCGGTTATTATTCCTTTAAGACAAGATTTGAAAGTTACGTGTTCATCCAAGTTCTTTATTTCAAGAGCAGTAGATAAACACTCCCTTTCGAATCCTTCTTTAGGAATAATGTCCAAAGTAAACATTTCAAGTGTCGACGATTATCTTGTTTTACTTCTCTTTTCGATTTTGCATGTAGCTTTCAAAGTTTTGATTGTTTATCATTGTTTTATTTTTATGCTTCAAAGCATCAATATTTGTACAAAGTTAAATTGCTTTAATTAAATAGATTCCATTCTCAATGGTAAAGCAATAATGTCTTGTACAAAATTTGAAATAATACTCAAAGACAAACAAAAACTAAAAATTCATGCTAATTCGAAAAGCCAAGTAAAACTCTTTTGCCAAATAGTGAAGTCTAGATTATTCTTGACTTAATTCCTGAAGCATTTTCCCTTATTCATTGAAGCGATGATTGCCTCTGTCTGTGAAGACGTGCCCTCTTTCCCAAGGGCAAGGGAATACCATCATCATTTGCAAACTATTTTACAGATGTGAGGGTCCATGCGATGTTATACATCGAGAGAAATAACTAGGTTAACCTTTGTTAATTCTCTTCAGGAATTTCTTTCTAGCAAACTTCCTTAATTTCTCTATCTTTCTTACACAAGGGGCAATCCCTTCTTTCACTCAGACTCAATCCCTGTAGATGGGCTTTCTCACATTTGTCCAACAACTTGCGTATATCATTTGCTCTAATCCCAAAATACGGAATTTCAGAATGATATACAAATTGAGAAAATGAGTCAGACAAGCTATTGAGAATAATCTCATCTTCTTGATTCAAATCAGCGCCTAGCTTTTGATGTGATTCATTATCTTGATTAGGTAAGAACAATGTTATCTATTATTAAACCCAATCTTGCTTGTCTCGTGGAGTGAATATCTCATGCTTTGTGCCAAAGTTTGTTCGTACATGATTGTGGACTTTAACGGCTATTTTAAACAATTAAGTAGACAACAATAAGCAGACAGGTTTAAAAATAATACTTATAATTAACGAAACTTGGACTTTTTATCGAAAAAGTTCTCCCACTATTTTTATCGAAACAATAACCCCTTCTAGTTTCGGGAAATTCCATTTCCTAGTAGGTCTTGACGTCCCAGCGGCAATTAATTGTACCCACGACTCATGGCCATACAATTAATTCCCCAGGTAGGCATACTTATTGCCAATTGTGTCTACTACACAACTTTCAAGCTATTTTGCCTCGCTTTTCGCATTTATCTAGCACTGCTACATCATAAATGTTACTACGCGTTAAGTCTAACCCATTAATCATGATGAGCAACGGGCCCGATTGTGAATTCTCCGTAACTAGTTATCGGTCGATCTTCACATCCCGACCAGTTCCCATCCTAGTCGAGTTTAGTTAAAAACAAGAATCAAGGAATTTCGTGTATTGTCCCTTTCTTCGACTCAGGTGGCAGACTCTGGATCACCTCTACCGATAAGTAAACAACATACACTAGTTCCTATTAATGGAAGGCTTGGATTTATAAAACTTCATTTTATATTTAACCCAATATGACTTAATATTTATTCGAGAGGGGATTTTCGGTTTTGAAAGTTTAAATAAACTCTCCTCGAGATCTCACCGCTTCAATTATGCTTTATCTTTTATTTACGATCTAGATTCTAGCGCGCATACACACAAGCAATCATAAATCGACTAATAAATAAAAGCCATACAAGCCTAGCATGCATACTACCACAATATGTTTTCGATCGGGAGCCTCCTATGCAGGCCATCATCGAGCCAATGATGTTGGCCCAATTGGTCAATCTAAAGGGTTCTCAAACAGGTCTACGCTATTACACAATGTACCACGCATACATGGCCTTCAATTCTTCTTGGGCTCCCACCTTGCTTGTAAGCGGGCCTAAACTAGTAAAGCAGTAAAGCCCTATTCTATTACAAGGGCTCAAAGTAGCCCAAAAATAATAACAGGCTCGCAGGCCCAATAAAAACCATGCATTAAATTAAATCAATCACATCTACCCTAAGGTCAAGGCTCGGCGCGATCGAAAACAACGTAAACAGTTCACGTAGAGCAAGAAAGATGCAAACAACTTTTACGTATTTCTTTCTTAATTTTAAAACTACCTTTTAAAACTAACTTCCTATGATTCTCACTTTTAGTCACTACTAATTATGACAAAATAAATTCTCGGGTAAACAAAACAAGTTTTCTGCCTTAAAAACAGATTCTGATTTTTCAACTTTTGAAAACTTCAGTTCGGCCCCTATACTTTCGATAATTGCACTTCTGACCCCAAAACTTTTGAAAAGTTACAAAATACCCTCAAAACAGTTTTCGGACAGACGGACCAGAAAATAAAATTTTTGAAATCCAGAAAATTTTCGAATTTTGCAAACTGACCCCTGAACTTTCGGAAATTGCAAAACAGTCCTTGAATTTTCAAAAATAGCAAAATAGCCCAAAATTGCGTGCGAACAGAATTTCAAAACTGTCTAGATTTTTACAAAAATTTCCAGAAACAGAAAATTGAATTTTCTGCCCTTATTTTACACGATTTGCGATTTTGCACAAGGAGTCCTGATTTTTCGAAAAACTATGAATTTGCCACAGATCTTAAAAAGCAGTTTTACCCAATCATAGATCGCGTCATAACAAGCAAGAATCAATTAACAGAACATAATTATCACGCGTTCTCATACACATAATTAAACATATACGGTGAACACACATTATGTTCAAGCCTTTTCGTATAAAACGTATGGAGTTGGCTCTGATACCACTGTTTGGGATATTCGTGGTAGGGCTCGATTGTCAATACAACAAAGTGCGGAATTTAAAATTTTTCGAGGTCCCTATTAATCCCATAAAACTTTCTCCATAGTTAATTATACGAAAAGATTGAAACAAACAATAACATAATTATTAAAGAGGGTTTTCGCAATTTACCTCACCACAGCTCGGTGGTGGTTACCTCCGGGCTTCTTTGTTCGATTCACAACGGAGTGATCCAAGTGTCTCACCTCCAGAATGTATCCACACCAATTGGAATGTAGTAACGTCTCCAAGTCACAGGCTACGAACTAGATCTTGGAGATTGTCAAGAAAGGAAAGAACAGATCTATATCAGGATATAGATCTGGATCTGGATTAGAAGAATAGCAGGAGGACAACCACGACCACAGGACTTATGTGGCAAGGTTGGATCAGCCAAGGGCGGCGCGACTAGGGTACGGATCACCCTAGGGCGGCGGCTAGGGTTTGGCCGAGAGCTAGGGTTTGGGGCGAAACTTTTAGGGGCGGTTTTGGAGTTTATAAAACTTGTGCAATTTTCAGATTTCTCTCTTCTTATGAAAAACAATTTTTTTTTCTTAATTTTCAGATTGTACATAATTTCAATTGTATCTTGGAAGATATGTGAAGAGTTATATTTATAGGAGAAGAGTTCTTCTCTTATATGATATCTCTTCAAGATTTGGTAGAATCTTTTCCTTATCACAATAGGAAACAAGATTTTAACCAAATCTCTTGTTTGTAGCTTGATGACCAAGTAACAAACTCTTCCCTTCTTTTCCTCTCCAAAATCGCCCCCTATGCCCTACTTTCAAGATTATCATAAATCAACCCATAATTATCCAATCCTAAAATTGGGTAATTATTTAGTCTTCCAATTTTACCAATTAACAACTTTAATTAATTATAATTAATTAGATAATCTTAATTAATTAATTAAACATTAATCATTTAAATATCCAATTAATATTCTCCCATTGAATTAATACCTTAATTCAATATCTTTGATTTAACAACTTTAAATCACTTATTTCCCTTTATGACTGTCATTGTCCAATTGTATTGTGTGTGACCCTCTGGGTTCACCATCAATTGGCAGCAGGCCCACGACTTTCGTGATTTAATTAACGAGCAATTAAATGCTCCGATCAATTAAACAACTTTTAATTGAGCACTCCAGAATTAATTTCCTTATTAATTCAGGAGTACCCACACTTCATGGTCGATGTCTAGCCAGAAGCCCATGAAGCCCAATTAAAGGTGAATTGATATTTGTGAACCTCACCTCTTATAATTGCCATGTACATACGGTCCTTCTATTGACCAATTTCCCGATCGAGACCTAGGGTGTGTGAATTGATCGGCACCTCTAATTATCTCGATAACTATACTTTCTAATTCCTGACAATGATTCCAGTGTGACTGCCAAATTTGGAAACCCCTTTCCAAATGCGTCACCAACTATGGCCATAGGTTTCTCGGAATCAATTATCTAAGAACGTATAGGAAATTCTCTCATCTTATCAGGATGAGTCGCTAGATCCTTTCTTAGTACTAACCACTCGCGTACATAACTATACGCACCCAACTTAGGCACTTTGTGGTCAGGCTACGTGACCAGTACCTAAATCTAAGTACGCACACTCATGCACCGAATTCGCCCTAGTACCTCAAGTCTAAGGACTAAATCGTACACTATTATAAGCCTTGAGAAACATCCCATCACCGATATGCGACATGCGCTTCCACAATGGGTTTCTCTTTTCGGGTCGTTCGGTGCGTTCAATCCTCCATTGAACCACATGCTCATATGCACTGGCCTCAAATGCCTTGCTCATGAAACGCTACAAATTCACTCCATGTGAATCATGCATACTTGTACAAGTCCTGGAACGGTTTTAAGATCACGACCTTTTAGACTGTTTCATGATTGCACTCAGTACTGAAGTGAATCGTCCCATAGTCTATTGTGACCTTAGGATTTCATCCAATCGCTTAGATAAGTTCGCGAGAGATGAAGTTGGCCATTGTTCAACTCACGTACTATGAATGAACGGGCGTATTAATTACAAACCATAAGAAAATAGTACTTTAACAAGTTAATTAATATTGGCTTGCTGGGCACTATCCTATCAATCTCCCACTTGCCCTAAAGCCAATCACAACATTTCTAAGACCCATCTATACCAAGATGTCCCTCGAACCCATTTGTGAAAGAGCTTAATTAGTGGATCTGCTAAGTTGTCTTTGTTGAGATGACGTAATTCTTCTACGCGTCTCAACTACCTATGATTTGTTCAATCATATGGCATTGTGTTCAGATTATCGGTGAGATCTCGTTTCCCTTTCATTGAGCAATTACCTTGTCTAAATCGGTTAAGATTATGACAGGCTTTTGTCATGCTAGGTAATTCATCCAATCATTGGATGAATGTTTCTCATCTAAACACTTTCTCTTGCAGCATCACAATGGTGCGTTTATTCTGATTGAGTTGGCAATGGTATACTATTGGAGTTTCTTCCAATTTACCTCTGCTCCATCGAGACAGAATAAATCATCCACTTTAGACTGGAAATCTCGAATCACTAAATCCTTCGAGTTTCAATCCTCCACTACTACCATAGACCAACAATGTATCCTTTAATTATCTTCGAGGATTGCTTTTATGGTAGACCAGTGTCCTTTACTGGTGTTCGACTATCAGTAGCTCGTGAAAGGTCAGAGCTTTTGATGAGTCAGGTCTTGTACAAGACTTTGCATGCTACATGCAATCCAAATGCTAAAGCATAAGGCTTCTTGAGACAGTTTCTCCTTTACTCATTTATATGTAGGGCTCATTGAATAAGTGAGAGAGAAATTGTGTCTCCTTGTAATAATCCTTTCTCGGATTCTTCCATATTGAATTTATTCAATATTTAGTCTATGTACATAGATTCGGAGAATTGCAACATCTACTTCGCTTTTATCTCTATAAATACGTATTGCAAATACGTGAGATGTAATTATCAAATCTAATCATGGGGAATTGCTTGAAGAACACGCTTTCGTCTGCGCCTTGATATGCTTATATCGTACTTGATGTGCAGAACATCATCTTCATGTTTCGTTTACGAACTCAACTATGCTCCCACTGATCCTTTTGCACAATTGGAATCCATATGCCTTTTGACAAATTCAACATTCTTGATCCACTTATCAAGTTGCATGTTCCAAATTTGGGAAAAAGTCATAGATTGACCTTTGGATTTGAATAGAGATCTTCTCATCAATTTTCAATTGTGAGATGCAGGATTCATATCCAACAGTCATATCTTGGTAGTCAGAACCACCTTTCTATGGCTAATAGTTTCGAAATGGATTTTGACGTTGCAAATGGAGAGAAGGTATTCTCATTACTCCTAACAAGGCTTTTGAAGAATGACCTATCACCATTGAGCGAGTCAATTAAGTTAACAACTTTCCATTTCGGGTCTTATGGCTTCATGCCATATCCCTTACTTTATGTTTAACATAATTTCTTTGTAATCTCGGATTAAAGTCCAATTTCTCAATTTCATAAAATGGAATTTTGAGTTCCGTACGAATTTGATTAGATTACGAAATGCTTGTGCGTAACTCGGTTCAGTAGGTTTCAGGGTTTGCTCCCACTATTGTGGGGATGTGTCCAATTCTTTGGACTTCATCAAGTTCTATGACATTTCCCATTTCCTTTGACGAGAGTTTTGTCAACAGAGGAACAAGCTACTTACGAGAAATTTTTCGTTTCTCGTTGTCGTAGAACAGGTATCCAATGGATTTCGTTGGATACCCCACAAACTTTATATGAATCAGATCTGCCATCCAATTTCTCATATAAAGGTATTATGCCATGTCATAAATGATACGGCAGTGTAAGGAATTATTTCAAAACGTACTAGACCAAGTACCCTTTTTGAAGAGTCAGGGGAGGCTATCCCCTAAAGTGAATAAAGGAAGATCAGCCAAATCACTATCGTGAAAAGAACTAAGTTTTAACAAAGTTCGATTCCTTCTTTGATTTGCTTCGTGAGAATTCTATTCTTGTTTAGATAATCGAGGAGTTAGTTTCTTATGTTTCGGCAAGTTTGATTAGATCAAATTGCTTTTGACATAATGCATTAGTTACTTCATTTCCAAAACTTCTATTGAATTACTTCAATAGTTTTAGAATTGTACTTCAACAAAGTACACATATACTTTGACGATTAATACAATCGTACGTGTATATGAAGTAACGTCCTTTTTGAACTAGTGCTTTTAGTTCTCCACGTTTGTCCTTTATGGATTGAATCCATTCGGTTGAAATGCTTGGAATGCCTAGCAATCCTTTATTTAAGTTATTATTCCTTTAAGACAAGATTTGAAAGTTACGTGTTCATCCAAGTTCTTTATTTCAAGAGCAGTAGATAAACACTCCCTTTCGAATCCTTCTTTAGGAATAATGTCCAAAGTAAACATTTCAAGTGTCGACGATTATCTTGTTTTACTTCTCTTTTCGATTTAGCATGTAGCTTTCAAAGTTTTGATTGTTTATCATTGTTTTATTTTTATGCTTCAAAGCATCAATATTTGTACAAAGTTAAATTGCTTTAATTAAATAGATTCCATTCTCAATGGTAAAGCAATAATGTCTTGTACAAAACTTGAAATAATACTCAAAGACAAACAAAAACTAAAAATTCATGCTAATTCGAAAAACCAAGTAAAACTCTTTTGCCAAAAAGTGAAGTCTAGATTATTCTTGACTTAATTCCTGAAGCATTTTCCCTTATTCATTGAAGCGATGATTGCCTCTGTCTGTTAAGACGTGCCCTCTTTCCCAAGGGCAAGGGAATACCATCATCATTTGCAAACTATTTTACAGATGTGAGGGTCCATGCGATGTTATACATCGAGAGAAATAACTAGGTTAACCTTTGTTAATTCTCTTCAGGAATTTCTTTCTAGCAAACTTCCTTAATTTCTCTATCTTTCTTACACAAGGGGCAATCCCTTCTTTCACTTAGACTCAATCCCTGTAGATGGGCTTTCTCACATTTGTCCAACAACTTGCGTATATCATTTGCTCTAATCCCAAAATACGGAATTTCAGAATGATATACAAATTGAGAAAATGAGTCAGACAAGCTATTGAGAATAATCTCATCTTCTTGATTCAAATCAGCGCCTAGCTTTTGATGTGATTCATTATCTTGATTAGGTAAGAACAATGTTATCTATTATTAAACCCAATCTTGCTTGTCTCGTGGAGTGAATATCTCATGCTTTGTGCCAAAGTTTGTTCGTACATGATTGTGGACTTTAACGGCTATTTTAAACAATTAAGTAGACAACAATAAGCAGACAGGTTTAAAAATAATACTTATAATTAACGAAACTTGGACTTTTTATCGAAAAAGTTCTCCCACTATTTTTATCGAAACAATAACCCCTTCTAGTTTCGGGAAATTCCATTTCCTAGTAGGTCTTGACGTCCCAGCGGCAATTAATTGTACACACGACTCATGGCCATACAATTAATTCCCCAGGTAGGCATACTTATTGCCAATTGTGTCTACTACACAACTTTCAAGCTATTTTGCCTCGCTTTTCGCATTTATCTAGCACTGCTACATCATAAATGTTACTACGCGTTAAGTCTAACCCATTAATCATGATGAGCAACGGGCCCGGTTGTGAATTCTCCGTAACTAGTTATCGGTCGATCTTCACATCCCGACCAGTCCCCATCCTAGTCGAGTTTAGTTAAAAACAAGAATCAAGGAATTTCGTGTATTGTCCCTTTCTTCGACTCAGGTGCCAGACTCTGGATCACCTCTATCGATAAGTAAACAACATACACTAGTTCCTATTAATGGAAGGCTTGGATTTATAAAACTTCATTTTATATTTAACCCAATATGACTTAATATTTATTCGAGAGGGGATTTTCGGTTTTGAAAGTTTAAATAAACTCTCCTCGAGATCTCACCGCTTCAATTATGCTTTATCTTTTATTTACGATCTAGATTCTAGCGCGCATACACACAAGCAATCATAAATCGACTAATAAATAAAAGCCATACAAGCCTAGCATGCATACTACCACAATATGTTTTCGATCGGGAGCCTCCTATGCAGACCATCATCGAGCCAATGATGTTGGCCCAATTGGTCAATCTAAAGGGTTCTCAAACAAGTCTACGCTATTACACAATGTACCACGCATACATGGCCTTCAATTCTTCTTGGGCTCCCACCTTGCTTGTAAGCGGGCCTAAACTAGTAAAGCAGTAAAGCCCTATTCTATTACAAAGGCTCAAAGTAGCCCAAAAATAATAACAGGCTCGCAGGCCCAATAAAAACCATGCATTAAATTAAATCAATCACATCTAACCTAAGGTCAAGGCTCGGCACGATCGAAAACAACGTAAACAGTTCACGTAGAGCAAGAAAGATGCAAACAACTTTTACGTATTTCTTTCTTAATTTTAAAACTACCTTTTAAAACTAACTTCCTATGATTCTCACTTTTAGTCACTACTAATTATGACAAAATAAATTCTCGGGTAAACAAAACAAGTTTTCTGCCTTAAAAATAGATTGTGATTTTTCAACTTTTGAAAACTGCAGTTCGGCCCCTATACTTTCGATAATTGCACTTTTGACCCCAAAACTTTTGAAAAGTTACAAAATACCCTCAAAACAGTTTTCGGACAGACGGACCAGAAAATAAAATTTTTGAAATCCAGAAAATTATTGAATTTTGCAAACTGACCCCTGAACTTTCGGAAATTGCAAAACAGTCTTTGAATTTTCAAAAATTGCAAAATAGCCCAAAATTGCGTGCGAACAGAATTTCAAAACTGTCCAGATTTTTACAAAAATTTCCAGAAACAGAAAATTGAATTTTCAGCCCTTATTTTACACGATTTGCGATTTTGCACAAAGAGTCCTGATTTTTCGAAAAACTATGAATTTGCCACAGATCTTAAAAAGCAGTTTTACCCAATCATAGATCTCGTCATAACAAGCAAGAATCAATTAACAGAACATAATTATCACGCGTTCTCATACACATAATTAAACATATACGGTGAACACACATTATGTTCAAGCCTTTTCGTATAAAACGTATGGATTTGGCTCTGATACCACTGTTTGGGATATTCGTGGTAGGGCTCGATTGTCAATACAACAAAAGGCGGAATTTAAAATTTTTTGAGGTCCCTATTAATCCCATAAAACTTTCTCCATAGTTAATTATACGAAAAGATTGAAACAAACAATAACATAATTATCAAAGAGGGTTTTCGCAATTTACCTCACCACAGCTCGGTGGTGGTTACCTCCGGGCTTCTTTGTTTGATTCACAACGGAGTGATCCAAGTGTCTCACCTCCAGAATGTATCCACACCAATTGGAATGTAGTAACGTCTCCAAGTCACAGGCTACGAACTAGATCTTGGAGATTGTCAAGAAAGGAAAGAACAGATCTATATCAGGATATAGATCTGGATCTGGATTAGAAGAATAGCAGGAGGACAACCACGACCACAGGACTTATGTGGCAAGGTTGGATCAGCCAAGGGCGGCGCGACTAGGGTACGGATCACCCTAGGGCGGCGGCTAGGGTTTGGCCGAGAGCTAGGGTTTGGGGCGAAACTTTTAGGGGCGGTTTTGGAGTTTATAAAACTTGTGCAATTTTCAGATTTCTCTCTTCTTATGAAAAACAATTTTTTTTTCTTAATTTTCAGATTGTACATAATTTCAATTGTCTCTTGGAAGATATGTGAAGAGTTATATTTATAGGAGAAGAGTTCTTCTCTTATAAGATATCTTTTCAAGATTTGGTAGAATCTTTTCCTTATCACAATAGGAAACAAGATTTTAACCAAATCTCTTGTTTGTAGCTTGATGACCAAGTAACAAACTCTTCCCTTCTTTTCCTCTCCAAAATCGCCCCCTATGCCCTACATTCAAGATTATCATAAATCAACCCATAATTATCCAATCCTAAAATTGGGTAATTATTTAGTCTTCCAATTTTACCAATTAACAACTATAATTAATTATAATTAATTAGATAATCTTAATTAATTAATTGAACCTTAATTCAATATCTTTGATTTAACAACTTTAAATCACTTATTTCCCTTTATGACAGTCACTGTCCAATTGTATTGTGTGTGACCCTCTGGGTTCAACATCAATTGGCAGCAGGCCCACGACTTTCGTGATTTAATTAACCAGCAATTAAATACTCCGATCAATTAAACAACTTTTAATTGAGCACTCCAGAATTAATTTCCTTATTAATTCAGGAGTACCCACACTTCATGGTCGATGTCTACCCAGAAGCCCATGAAGCCCAATTAAAGGTGAATTGATATTTGTGAACCTCACCTCTTATAATTGCCATGTACATACGGTCCTTCTATTGACCAATTTCCCGATCGAGACCTAGGGTGTGTGAATTGATCGGCACCTCTAATTATCTCGATAACTATACTTTCTAATTCCTGACAATGATTCCATGGTGACTGCCAAATTTGGAAACGCCTTTCCAAATGCGTCACCAACTATGGCCATAGGTTTCTCGGAATCAATTATCTAAGAACGTATAGGAAATTCTCTCATCTTATCAGGATGAGTCGCTAGATCCTTTCTTAGTACTAACCACTCGCGTACATAACTATACGCACCCAACTTAGGCACTTTGTGGCCAGGCTACGTGACCAGTACCTAAATCTAAGTACACACACTCATGCACCGAATTCGCCCTAGTACCTCAAGTCTAAGGACTAAATCGTACACTATTATAAGCCTTGAGAAACATCCCATCACCGATATGCGACATGCGCTTCCACAATGGGTTTCTCTGTTCGGGTCGTTCGGTGCGTTCAATCCTCCATTGAACCACCTACTCATATGCACTGGCCTCAAATGCCTTGCTCATGAAACGCTACAAATTCACTCCATGTGAATCATGCATACTTGTACAAGTCTTGGCGATTCCCACGATACCCAGTCTCGTTCGGAATCTATGACTTGGAACGGTTTTAAGATCACGACCTTTGAGACTGTTTCATGATTGCACTCAGTACTGAAGTTAATCGTCCCATAGTCTATTGTGACCTTAGGATTTCATCCAATCGCTTAGATAAGTTCGCAAGAGATGAAGTTGGCCATTGTTCAACTCACGTACTATGAATGAATGGGCGTATTAATTACAAACCATAAGAAAATAGTACTTTAACAAGCTAATTAATATTGGCTTGCTGGGCACTATCCTATCACTACCGACCCCGTTGAACACATTAACAGTTTTATTAATGTGATGAACTTGTATGGGCATTCTGAAGATTTTTGCTGCAAAATAATGGTCACGACCTTTGAGGGAATCGCGTTTGATTTGTTCGGAAAATTGCCACCGAACTCTATTTTCTCTTTTGATGAATTCTGCGAGAAATTCAAACACCAATTCGCAAGTCAGAGGAAACCTAGATTGCCTGCCAACCATTTGGGCACAGTAAAACAAATGGAAGGCGAAACTTTGAGACAATGGTTGGCACGATTCAGCATTGAACTCCTTAAGGTCGATACTCCATATATCGAGTATCTATCTTCTTTGATGTTTGAGTTGACGAAGAATACACAGTTCGGGAATGCACTGTGTAGGAAGCAGCCAAAATCCTTTGAAAGGATAATGGAGATAGCAGAAAAGTATATGATACAGGAAGAGATGAACAAGCTAAAGCACGCTCAAAATCCGAGGCCACACCTTGGAAAGAAACAAGACAGGGTCCCTGTGCCAAAACCAGGGGATTATGCAGGATCGAATAGGGGATCGGTTTGGCAAAGAATCAATACATACAAGCCTCAGATGCCGAACAACCGTCCCAATACCTACGTCCCGATCTCCGATCCAAATCCAGTTCCTAGATTGGGAAAAATCAACTTTACCGTGCTAAATACTTCAAAGGAAGAAATTCTCACTGTCTTGGAGGAGAGAAATTTGATACCTGAAGCGGATAGAATTACACAACCGAGACAAGGAGAATTGAACTATGACAAATATTGTCGATACCATAGAGCTCGTGGACACAACACGGACAATTGTTACCAACTAAAGGTCGAAATTGAGAAATTGATTGTGCAAGGCAAACTCAAAGAGTTTGTGAAGAGAGGAAACTATAACAACCGTTATAGGTCCATAAGCCCCCGAAAGTTTCCCATCCGATAACATGTCGTTCGGAATCAGCCTGAGGAACAGCCAAATGGAGTAATCAACATGATTGTAGGCAGACCAGAAGGGGGAGACAGTAGAAATGCAAGGAAGAGAACCATGAGATCAATCAAAACGGTCGCATTAGCTAGAAATGCCACCTTCCATGGAGAATCAAGTCATAAGCTTTAGTGATGCGGACCGACCAGCGGATGTTACTTGGGATGTGGACGATGATGATCCCGATTTTTCAATGGTCTTAACTTTGAAAATCGCTAACTACGAGGTTAAAAGAGTTCTGATCGACAATGGTAGTTCCGTGAATATTATATCTTCGGAAGCTCATTCTCGAATGAATCTTCAGCATCCGTGTCTGGATAAAGTGGTCACCCCATTGGTCGGATTTGGAGGTTCGGAAATTGTTCCTTTAGGAACCATTTTGTTAAGCACGACCCTCGGAAATAAACCAAAGAGTGTAACCAGAATGGTGAAATTCCTGCTGGTGGAGACGCCCTTTGCTTATAACGCCATATTGGGAAGGCCGGCCTCGAACGCGTTCAAAGCCGTGGTATCAACCTATCATCAAAAGGTGAAATTCTCGACAAATGGAGGGCTCGGGGAAATGAGGAATGACAAGTACATGGCATGTGAGTGTTACAGCTCTTCATTGTCGTTAAAGAGAAATATCGAGCCTGAGGTTCCGAGCAAAAGAAGGCTGGTCGATTTAGAGACGGGATCAGTTGCTGACCTGCCGATCCCCGACTGTGATAAATTACATGGAAAGAAAGGCAAGAATGTGGACATGAGCGTCCAAGCTCCCGATTACAAGAAGGTAGCCTTAGTTCCCGGATTGCTGGAAAAGGATACTAGGATCGGGACGGAGCTGAGCGAGGGAATGGAAACTATGCTCGTCGATTTTATACGAAAAAATGTAAATGTCTTCGCCTAGAGTTCGGATGATATAGTGGGGATTGACCCTCGGGTAATTACTCATTCGTTAAATATAGATCCGAAGGCAAAGCCTGTTAGGCAGAAGAATAGGAACCATGGACGAGAAAAGGATAAAGTAATCAATGCGGAAGTTGATAGATTGTTGGCAGCTGGCCAAATTAAAGAGATTAAATTTACTGAATGGTTATATAACGTGGTATTAGTTTCTAAAGGAGAGAAGGTCGAAAACAAGTGGAGGATGTGCAATGATTTCACCGACTTAAATAAGTTATGTCCTAGGGACCCCTATCCATTGCCCAGGATCGACATGTTGGTGGATTCTACAGCAGGTTTTGTTTTCTTCAGCATGATGGATGCTTTTCAAGGGTTTTACCAAATATTTATGAACGAAAAAGACCAAGACAAAACTGCTTTCATTACCGAGCGAGGGGTATATTGCTAAATTTTCATGCCGTTCGGACTTAGGAACGCTGGAGCAACTTATCAGAGGCTGGTCAATATGATGTTCAAAGATTTGATCGGTGAAATCATGGAAGTTCATGTGGACGATATGCTCGTAAAAAGCATGACTGAAGAAGATCACATCAAGCATCTTGATCGCTGTTTTGCAATTTTGAGAAAATATAGCATGAAGATAAACCCAGCAAAGTGCACCTTCGGGGTTAGATCAGGAAAATTCTTGGGATATCTTGTACACGAGCGCGGAATCGAGGCTAACCCAGAGAAGATTCGGGCTATCACCGAACTCAAGCCTCCAAGGCAACTTTCAGACGTACAGACCCTGGTCGAAAAAATTATCTCGCTGAACAGGTTCATTTCGCGGTCAGCCGACAAGAGTTTGCCCTTCTTCAAACTACTCTGAAAATCCAAAGATTTCAAGTGGACGACCGAATGTGACAAAGCTTTTGAGGATCTTAAGGCTTACTTTACTTCTCCACCGATGCTGGCTAAGCCGTCAGAGGGTGAACCTTTATATCTTTACATAGCAGTTTCAGAGAAGGCAATTAGCTCAGTTCTAGTGAAGGTAGAAAAGTCCGAGCACAAGCCCGTATACCACCTGAGCAAATTATTACATGGCGCGGAAAAGAACTACATGGAAATTGAGAAATTCGCACTTGCTCTAGTAGTAGCTGCTCTAAGATTGAGACCTTATTTCCAGACTTACAAGATTATTGTTTTGACTAACCAGCCTTTGAGACAGGTCTTGGCGAAACCAGAGGCTTCTGGAAGGTTAATAAAGTGGGCAGTAGAGCTTGGACAGTTCAAAATCGAATATCGACCAAGAACTGCAATCAAAGCTCAGGTCTTGGCTGATTTCATCCTAGAAACCTCGAGTACGAAAGTTCCGGAGGAATTGGAGTCTTCGGAAGTGAACTCAATCAAGAAGCTCGAGGAATCAATATGGTTGATGCATGTTGATGGATCCTCGACCAAAGAAGGAGGAGGAGCAGGAATACATTTCGAACTCGTGCATAGACAGGTCAAGGGCATTTATGAAGCCAAGGAGTTCAATATGATTAAATACCTTAATAAGGTGAAAACTCTAATCTCCAAGTTTGAGAAGTTCGAAATTCAACCAATTCCCAGAGAAGAAAACTTATGGGCAGATTTATTGTTCAAATTCACGGGAGCAGTGGATGGAAAGAAGGAAAGGATTATTACCTGGCTGCTTTCGAACACACCGGCTATCGAATTGGATGTTACTCCAAATGTTCATATGATGGAAATCGATGAGAAGAAACCCTCCTGGGTTGATCCTTTCATAGATTATTTGCAAGAAGGAAAACTTCCCAATGACACTAATGAGGCTCGGAGGATAAAATATCGATCACCATGCTTTGCCCTGATCGAGGGAAGTCTATATAAGAGGTCCTCCTCGGGAATTCTACTAAAATGTATTTCCGAAGATCAAATTCCTATAATCTTGAAAGAAGTCCATGAAGGGGAAGCTGGGAATCATTGTGGCACTTGAGCGTTGGCTCTTAAATTCTCAAGAGTAGGGTATTATTGGCCCACTCTTATTTCTGAATCGGCTGATTATGTGAAGAAATGTCATTATTATCAAATTCATTCGAATTTGATCCATCAACCCGCCGAGCAGATGCATTCGATTCCTATTTCCTGGCCTTTCGATAAATGGGGTATTGATATTGTCGGTCCATTTCCGACCGCTAGAGCAAGAAAGAATTATGTGTTAGTTGATGTCGAATATTTCAGCAAGTGGGTGGAATGCGTGGCTTTGACCAAGATCACTCAGTTCCAGGTTATAAATTTTATATGGAAAAATATTATCTGCAGGTTCGGGATTCCAAGGGTATTGATCTTAGATAATGGGACTCAATTTACTGGAAAAAAATCTTGGAATGTTGCGAGAAATTTGGGATACAACAGAATTTCACGTCTGTTGGACATCCGCAAGCTAATGGAAAAACTGAGGTTGTAAATAGAGAAATTGTTCAATCACTGGAAAAGCGCTTGACAGAAGCAAAGGGTAAATGGCTTGATGAATTACCTGGAGTAGTATGGGCTAATCGAACAACAGTAAAAGCTGCTACAGGGGAAACTCCTTTTAGTCTAGTCTATGGCTCGGATGCTGTTATTCCCGTGGAAACTCTTATTCCGTCTCCCAGGGTCGAATTCTATGATCCAGGAAACAACCAGTCTTTGAGGGAAATGGAGGTCGATCATGCAATTAGCAAAAGAGATCGAGCTAAGCTGAAAATTCAAGCTGCGAAATCCAATATGGAAAAAGCGTACAACCAAAATGTCAGAATCCGAACTTTCAAGGTCGGTGACTTGGTTTTAAAGAAGGTAGATGTCTCGAAACACGTGGGGAAATTGCAACCCAATTGGGATGGCCCCTATGTTGTGGTCGAGCTCGGGAAGAAATGTTCATAAAAGATTGCTTATCCAGATGGAGATGTTCTCCCTCGAACTTGGAGAGCAGTTAATCTAAGGAAGTATTACGGGAAGTAAAGATTATGTTTTGGGATTTTTCGGCATTATCTATCGTTTATTGTTCTTTATTCGGATCTGTTATGTCTCCTACTATTGAAGAAATCAATGAAATATTTATATTTTCTTCTCTATTCAATGCATCTCTACGGATTATCTATTATCTTCAAAGATCGGCACTCGGCCTCTCGTCGAAAATTGACTAAGGGTGAAAGCTGTTGCTATGCCCCTTAGATCAAAAATGAAAATTTCGAGTGTGAAAGTTGTTGCTATGGCACTTAGGTGAAAGTTGTTGCTATGACTGTCGAAAATTGACTAAGGGTGAAAGTCGTTGTTATGCCCCTTAGATCAAAAACAAAAATTTCGGGGGTGAAAGCTGTTGCTATGAACCTTAGGTGAAAGCTGTTGCTATGACCGTCGAAAATTGACTAAGGGTGAACGTCGTTGTTATGCCCCTTAGATTAAAAATAAGAATTTTGGGGGTGAAAGTTGTTGCTATGACGCTTAGGTGAAAGTTGTTGCTATGACCATCGAAAATTGAGTAAGGGTGAAAGCCGTTGCTATGCCCGTTAGATCAAAAATATAAATTTCGGGGGTGAAAGCTGTTGCTATTGATGGGATAGTGCCCTGCAAGCCAATACATTTAGCTTGTACTGGAACTATCATTATCTTTCTTTAGTATAAATGACTTAATACGCACGTTTATTTATACAAGTATAAGGATAAACATTGGCCAACTTCATCTCTCGCTAATACATTTAAGCGATTGGATGAAATCCTTAGATTACATTTGACTATGGGACGATTCACTTCAGTACTGAGTGCAATCATGAAACAGTCTCAAAGGTCGTAATCTTAAAACAGTTCCAAGTCATAGATTCCAAACGAGACGGGGTATCGTAGGAATCGCCAAGACTTGTACAAGTATGCATAATTCACATGGAGTGAATTTGTAGCGTTTCATGAGCAAGGCATTTGAGCCTAGTGCATATGAGTAGGTGGTTCAATGGAGGATTGAACGCATCGAACGACCCGAACAGAGAAACCCATTGTGGAAGCGCATGTCGCATATCGGTGATGGGATGTTTCTCAAGGATTATAATAGTGTACGATTTAGTCCTTTGACTTGAGGTGCTAGGGCGAATTCGGTGCATTAAAGTGAGTACTTAGATCTAGGTATAGGTCACTTAGCTTGATCATAACATGCCTAGGTTGGGTACGTATGGACATGTACGCGAGTGGTTAGTACCAATATGGAATCTATTGACTCATTGTAATGGATGAGAGAATTTCCTATACGATTCTTAGATAATATATCCGAGGAATCCACGGCCGTGGTCGGTGACGGATTCGGGAAGGGGTTTCCAAATTTAGCAGTCACACTGGAATATTATCCTGAATTAGAAAGTATAGTTATTGAGACAAATTTAGAGGTGCCGATCAATTCACACACCCTAAGTCTTGATCGGGAATATTAGTCGATAGAAGGACCGTATGTACAAGGTAATTATATGAGACGAGGTTCACAAGTATCAATTCACCTGAAGTTGGGCTTCATGGGCTTGTGGCTGGACATCGACCATGAAGTGTAGGTACTCCCGAGTTAATAGAGGATTTGATTCTAGGAGTGGTCAATTAAAGGTTGTTTAATTGACCGGAGCAATTTATTGTTCATAAATTAAATCACGAGGAATTCGTGGGCCTGCTGCCAATTGATGGTGAACCCAGAGGGTCACACACAATACAATTGGACGGTGACTGTTGAAAAAGGATACTAAAGGAATTAATTGATTTAAAGGTAATTAAATCAATTAAATGAATTAAAGTATTTAATTCAAGTGGGAGATTAATTAATTGGCTGACTTAATTAATTAAATACCTAATTGAGTTGCTAATTAATTATATAAAAGAAATATTGATTTAATTGGATTGGGCATTTAATTAAGTAATTAATTAAATGAAAGGCTTGCAAGACATGGGTATTTAATTAAAAGCACATAAGGAGTCTTGCAAACCTAGGTCAAAAGGGAGTCTATAAATAGGGTTCAAGTAGAGCTAAAAAAGCTACCACCCTAAGCAAAAACCCTAGCCTCCTTTGACCTAGTAGCCGCCACCCCTCGCCCTGCGCCGCCAAGCTTGTGCCGCCGCCACCTTGCTGCCGTGAGCTGCCCAAGCGCCGCCGCCACCTCTCCCTTGTTCCACCGTGCTAGATCTTGCCTTGCCAAGTTGATCTGCACAGTCCTGCAACAACAAATCTCCTAGATCCAGTTCTGAGCCTAAGACTAGGAGGTGTCACCAGAATCCAGTTGGTGTGGACTATCTTTGGAGTTGAGACGCTTGAATCACTTCTGTGAACCAGATCCAGATCCAGATTCAGAATCAGAACTGAAGGTTGCCACCACCTTGCCTGTGGTGAGGTAAATCGCAAAAACCCCCTTGTTTAATTCAATGTGTGTTTTTGTTTCATGCTTGCGAATAAATAATATGGAGATTCTTATATGGGACCTTGGGTGCTTCGAAAATTTTAAATTCCGCACTTTTGTTGTTCTGACAATCGAGGCAACCCAACCACTATCCCAACAGTGGTATCAGAGCCAGCTCCATACTTATTATACGAAAAGCCTGAACATAATGTGTGTTCATGGTATATGTTTGATTATGTATATGTAAACACGTGATAATTATGTTCTGTAAATTGATTCTTGCTTGTTATGACTGGATCTATGATTGGGTAAAACTGCTTTTTCAGATCTGTGCCGATTTTATAGTTTTTGAAAACTTCAGGACTTTTTGTGCAAAAATCGCATACAGGGTTTTTAGAGGGCTGAAAATTCGAAATTTTTGGATCTGGAAATTTCAAAATTTCTGGAACACTTGGCAAATCTGATCGCACGGTTTTTGGGGTCGTTTTGTAATTTTTGAAAGTTTGGGGACTGTTTTGCAATTACCGAAACTTCAAGGGTCTATTTGAAAAATCAAAAATTTTCAGAATTCAAAATATTATTTTCTGGTCTGCTGCCCGAATCTGCTTAGGGGTGTTTTTTGTAACCTTTTAAAAGTTTTGGGGTCAAAGTGCAATTTTCAAAAGTTGAGGGGCCGAAAATGCAATTTTCAAAAGTTGAAAAACAGAATCTGAATTTGAGCAGAAAATTTATTTTTGTTTACCCGAACATTCATTTTGTCATAATTAGTAGTGACTAAAAGGTAAGAATCATAGGAAGTTAGTTTTAAAATGTAGTTTTAAATTTAATAAAGAAATAGGTAAAAGTTGTTTGCATGTTTTTTGCTCTACGTGAACTGTTTACTTGGTTTTCGATCGAGCCGAGCCTTTACCTTAGGTTAGATGTGATTGGTTTAATTTATTGTTTGGTTTTTATTGGGCCTGCGAGCCTATTATGTTTTTTTGGGCCACTTTGAGCCTTTGTAATAGAATAGGGCTTTACTGCTTTCCTAGATTAGGATGGAAGCCCGTTTACAAGCAAGGTGGGAACCTAAAAAGGACATGAAGGCCATGTATGCATGGTACATTGTGTAATAGCATAGGGCTTCATGAGAACCCTTTAGATTGACCAATAGGGCCAACATCATTGGCTCGATGATGGCCTGCATAGGAGGCTCTCGATCGAAAGCATATTGTGGTAGTATGCATGCTAGGTTTGTATGGCTTTTATTTATTTGTCGATTTATATTTAGCTTGTATGAGATGCGCGCTAGAATCTAGATCGTAATAAAAGATAAAGCATAATCGAATCGGTGAGATCTCGAGAGAGTTTGCCTTAAACTTTCAAACCAGTAAATCCCCTCTTGAATTAAATATTAAGTCATATTGTATTAAAATAAAATGAAGTATTTATATAAATCAAAGCCTTCCATCAATAGGGACTAGCGTATGTTGTCTACTTATCTATAGAGGTAATCCAGAGTCTGGCACCCGAGTCGAAGAAAGGGATAATACGCGAAATTCCTTGACTCCTGTTTTTAACTAAACACGACAAGGGTGAGGACTAGTCGGGATGTGAAGATCGACCGATAACTAGTTACGGAGAATTCACGACCGGGCCCGTTGCTCATCATGATTGATGGGTTAGACTTAACGATTAGTAACACTTATGATGTAGCAGTGCTAGATAAGTGCGAAAACCGAGGCAAAATAGCTTGAAGGTAGTGGAGTGAGACAATTGGCAATAAGTATGCCTACCTGGGGAATTGGTTGTACGGCCACGAGTCGTGGGTGCAATTAATTGCCACTGGGACGTCAAGACCTACTAGGAAATAGAATTTCCCGAACAATTGAAGGGGTAATTGTTTCGATAAAATAGTGGGAAAACTTCTACAATAGAAAGTCCAACCTTCATAGATTATAAGTATTATTCATTAACTAGTCCACTGAATGTTTGTCTTCTCTTTAAAATTAGATACTGAGATATCTGTAATAATCCATTGTACTATTTATCCTCGACTAATAAAATAACTGGATCAAAATATCGACTAGGCAAGAAACTTGAGAATTGTCTTAAATTCCAAAAGGGGAATGATGTTCTTAAACGACGAGCCTATGCCTTATGAGCTTCCGAGATAAGTCAAAATAAAAGAAACGAGTCACCCGTAGAGTATGGGAATATTAATGATCGTTTCCTCATATAAAGATGAATCTCAAAAGTGAAACGAATCACCCATGAAGTATGGGAATCTTAATGATCGTTTCCTCAAATAAGCATCAAGATTGAACGAGCTATGGAAGCAACATGAGAAGCATGTCTGAAGCTTCCACCTCAAAAGGCCCGTTTTGAGGACCAGTTTTCTGAAACAAACCTCCACCTCAAAAAGCTTGTTTTGAGGAGTAGTTTTGAATCGATTTGATTCGAGACTTCTAAGGAATTGTTTCAAAACTCGAGAATAAATGAAGGAACTAGTGTCAAGGATCACTGTCTTTGTTTTATCAATCTAGTTGAAAACTGGATCGATTAATCGTAGGCCTGCAAGTGATCTTAACATTAACTTCCTCCTAAATTCTCCTCCCGCTCATTCAAATGACTCTTGAAATACACTGATCTTATTTGATAAGTCGATCACATTTCATGAATCAACCAAAGTACTGGTTAAAGGCAAATAGGATAAACCTGTAGTGATCGTTTACACTTCATGGACTGCGAAGTCAAAGAAGAGTAAAATGAAGAAGAATTTATTCTCTTCTAATTCGACCATAAAGGTAGTCAAAAGAACGCAAGTACCCTAAAAATCGAATTATCCCACTGCATCTAAGAAAGGCACTGATATGTTTAATTGATTAGATGATCTAATTAATTAAGCAACGTTTCAATTAAAGGGTTAATTGAAAAGGAAAAAGGAAGCAATTAAAGAAGTTAATTGAAAGGAAGTAAATTAATTGAATTAAACCATTAACTCAATTTCATTGAATTAATGTGTGAATTCAAATTAATACAAAGATAATAATCCATAACTTTGGTACGCTAGACTTGGACACATCTCCAAGAGTAGGATTCAAAAGTTGGTTTCGCCTAAGCTTCTTGAAAAATAGAACTTGGATGAAGTTCCAACCTGCGAATCATGTCTCAAAGGAGATATGACCAGATCTCCCGTCACAGGGAATCCAGAGCGAACCAAACAAAATCTGGATTTAATCCATGAGTATGGATCACGAAAGGTTACTGTGAGAGGAGATTACTCATACTTCGTACTTTTTTCTAATGACCTTGGTCGTTAGTGGAAAATGAATCTAGTGATACAAATCCGAAAGACCTTTGAAAGTTTTAAAGGTATTTCAATGTGAAGTAGAGAATCAACAAAGATAAAGTATTACGACCATTCGATCTAATTGAGATAACAAATACTTGTCAAGGATTCCTCAATTATCTTAATGAGAATGAGATTCTCATAAAACAAACTCCTCCTAAGACACCTCAACTTATTGAAATGTCTAAAGAGATGGAATCTAACATTGTTAGACATTGTTCGATCCATATTGAGTTTTGTTAAGCTTCCTTATGCATTCTAGGAGTTGGTCCTCCTGACTGCATCGAAGATACTGAGCAAAGTACCTTCAAAAGTTCGTGCCTACAAATCTTTACCAAGAAAGGTATGGCAAAATACCTCTATGCTCTTACCTCGGAGTATGGAGATCTCCTACCGATGGTAAAAACGAGAAAGGAGATAAATTGGCTAGTAGATCCAATTTGTATATAATTGTGGGGTATCCAAGAAATCCATTGGATACCTGTTCCACGACAATGAGAAACAATCGTTTCTCCTAGATACCCGTTCCTCTGTTGATGAATCTCTCGTCAAAGGAAATGGAAACGTCATGGAACTTGATGAAGTCCAAGATTTGGACTCGTCCCCGCAAATAGTGGGAGTTAATCCAGAATTTACTGAACCTACCAGTACACCTACTCTTCGAAGGTCTGATCGAATTCGTAAGGAGCCAGAGCGATTTGGTTCATTCATGAAAACGAGAAAGTGGAAAGTGATCCAAGGACCTATCAAGAAGCGATGTCAGACATAGATTTGGATGCGTGGCTCGAAGCCATGCAACCTGAAATGGATCCCATCCATTCCAACAAGGAATAAACCTTGATTGATCTACCCGAGGGATTTATCCCTATAAGTTGGTTATAAGTTGTAAATGGATCTTCAAACTTGGAATGAATGGAGAGGTGTTGCATCTGAGAATTGACTATTGGTAAAAAGGCTATTCACAATGTTCTGGAACAGACTTTGATGAATCATTTTCTCCATTAGCAATGTCTAGATCCATTTAGATTCACATTTGTTCTGATGAGATAGTCAAGACATTTGACTTCATCAAAACGAGTATGAACCATGAGTGTACAAGAGGATTAGTGGGAGCACGGTGAAGCTCAATTTTATATGTCGATAATATTCTGGTTATCTGGGATGATATCCGAATGTTAGCACGGACGAAAGCATGGTTGTCCATGTAATTCTCCATGAAACATTTAGGAGAAGCATCTTGGGTATTGTGATACGTGTCTATAGAAATAGATCGGAAAAGATGCTGACACTCTCTAAATCTAAGTACATAGAATCAATACTGAAAATATTCAGTATGGAGAATCCAAAAAAGGATTGCTTCAAGTGGGACATTGTATCCCTTGTTCCAAAATCGATGTGCCCTACATCAAATGAGAATAAAGGAGAATGTCTCAAATGCCTTATGTTTCAAACAAAAGGTTGCATGTGGCATGCTTTACTATGTACTAGACCAGACGTAGAACATGCTCAAAGTGTTGCGAGCAGTTGCTAGTCAAACTCCAGTGAAGAAGTACTGGACCACCGTAAAAGATATCCTTAAGCTCATGACAAAGACTAAAGGATTTGTTCTTGGTCTACGGTGGTAGTGGAGAATTAAAATTCGAAGGATTCACTGATTCGAATTTTCAGTCTGATGTGGATGAATTAAATATATCCATTTTTGGATAAATATCCTGCCTCAATGGGGTAACGGTAAATTTGAAAAGGTTCCAAGCAAATCACCGTAACCATCCAAACCACTGAAGCAAGATATATTGCAGCATTAAATGTAGCATTAAATGCGGCTAAAGAAAGTGTTTGGATATAAAACTTCATCCTATGATTGGATGTAGTGCCTAGCATTGCGAAGCTCATGGTTATCTTCTATGATAACATTGGAGCTATTGCTAAAGCAAAGCATTCGAGATCTTAACAGAAATCTAAACACAATTGAAAGAAAAGTACCATTTGATTAGAAAAATCATTGGTAGAGTTAACGCACATAATGGATTGCGTCGACTCAGAAGACAACATAGCGGATCCACCAAAAGAGGCTATATCATGAAATGAGTTCGAAGAGCATCTTTAAAAAGATGGGTCCTAGAAACGTTTGTGATTGGCTTTAGGGAAAGTGGGAGATTGATGGGATAGTGCCCTGCAAGCCAATACATTTAGCTTGTACTGGAACTATCATTATCTTTCTTTAGTATAAAAGACTTAATACGCATGTTTATTTATACAAGTATAAGGATAAACATTGGCCAACTTCATCTCTCGCGAATACATTTAAGCGATTGGATGAAATCCTTAGATTACATTTGACTATGGGACGATTCACTTCAGTACTGAGTGCAATCATGAAACAGTCTCAAAGGTCGTAATCTTAAAACTGTTCCAAGTCATAGATTCCAAACGAGACGGGGTATCGTACGAGTCGCCAAGACTTGTACAAGTATGCATGATTCACATGGAGTGAATTTGTAGCGTTTCATGAGCAAGGCATTTGAGGCCAGTGCATATGAGTAGGTGGTTCAATGGAGGATTGAACGCATCGAACGACCCGAACAGAGAAACCCATTGTGGAAGCGCATGTCGCATATCGATGATGAGATGTTTCTCAAGGATTATAATAGTGTACGATTTAGTCCTTTGACTTGAGGTGCTAGGGCGAATTCGGTGCATGAAAATGCGAACTTAGATCTAGGTATAGGTCACTTAGCTTGATCATAACATGCCTAGGTTGGGTACGTATGGACATGTACGCGAGTGGTTAGTACCAATATGGAATCTATTGACTCATTGTAATGGATGAGAGAATTTCCTACACGATTCTTAGATAATATATTCGAGGAATCCACGGCCGTGGTCGGTGACGGATTTGGGAAGGGGTTTCCAAATTTAGCAGTCACACTGGAATATTATCCTGAATTACAAAGTATAGTTATCGAGACAAATTTAGAGGTGCCGATCAATTCACACACCCTAAGTCTTGATCGGGAATATTAGTCGATAGAAGGACCGTATGTGCATGGTAATTATATGAGACTAGGTTCACAAATATCAATTCACCTGAAGTTGGGCTTCATGGGCTTGTGGCTAGATATCGACCATGAAGTATAGGTACTCCTGAGTTAATAGAGGATTTGATTCTTGGAGTGGTCAATTAAAGGTTGTTTAATTGACCGGGGCAATTTATTGTTCATAAATTATATCACGAGGAATTCGTGGGCCTGCTGCCAATTGATGGTGAACCCAGAGGGTCACACACGATACAATTGGACGGTGACTGTTGAAAAAGGATACTAAAGGAATTAATTGATTTAAAGGTAATTAAATCAATTAAATGAATTAAAGTATTTAATTCAAGTGGGAGATTAATTAATTGGCTGACTTAATTAATTAAATACTTAATTGAGTTGCTAATTAATTATATAAAAGAAATATTGATTTAATTGGATTGGACATTTAATTATGTAATTAATTAAATGAAAGGCTTGCAAGACATGGGCCTTTAATTAAAAGCCCATAAGGAGTCTTGCAAACCTAGGTCAAAAGGGAGTCTATAAATAGGGTTCTACTAGAGCTCAAAAAGCTACCACCCTAAGCAAAAACCCTAGCCTCCTTTGACCTAGTAGCCGCCGCCCCTCTCCCTGCGCCGCCACCTTGCTGCCGTGAGCTGCCCAAGCGCCGCCGCCACCTCTCCCTTGTTCCACCGTGCTAGATCTTGCCTTGCCAAGTTGATCTGCACAGTCCTGCAACAACAAATCTCCTAGATCCAGTTCTGAGCCTAAGACTAGGAGGTGTCACCAGAATCCATTTGGTGTGGACTATCTTTGGAGGTGAGACGCTTGGATCACTTCTGTGAACCAGATCCAGATCCAGATTCAGAATCAGAACTGAAGGTTGCCACCACCTTGCCTGTGGTGAGGTAAATCGCAAAAACCCCCTTGTATAATTCAATGTGTGTTTTTGTTTCATGCTTGCGTATAAATAATATGGAGATTCTTATATGGGACCTTGGGTGCTTCGAAAAATTTTAAATTCCGCACTTTTGTTGTCCTGACAATCGAGGCAACCCAACCACCATCCCAACAGCTATGACCCTTAGGTGAAAGATGTTGCTATGACCGTCGAAAACTGACTACGGGTGAAATCTATCTCTATGCCCCTTAGATCGAAAATGAAAATTTCGGGGGTGAAAGTTGTTGCTATGGCCCTTAGGTGAAAGTTGTTGCTATGACCGTCAAAAATTGACTAAGTGTGAAAGCTGTTGCTATGCCTCTTAGATCAAAAATGAAAATTTCGGGGGTGAAAGTTGTTGCTATGGCCCTTAGGTGAAAGCTGTTGCTATGACCGTCGAAAATGGACTAAGGGTAAAAGCCGTTGTTATGCCCCTTAGATCAAAAATAAAAATTTCGGGGGTGAGATCTGTTGCTATGGCCCTTAGGTGAAAGTTGTTGCTATGGCCCTTAGGTTAAAGCTGTTGCTATGACCGTCGAAAACCGACTAAGGTTGAAAGCCGTTGTTATGCCCCTTAGATCAAGATAAAAAAAATTGGGTGAAAGCTGTTGCTACGACCCTCGAGAATCGACTAAGGGTGAAGGCCGCAGCTATGCCCCTTAGATCGAAATTGCAAGCAGATCATCAATTATTAAATCAGAATTTTTCTCGGTTATGATGATGTTTTGGTCTCCTATATAATCTTATCAACCATTGGCAGTATAACACTTGATTAATCATTTCTGGTCGATTAGTTATCAAGTTATGAGATTAATTCATCCTCGGTCTATTTCTAATATTTATCCGATTGAGTATTTCGATCTCCAAGGCGGTTGGTATAAAATAAAGTATGGAAAGAGGATTGAATAAAGTTTTATTGATAAACTTTTAAAGACAATTATAGATGCAGATTACAATCGTGGAATTCGAACGTAAAGTCAAATTACAAACATGAGGGTCGAACTATTACAAATTCTAAGGCCTACGCTAAGGATCTCTGAGCGACCAGCAATGCTGAATAGAGCTAGTTCGATGTCTACCCTTCATCCAAGAATGCAAGGCTCAGACTAGTCTTCGCTCAAGCCAACTCCTTACTCTGAAGTAAGGCAGTATGAATTACAAATCAAGGCGATGGAGTTCGGCATTACTAACCCATCTCAGACAAGATATACCCAATAAATTACGTTGTCTGCCGATATTCCAAGCGCCATGCCTTTTGTCTGTCGATATTTTAAGTGAGGCTATTCTTGTTCGGGATATTGGCGTGATTAAAATAACAGCTGCGCTCCCTAATTTTGAACATCATCATAGGAGAAAGAAAATCACTCATTTTGAACGAAAAACTGCGTCTGAACGAATAACATTCGGACAAAATATTTACTGAAGATGTAAAGAATGAGTGGACAATTTCGGGGTATTTATAGAAAAGCACAACAATGAACCAGCGACATAAATTATACAATCGAGCGGTCACGATATGAGCGGAAAACGCGCCGGCAGTTACAGTTCCCGAAGCATAAGGTAACGTTTGGATTGTGCTTAGTAAACTCCCGCTATAAGCTCAAAACTCCTCACAAATCGATGATCAGTGATCGGAATTAAATTTTCGATCGACACTTTCAAACCCACCTCATGGGATCTACCGATCATGAGTAGTAGAAAACAAGCTGCTCTATGGGACTTTGTACGATCGAAGGGACTTTGGTCGATCGGTTCATTAGTTAATAAAATTGCAAGTTAATTCGATATTGGTTGGTTACCGAAATTTCAAAGTCGTATTATATATGCTCGGATCAGTTTTGGAGTATACTTTCGAGCGACAACTATTCAAAACTTCAAGTTGTCAATCAAGATCAATTGTATTTCAGACATGTTCGATTTATTCTTTCGAATAGACTATTTCGAAGTTTAGGTATTCGAGCAGAAAAGACAAAAGAACATACAACAAGAAATAAGTAAGAAAGAACTTTTCATTCATTTTCCAAACAATTACAAATGATTCCTCGAGTATAATGATGGAAATTGAGATCAAAAAGAAAATTACATCCACTCCTATCCTACTACAAATTCTACGAACAAAGCTAATTTGTCTCCGATCGAGCTTCGGAGCAGAGAAGAGCAGAGTCGTAATCTATCCACAGGACCCTTAACTGATCTAAGGTTTTAATCCGCGAATAACAATTGCTAGGAACCAATCCAGGATAGTCAGGCAATGTTCGACCAGAGGTCCTAAGGTTTTTCAGCCCTTGACCACATAGTCTACACAAATTTCCTTTATTACTTCGAGCCCTCGAAAGCATATTTTTCTTCAAGAAATACTGTGAAGAATCTGCAGCTCGGGATTGGGAGAAATCCTAAGGAGAGTGATCAACGAACAGACGAGATGCAGCGCCGGAAGACCGGACATCCAACTAGCCTCGGATCAGATGAATCCAATGAAGCAGGTTGCCTGCCGGTATTCTGCGCTGAGAGTTTTGCCTGTCGATATCCTAAGCGAAAGGAAATGTGAAAAAATGAGTAAGCTCAGAAAATAGGGTACGAGTTCTAATTTCGAACTCTTATATTTGGGAAACAGAACGAGCCATATTAATCTGGGATATTAGAATTCGAAAGGAAAGGTTCGGACAAGCCATTTATGAGAAGTAAAAATGTAATGGTAAAGTTGGAAGCTATTTATAGTTAAAGAAAGATCAAACCAACAGATCAGATTACGCCGGACGAACGGCTAAGATAACAGCGATAAATGCGCCGACCGTTCCGATTCCCGAGAAATAGGGAGCCTTTTGGATGAAAAAAGAAATCTCCACAAATCATGCTCGTAATTATAAAGAGCGATCGAATCACTGATTATTCGAACAACAGACCTCTTCGTATATATATATATATAAAGAGGAAAAGGGAAGAGGAATAAGGAAAATCGAATTACTTGGAGTTAAGAGTATTGTGAGCTATCTGAGTTCTCTAAGTACGTCAAGTCCGAAGTTTCAAGTATCAAATCATCCTACGTTCGAAATTCTTGTCCGAATGTCATTATTGAACAATTATGTTACATCAGTTGTTCATGAGGTTGGAATTCAGAAAATACAAGTATTATTACTGACAAATCGCATTTGATCAGTCGTACAGTTATACAATTAATCGTTGTTCGTACAAGTGCTCACGATCGACCAGTCGTTCACATTTTAGTTGATAGCTCGAAGAACCAGTTCTAATATTATTATCCAGTTAATCATTTAAGGTTCGATTGAGTTCCAAGTGAAACTCATTCAGCTATTGTTGATCGAGCAACAGAATTTAGAAGCACAGAATTCTATAAGTTTTATTTCGAACAAAGTGTTTACAATCTCGATCCTATTACAAAGGTATAAAACTTCAAAGTACAAGAATACAGGAGATGAATTTCGATCCCATTACAAGCTAAATACAATATATTCCGATCAAATTTTGCAATCCCCGCGAGATATTCAGCCCGATCCTCCGATCTAAGCCAACCAATCGAATTGGCTTCTCTTTAGGGTTGACTAGTGGGAGCTGCAGGCTTCTGTTATGATTTAGAGCCGTTCCGAAGATGAAGGGGCTAGTGCATCTCTTTCCATATTAAGACGTCTTTTTCAAGGTGCAACATGAATACTTTATTGCTGACCTCATCCTCCGACATCGCCCGTAGGACATCTTCGAAAATACGTATCGATTCACTAGATTTGGCTTATTGGCCTTCTAGATCGGGAATGCATTTGCCAGTCGATATTCTAAGCGAATTAAGATCGCTCATATTCGTAAGATCGCTCATATTCGTATAAAAGAATGTTCGAAGTCCAAACTCGAAATGTTGGGTCAACAGGGGAAAGGTTTCGATCGTCATGGTCGGATTTAAAATGATGAACAAGATGGGAAGAATAGACAAACTTAGAAATGTCAAGGAAGACCCCTTTTATAGTAACAGTTGCACTCGATCCAACGTCTGCGATTCGTTGAGATGGACGAACGAGATTAAGAGACTATTCCATTTCCCAATAAATTAGGGAGCGTTTGGCAGAAGAGATTATACGGTTATCGATTTATTAACAGATCAGTTACTAATTTAACTTACAATCTCACGCAGGATCGAGATTTACGGCCCAAGCATTTGTTCGATCAACTACTACCTAAATTAAGAAGTCGCGTTTTTCATCAATATTTCGAGGATATGATATATTCAACGAGATTATTTTCAAGTACCACAAAGATTACTACCCACGGTCGAAGAATTGAATACTTCTATTTTTGAGGAAACATGCTCGATAAAGAATATATATGATAAAAATAGCAGAAGCCGATCATAATTCGAATTCAACAAAAAACTAGAAAGTAAATTATCCGAAATTATTACAGGCAGAAAAAGCAAATATTCCAGCCATTCTCAAATTACAATAGGCCGGGTAAGAACAGTTGAAAATGTAAAGAAGTTTATTGTCGGAGATTATCTTCCGGACTTCCTCACTCGAAGCAGTATAGCCTTGTTGATAAGCGTCCTTCTACACGGTGCTCCCCATCCTTCTTCTCTTGCTCGAAGAGGAGTTTAAGATCCTCGAGCTCTTTCCCCAGCTGCTGATAGATTTCTTCACCCTTGTCTTTAGCAGCATTATCTTTCTCCACAACTATTTTCTCCTCGAGCGCCTTGATAGCCTCCAGAGCATGCTTCAGCTCGGTTCCCTTCTTCTCCAGCTCCAAAATGAGAGCAACCCATTGTGTGGCCTCCCGTTCGGCCAACTGTCTGAGTTCGAGGAACTCCTTCTCAGCCTATTCACAAGTAAATTGAACAGTTGAGGCTGTCATTATTTATGAGAAATTTATATATATAAAAAAAGGGAGGGAGGGAAAGGAAGAAGGAAGAAAACCAGAAAACCAGAAAACCAGAAAAAAACAACAATTTTTTCCAACCTGGGAAAGAAAGTTCGACCCCAGCTGAAACAGTTGTAGGGGATTTTTCTCCATTAAAGGACCTACGAAGGAAACCGAAATTTGAGCCTGCACAAGGCTCGGAGCAACTTCATTAAACTTCTCCTCAGAATGAGGATCTTTCTTGGAAGCTATTTGAGTAGAGGAGATGTCCTTCAGAACCGAAAAAATGGGAGGTTGATCAGAAGGAATTTCGACCTCAGGGGCCTCTGTAGTACCTTGGCCCGAAGCGATATCAGACTTAAGTGCGCTTCTCTCAGTAGCAATTGTTTTGGCCTTCTTGCTCGACCCTCCACCCTCGGGATCGGTCACAGTAGCACCAGTCAATGGTTTGTTCTCATTCACAAGTTTTTGAAGGGTCTCAGTCAGAGTGATCCCTTCAGGAAAAGGTCTTTTGCTCGATGACTAGAGACACTTTCTGCCTGATATGAGCCCGCTTGGAATTAAACAAGGGTTTGACAGGAGAACTTTCAGGTTCGGGATTGGATTCTTCTTTCGATGATATGAATTTGCTGGAAAGGGTTCGATTTGATTTAGAGGATGTATGTTTTTCTTTCTTGCTGTCCCCACCCTTAGAGGTTTTGCGGTATTTAGGAGAGCTCTTTAATGCTCTCTTTTCCTTGTTCGATTTGGAGTCCTTGGAGGGACCCTTATTTTTGGCACCGCCTAAAAGCGAGGAGGGGTCGATCGAGGAACCCAGTATTTTATCCATAGCTTCAAGTTAACAGAATGAGTTTGGTTCGAATTTTTCGTGCCGATCTAAGAGCTCCGATCGCTATGAGTTAGTTTGATTGAAGAATGGTTTGAAATGGTCCTTATATTTATAGCAGGAGTAACACGTCTTTTTGTTTGGAATTGAATAGTCACAACTCCCGAGAAAATTCGAGCATACATACACGAAGAAATTATCGATAAATAGTTTCGATCATAAATGGAAAAACTATGTGATACTTACAATATTACCAAGGTGCTAAAAAATACCCAAAGGGAAGTTATGTTCAAATTAGTTCATTACAAAAGCTCATCAAAATATCAAGAGTTACTCTACTACTTCTTCTTCTCCTTCATCATCGTCGTCAAAATCACTATCGTCGGAGTCGTCTTCATCACTGCTCGAGCTATCACTATCTTCGCTGCTGTCTTCACCGGTATTGTCACCAACTTCAGCAGGAGATGGAGGTCGTTCTTCTTGGTTGTCGGAATCATTTTCGATATCGACCTCTTCCTCCACTTCAGCCTCATTCTCCGATTCCGAAAAAGTAGAAGCTTCGAGCAAGTCAGGGTTAGGCATAGGGACTCCGAATTCGTTGAGAAGAGGAGTAAACTCATGATTCTGTAAATCTCCAAGGTCCGTCGGAAGGTAAGAAGGCTTATAATCTTTACCAAATATATTCTTGTAGGGGTCCATGTACGGAAGATAGTCTGAAAGTTGGCCCGGAATCCGTCCAGCTATTATCAACTGTTGAACACCTTTGTAGAAAAAGGATTGATTGACAGGGCTTGATCGCAGTCGAACAAGAGCATCGAGGAATGGGAACTCTAAAAATTCCTTTATAGCTGGAAGTTTGGCCTCTTCCCGACCTTGATTATACGAGCGCTCCGAATCCGCCTTCACTTGCGCTAATTCAGCTTTTAGGTTCTTCACTTCGAGTTCGAGGGCACTCTTCTCTCCGACCTCCACCACCAGATCCTCTTGGACCGCAGTTGTGAACTTGCCACTCTTGGCCTCTTCAAGTTCTTTCTTGGTAGCGGCAAGCTCTTTCTCCATTTCCGACACCTTAGCTTTGGCCTCAGTTAGCCGAGCCGCCGTTTGCGCATCTTCCCTCAAAATGCGTCTCAAAGCCCGATGGGCTTGGTCGGATTCTTCTTCTAATATGGCGAGTCGGTGGGTCTGATGAACGAATTTATCTCCGACCTACAAAAGAGGCAAATTACTATTTAAAGATTTTGCATGAATCGAGAATCAGAAAATACGAATTAAAGGATAACTCATACATCTTAATAAGAACGAGCAAAATCTTCGAGAATTTGGAAGCCATCCTCGAAGAAAGATTCGGTATTTTCATCTTTAAAACGTCCAGACATGAGTATCCGGATCAATTTGTCTACTGAATGTTCTCCATCGGGGCCATGATCCGAGTGAATGCTCCCATCCTCAGCATACCTGGTAGCTCACGGACCTCGGAGGTGATCTTTTATATAATCCGCTAAATCCGGCTCAGTTCTGCCAGGTCGACATTCGACAGGGCCTGGATTTCGACCAAAAGGCCTTACTCTTCTCGACGATTCAGGAACGTCGCTGTATATCTTTCGAGCAATTCGCTTCTCGATCAACTGTTGGGATTGGATATGCTTGAAAGAGTAATGGTTGTACCCAACTGCGTTAGGATCGACGGTGTTGAGTGAGAATATTGTCCGTAAACAACCAATATTTTTCGTTGGTAACGCGCCTTCGACGTCGATCCTGGGATTGTTCGGGGGCAAGGTCGAAATCACCACAGTAGAAGTGCTGGGACCGGCCGTCCCAATCTTTTTACCAGCCTTGGATTTTTTCTACTTTCTTGGCTGACCTTGGGTCTTTTTCGAAGAAGATGCCACAGTAGAGCCCGCTATAGACGTTCGAAATTGTTCAACGAGCTCAGCTGCACAGACAAAGTAAAATGAGGGTAACATGAAGAGTGAAAAGAAAATCAAGGATCAATATAAATACTCAAACGGAAGGGCAGCAACAATGGCTTGAACCTCAACAGGGGCGGCCTCGGTAGATTGGCTACCTTTTAGACAGTTTTCGACCTCATGAGTATTTCCGTATGTAAGGGCAGGGGCAGGATAAGTACACTTGCTGTGCCCGGCCAGCCGCAAGACTGCCTCTTGCGTCAGTAACGCCGTTTGGTATGGATCGGATACAAGGTCCATCAAAAATTTCGGGGACAGCAAATGAGGAAGTTTCCCTTTGAGGGACCGTTTGCCGTAGGTCCAAGTCCTTTCCCCGTCCCACTCATACGGCTTCATCTCGGACGAACCTTCTGAACCCGGAGTATCGGGACCCCGAACAAAGAAGAACTCCCTTTTCCATCCCTCGGTGTTGCTCAAAGTCATAGTCGAAAGAATTGATCTGTTCGACCTATGAGAAAAGTACACAAAGCCAGCATTCAAAGAAGTAGAGAGACTCATCTGGAAAATCTGCCAGAAGTTCTGGAAGGACGCCTCCTTCCCCTTAGCTTGCATCAAAGCAATGAATGCAACAATGTATGCAATTGAGTTCGGAAGAATTTGAGCAAGCGCAAGTGAAAAAACTACCAGAATATCCCTGAACAATGGGATGAAAGGAATACGCAACCCAAAGAGAAATTGCCTGCTATAGAAAGCTTGGCAACCCTTGGGAGGTTTGGTAACTCATTGCTTGGAAGTAGGCACAACGATGGTAAAACCTTCAGGAAGGTATTTTCCGAACTCAAGCTCCAGCTCTGCCCTACGCTCCGCTTTGTTATAAATTGTAGAAGTCTGATCGGCTCTATCCTTCGTCCAAAGTTGGTTAGAACTGCTTGAAGGTTCCACCCACTTGTTAATGGTGACGACCACTCGGCCGCCGACCTTGTATTTGGCAACTTCATTCTCACGAAGGGGTGAGAGTTCTCCCCCGACCGCTTCATCTCGGAAACCCCCTCTCCTGTGCCGGCTTCGTCATCGCTCGAGCCACGATGAACCTCTCCCTCATCTGTTTCGATGTTCGATGCGTCGCCAGAGTTTTCGGCCTTTTCATCCTCGGAGGCCTTATATTGATCTACGAGCACCAAGGGATCACTATCTGATCCCTCGCCCACCTTAGTCTTTCCTTTTCGATCTTGCGAAGAAGACATTCTTTAAATGAAAGGTTATAAGTATTTTCTGATGGTTCGAATTTTGGAACTCTTCAAATACTTTCGAACACAGTGCTCCGATCAAGGATTTGGGAATCTTTTGTAAATGAATCTTCTACGGTCAGCGAATATATATACAAGGTAAAAAAAGTAAAATTGAAAATCGAACCCCGAGTAACCGCGATGGTTGAGCTCTCCAAGCAGTAATTTTCAAAACAAGATTTTCGCGAAATTGCACTTTTGCCCCTACACTCTATGAATTTAGACTACCACATGGCTAAGCGACAAGACACGTCTCTTCAGTGAAGGAATGAACCTACTTCTCCGAGCCCAGCTTCGTTTACGCTCGAAGAAGTGGAGGAGTATTAATGAGGAATCAGAAAAATCAAACTGACCGATCACAAGACCAATACGTGGCAGTTATTAGCTAAAAAGTTCAAGACGGAAAGTTGCATCAACTAAATTTTTTTTCAACAATACCAACCATTGCTTCAGAAGATAATTCAAAGCGAGAATGTCAAGGAAATTAGCATAACGATGGATAATCATTTTAGAGTTTCCAAGATATGCACTCTTTTTCCCTGGTTCGGTTTTATCCCAATGGGTTTTTCCTTAGCTAGATTTTTAACAAGGCATATCTGAAACACTAAGTAATGGTTCGTCCCAGTCATACGGCGACATTTACTTCTCCGAGCTTCAGCTTCACTTACGCTCGAGAAGTGGGGGAGTATTGATGAGGGGTACTTTGGATGTTCTTGATAAGATAGTGCCCAGCAAGCCGATTCAATAAGTTTGTAATAGGTCTATTCTGTATGAGACAATCTTAGATTTTATAATAATACCCACGTTTATTTATATGTGTATAAGGATAAACAATGGCCAACTTCATCTCTCGCGAATACATTTAAGCGATTGGATGAAATCCTTAGATTACATTTGACTATGGGACGATTCACTTCAGTACTGAGTGCAATCATGAAACAGTCTCTAAGGTCGTAATCTTAAAACTGTTCCAGGTCATAGATTCCGAACGAGACGGGGTATCGTAGGAATCGCCAAGACTTGTACGAGTACGCATGATTCACATGGAGTGAATTTGTAGCATTTCATGAGCAAGGCATTTGAGGCCAATGCATATGAGTAGGTGGTTCAATGGAGGATTGAACGCATCGAACGACCCGAACAGAGAAACCCATTGTGGAAGTGCATGACGCATATCGGTGATGGGATGTTTCTCAAGGCTTATAATAGTGTACGATTTAGTCCTTTGACTTGAGGTGCTAGAGCGAATTCGGTGCATGAATGTGCGTACTTAGATCTAGGTATAGATCACTTAGCCTGATCATAACATGCCTAGGTTGGGTGCGTATAGTTGTGTACGCGAGTGGTTAGTACCAATATGGAATCTATTGACTCATCGTAATGGATGAGAGAATTTCCTATACGATTCTTAGATAATATATCCGAGGAATCTACGGCCATAGTCAGTGACATATTTTGAAACGGGTTTCCAAATTTGGCAGTCACACTGGAATATTATCCCGAATTAGAAAGTATAGTTATCGAGACAAATTTAGAGGTGCCGATCAATTCACACACCTTAAGTCTTGATTGGGAATGTTAGTCGATAGAAGATGAAAGGATAGTGCCCAGCAAGCCAATATTAGTTAGCTTGTTGAAGTACTGTTTTCTTATGGTTTATAATTAATACGCCCGTTCATTCATAGTATGTGAAACTGAACAATGGCCAACTTCATCTCTCGCGAACTTATCTAAGCGATTGGATGAAATCCTAAGGTCACAATAGACTATGGGACGATTCACTTCAGTACTGAGTGCAATCATGAAACAATCTCAAAGGTCGTGATCTTAAAACCGTTCCAAGTCATAGATTCCGAACGAGACGGGGTATCGTAGGAATCGCCAAGACTTGTACAAGTATGCATGATTCACATGGAGCGAATTTGTAGCGTTTCATGAGCAAGGCATTTGAGACCAGTGCATATGAGTAGGTGGTTCAATGGAGGATTGAATGCATCGAACGACCCGAACAGAGAAACCCATTGTGGAAGCGCATGACGCATATCGGTGATGGGATGTTTCTCAAGGCTTATAATAGTGTACGATTTAGTCCTTGGACTTGAGGTGCTAGGGCGAATTCCGTGCACGAGTGTGCGTACTTAGATTTGGGTACTGGTCACGTAGCCTGGCCACAAAGTGCCTAAGTTGGGTGTGTACACGACTGTACGCGAGTGGTTAGTACTAAGAAAGGATCTATCGACTCATCCTGATAAGATGAGAGAATTTCCTGTACGTTCTTCGATAATATGTTCCTAGAAATCCATGGCCATGGTTCGTGACGAATTTGGAAAGGAATTTCCAAATTTAGCAGTCACACCGGAATTATTATCCAGAATTAGAAAGTACAGTATCGAGATAATTAGAGGTGCCGATCAATTCACACACCCTAGGTCTCGATCGGGAAATCATCGTGGAAGGACCATATGTTCATGGTAGTTATAAGAGGTGAGGTTCACAATTATCAATTCACCTTTGATTGGGCTTCATGGGCTTGTGGCTAGACATCGACCATGAAGTGTAGGTACTCCTAAATTAATAGGGAAATTAATTCTAGGAGTGGTCAATTAAAAGTTGTTTAATTGATCGGAGCATTTAATTGCTCGTTAATTAAATCACGAAAGTCGTGGGCCTGCTGCCAGTTGATGGTGAACCCAGATTGTCACACACAATACAATTGGACGGTGACTGTCTTAAAGGAAAAAGCAAATGATTTAAAGTTGATAAATCAAAGTAATTGAATTATGGCATTAATTCAATTGGAGAATATTAATTAGATGTCTAATTGATTAATGTTTAATTATTAATTAGAGTTATCTGATTAATTATGAAAATAATTAAAGTAGTTAATTAATTGGAAGAATAAATAATTAACCAATTTTAGGATTGGATAATTATGGGGTTGATTTCGTAATTAACTAAAAATTGGGGATAGGGGCGATTTTGATGATTAAAGGAAGAAGAGTTTTTTCTTGGAGAATAAGCTAGAAGAGATCTATCAAATCTCACATTCCTAAGTTGATAAGGAATGAAAGATTTGGAGATTTGATAGATGTGGAAAGAAGATATCTATCAAGAGAAGGATTCTTCTCTTATAAATACTCTTCCCTCTTCTCTTCATAACAAGATTTTGACTTTGCACAAGATTCACAACACTAAAAAGCTTTTTAGAGAATAAAACTTTTGCTGAAAATTGAGAGAAAAAAATCGATTACACAAGTGATGAAAATCAGATTTTTCGACAAGAATTTTTAATAGCAAATCGCCCTCTTTACTTTACCCCAAAACCCTAGTCGCCCAAGAACAACCTTGGCCGAACCAAAACTCGACCAGATCTGCCCTGGCCGAACCCTGCTCGGTCACACAAGTCCTGTGATTCGATTCTTCCATCTGTATCTCCTAATCTCGATCAAGATCTTAAGTCCAGATCCAAAGTTCTTTACTGACAAACCTGCGAGATCCAGTTCTGAGCCTAAGACTTGTCTGGAGGAAACCACCACAAATCCGTGGTGAGGTAAATTGCGATTAACCCCCTGTGTCTAATTAATTGTTTGATTCAACCTTTTTGTATAATAAACTGTGGAGAAAGATTTATGGGACTATTAGGGACTTCGAAAAATTTTAAATTCCGCACTTTGTTGTATTGACAATCGAGCCCCACGATAGAATATCCCAACAGTGGTATCCGAGCCAACTCCATACGTTTTTATGCGAAAATGCCTGAACATAATGTGTTTTCACTGTATATGCTTGATTGTATGTATGAGAACGCGTGATAATTATGTTCTGTTGATTGATTCTTGCTTGTTATGACTGGATCTATGATTGGGTAAAATTGTCTTTTAAGATCTGTGGCGAATTTTTAGTTTTTCGAAAAATCAGGATTTTTATGCAAAAATCGCAAATCGCAAAAATTAGGGCTGAAAATTAATTTTTCTGTTTTTGGAAATTTTTGTAAAATCTGGACTGTTTCTGAAATTTCAATCGCACGGGTTTTTGGGCTGTTTTGCAATTTCCGAAAATTCAAGGACTGTTTTGTAATTTCCGAAAATTCAGGGGTCAGTTTGCAATTTGAAAATTTTCTGGATTTCAAAAGTTTATTTTCTGGTCCTTCTGTCCGAAAACTGTTTTGGGGGTAATTTGTAACTTTTCAAAAAATTTGGGGTCAAAAGTGCAATTTCTGAAAGTATAGGGGCCGAACTGCAATTTTCAAAAGTTGAAAAATCATAATCTTAATTTGAGGCAGAAAACTTGTTTTATTTATCCGAGAATTTATTTGTCATAATTAGTAGTGACTAAAAAGCAAGAATCATAGGAAGTTAGTTTTAAAAGGTAGTTTTAAAATTAAGAAAGAAATACGTAAAAGTTGTTTGCATGTTTCTTGCTCTACGTGAACTGTCTACGTGGTTTTCGATCGCGCCGAGCCTTGACCTTAGGTTAGATGTGATTGGTTTAATTTAATGCATGGTTTTTATTGGGCCTGCGAGCCTATTATTATTTTGGGCCACTTTGAGCCTTTGTAATAGAATAGGGCTTTACTGCTTTCCTAGTCTTGGATGGAGGCCCGTTTACAAGCAAGGTGGGAGCCCAAGAAGAATTGAAGGCCATGTATGCATGGTACATTGTGTAATAGCATAGGTCTTTTAAGAACCCTTTAGATTGACCAATAGGGCCAGCATCACTGGCTCGATGATGGCCTGCATAGGAGGCTCCCGATCGAAAACATATTGTGGTAGTCTTGTATGGCTTTTATTTATTAGTCGATTTATGATTGCTTGTGTGTTTGCGCGCTAGAATCTAAATCGTAAATAAAAGATAAAAGCATAATTGAAGCGGTGAGATCTCGAGGAGAGTTTCCTTAAACTTTCAAAACCGAAAATTCCCCTCTCGAATAAATATTAAGTCATATTGGGTTAAATATAAAATGATGTTTTATAAAATCCAAGCCTTCCATTAATAGGGACTAGTGCATGTTGTTTACTTATCGATAGAGGTGATCCAGAGTCTAGCACCCGAGTCGAAGAAAGGTGCAATGCACGAAATTCCTTGATTCTAGTTTTAATAAAACTTGACAAGGGTAGGGACTGGTCGGGACGTGAAGATCGACCGATAACTAGTTACGGAGAATTCATGACCGGGCCCGTTACTTATCATGATTAATGGGTTAGACTTAACGCGTAGTAACATTTATGATGTAGCAGTGCTAGATAAATGCGAAAAACGAGGCAAAATAGCTTGAAGGTTGTGTGGTAGACACAATTGGTAAAATGTATACCTACCTAGGAAATTAATTGTATGGCCACGAGTCGTGGGTGCAACTAATTGCTGCTGGGACGTCAAGACCTACTAGGAAATAGATTTTTCCCGAAACTAGAAAGGGTTATTGTTTCGATAAAATAGTGGGAGAACTTTTTCGATAAAAAGTCCAAATTTCGTTAATTATAAGTATTAATATTAAACCCTATCTGCTTATAGTTGTCTGTTTTATTGTTAGCCATTTACCATCCACTGTTCCGTTCAAAGGAGTATTAATGAATGTTAGAAGCGAAAATACTTTGGGGGCTATGATGTGCTATTATCTTCAAAGAAAGACCATGGCTGAGTTTAAGAATGTCAAAGAATATTGTTGTTACTTAACCAAGATGTTCAAACGACTCAAAAGGCTTAGAGCCCGATTGATGCTCGAAGATGAGATAGAAATTAGCACACATGGTCTTTCTGATATCTTCACTCATTTCATGCAACACTGTGATATTATGCTTGATGGAATTAAAACAAAGCAATTGCATGAGTTGTTAGACAAATATGAACAAGCTCATCTAAAAGGCCTTGGACTGTATGAAGATAATTGCCCACTGTGTAAGCACGAAAGGATAGGAAAGCTTACTGAAAAGGAATTCCTGGATAGACTTAACTACGGTATGATTTTTAAATTATACATTTGTTAAATCTTTTTTATGTAAGACATCTGATAAACTTTCATTTCTGTAAAAGAGTTTACAGCAGATGAAACAATTCCCTCTCTAACTGCAAGGAGGAAATTCCTTGAAAGGAAAATGCAAGCAACGCAGAGAGAGTTGAGGGAAAACGAATTCAGGGACTGGGTCAAGGAAGAACTGAACCTAGACATTCCTTTTTAGAAGAAGTATTTCGTATTAGCAAAAGTTTCTAGTTTTAGTTTATTTTGAGTATTATTTCAAATTTTGTACAAAACCTTATTGCTTTACCATTGAGAATGGAATTTATTTAATTAGAGCGATTTAACTTTGTACAAATATTGATGTTTTGAAACATAGAAATAAACAATGATAAACAAATCAAAACTTCGAAGACTATATGCTGAATCGAAAAACCTGGATAATCGTTCGCTGAAATGTTTATTTTGGACATTCTTCCTAAAGAAAGATTCGAAAGGAAAGTTTTTGTCTACTGTTCTTGAAATAAGGAACTTGGGTAAAACTCCGAACTTTCAAATCTTGTCTTAAAGGAATAATAACCGAAATAAAGGATTGCTAGGCATTCCAAACATTTCAAATCAATTAGAACTAAAAGCACTAGTTCAAAAGAATACTACTTCATATACTCGCGATTTTCAATCGTTAAAGTATGTTTGTACATTGTAGAAGTACAATTCTGAAACTATTGAAGTAATTCAATAGACGTTTTGGAAATGAAGTAATTAGATGCATTATGTCAAAAGCCATTTGATCTAATCAAATTTGCTGAAACATAAGCAACTGAATCCTCGATTATCTAAAGGAGAATAGAATTCTAAACAAAGCAAATCAATGAAGAAGATCGAACTTTGATGAAACTTGGTTCGACTCTCGACTGTGATCTTGCTAAAATTCCTATATTCACATTAGGGGATAGCCTCCCCTGACTCTTCAAAAGTACTTGGTCTAGTAATTTTCGAAGTAAGTTCTTACACCGCCATGTCATCTAAGACATAGCAACACACCCTTATATGAGAAATTAGATGGTAGATCTGATTCATATAAAGTTTGTGGGGTATCCGACAAAATCAATTGGATACCTGTTCTACGACAAAGAGAAACGAAAGTATCTCGTAAGAAGCTTGTTCCTCTGTTGACAATACTCTTGTCAAAGGAAATAAGTAATGTCATAGAACTTGATGAAGTCCAAGAACTGGACCCATCCCCACAAACAGTGGGAGTAAGCCCCGAAACCTACTGAACCGATCCATGCACAAATTAGTAATCTAATCAAATTCGTAAGGAACTCAAAATTCCATTTTATGAAATTGAGAAACTGGATTCTAATCCAAGATTACAAAAGAACTAGGGGATATGGCATGAAGCCATAAGATTCAAAGTGGAACTTTGACTCACCTAATGGCGATAGGTCACTCCTCAAAAGTCCTTCTAGGACCGATGAAAGTACCTTCTCCGTTTGCTACGTCAAAATCCATTTCGAAACTATTAGCCATAGAAAGGTGGTTTTCACTACCGAAGAATGACTATTGGATAGGAATCCTGCATCTCACAATTGAAAATTGATGAGAAGATCTCTATTCAAATCCAAAGGTCAATCTGTGACTTTTTCCCAAACTTGGAACATGCAACTTGATAAGTCAATCAAGAATGTTGAAGTTGTCAAAAGGCATATGGATTCCAAATGCGCAAAAGGATCAGTGGGAGCATAGTTAAAATTCGCAACGCAACGAGATGTTGATCTACACATCAAGTACGATATAAGAATATCAGAGAAGCACAGACGAAAGCGTGTTATTCACGCAATTTTCCATGATAAGATTTGGGAATTACATCTCACGTACTGGCAATACGTATTTATAGAGATAAAAGCGAAGTAGATGTTGCAATTCACCAAATCAAAGTACAAAGACTAAATATTGATTAAATTCAATATGGAAGAATCCAAGAAAAGATTAGTTCCAAAGAGACAAAAATTTCTCTTACTTATTTAATGAGCCCTAAATTTAATAAGTAAAGAATTAAATGTCTTAAGAAGCCTTATGCTTTAGCATTTGGATTGCATGTAGCATGCAAAGTCTTGTACTAGACCCGACCCATCAAAATGCTTTGATCATTCAAGAGCTGCTGATAGTCGAACACCAGTAAAGGACACTGGACTACCATTAAAGCAATCCTCGAAGATAATTAAAGGATATAATGCTGGTATGTGGTAGTAATAGAAAATTGAAAACCTCGAAGGATTTATAGATTCGAGATTTCTAGTCTGAAGTGGATGATTTATTATGTCTCGATGAAGCGAAGGTAAATTGGAAGAAATTCCAATAGTATACCATTGCCGACTCAATTAGAATTATAGCACCATTGTGATGCTGCACAAGAGAGAGTGTTTAGATGAGAAACATTCGTCCAATGATTGGATGAATTACCTAGCATGGCAAAAGCCTGTCGTAATCTTAACCGATTTAAACAAGGCAATTGCTCAATGAAAGGAAACGAGATCTCATCGATGATCTGAACACAATATCATATGATTGAACAAGTCATAGATAACTGAGACGCGTAAAGTACTACGTTATCTCAACAAAGACAAACTTAGCAGATCCACTAATTAAGCCCTTTCACAAATGGGTTCGAGGGACATCTTGGTATAGATGGGTCTTAGAAATGTTGTGATTGGCTTTAGGGCAAGTGGGAGATTGAAAGGATAGTGCCCAGCAAGCCAATATTAATCAGTACTGAGTGCAATCATTAATCAGTCTCAAAGGTCGTGATCTTAAAACCGTTCGAAGTCATAGATTCCGAACGAGACGGGGTATCGTAGGAATCGCCAAGACTTGTACAAGTATGCATGATTCACATGGAGTGAATTTGTAGCGTTTCATGAGCAAGGCATTTGAGGCCAGTGCATATGAGTAGGTGGTTCAATGAAGGATTGAATGCATCGAACGACCCGAACAGAGAAACCCATTGTGGAAGCGCATGATGCATATCGGTGATGGGATGTTTCTCAAGGCTTATAATAGTGTACGATTTAGTCCTTGGACTTGAGGTGCTAGGGCGAATTCGGTGCACGAGTGTGCGTACTTAGATTTAGGTACTGGTCACGTAGCCTGGCCACAAAGTGCCTAAGTTGGGTGCGTACACGACTGTACGCGAGTGGTTAGTACTAAGAAAGGATCTATCGACTCATCCTGATAAGATGAGAGAATTTCCTGTACGTTCTTCGATAATATGTTCCTAGAAATCCATGGCCATGGTTGGTGACGAATTTGGAAAGGAATTTCCAAATTTAGCAGTCACACCGGAATTATTATCCAGAATTAGAAAGTACAGTATCGAGATAATTAGAGGTGCCGATCAATTCACACACCCTAGGTCTCGATCGGGAAATCATCGTGGAAGGACCGTATGTACATGGTAGTTATAAGAGGTGAGGTTCACAATTATCAATTCACCTTTGATTGGGCTTCATGGGCTTGTGGCTAGACATCGACCATGAAGTGTAGGTACTCCTAAATTAATAGGGAAATTAATTCTAGGAGTGGTCAATTAAACGTTGTTTAATTGATCGGAGCATTTAATTGCTCGTTAATTAAATCACGAAAGTCGTGGGCCTGCTGCCAGTTGATGGTGAACCCAGAGGGTCACACACAATACAATTGGACGGTGATTGTCTTAAAGGAAAAAGCAAATGATTTAAAGTTGTTAAATCAAAGTAATTGAATTATGGCATTAATTCAATTGGAGAATATTACTTAGATGTCTAATTGATTAATGTTTACTTAATTAATTAGAGTTATCTGATTAATTATGAAATTAATTAAAGTAGTTAATTAATTGGAAGAATAAATAATTAACCAATTTTAGGATTGGATAATTATGGGGTTGATTTCGTAATTAACTAGAAATTGGGGATAGGGGCGATTTTGATGATTAAAGGAAGAAGAGTTTTTTCTTGGAGAATAAGCTAGAAGAGATCTATCAAATCTCACATTCCTAAGTTGATAAGGAATGAAAGATTTCGAGATTAGATAGATGAGGAAAGAAGATATCTATCAAGAGAAGGATTCTTCTTTTATAAATACTCTTCCCTCTTCTCTTCATAACAAGACTTTGACTTTTACACAAGATTCACAACACTAAAAAGCTTTTGAGAGAATAAAACTTTTGCTGAAAATTGAGAGAGAAAAATCGATTACACAAGTGATGAAAATCAGATTTTTCGACAAGAAAATCTCCCTCTTTACTTTCGCCCCAAAACCCTAGTCGCCCAAGATCAACCTTGGCCGAACCAAAACTCGACCAGATCTGCCCTGGCCGAACCCTTCTCGATCACACAAGTCCTGTGATTCGATTCTTCCATCTGTATCTCCTAATCTCGATCAAGATCTTAAGTCTAGATCCAAAGTCCTTTACTGACAAACCTGCGAGATCCAGTTCTGAGCCTAAGACTGAGCCTAAGACTTGTAGGCGTCACTATAATCCAGTTGGTGTGGACTAAACTTTGGAGGTGAGACACATGGATAACTCAAGCTGTGGATCGAACCAAACACCTGGAGGAAACCACCACAAATCCGTGGTGAGGTAAATTGCGATTAACCCCCTGTGTTTAATTAATTGTTTGATTCAACCTTTTCGTATAATAAACTGTGGAGAAAGATTTATGGGACTATTAGGGACTTCGAAAAATTTTAAATTCCGCACTTTGTTGTATTGACAATCGAGCCCCACGATAGAATATCCCAACAGAAGAACCGTATGTACATGGCAGTTATAAGAGAGACGAGGTTCACAAATATCAATTTACCTGAAGTTGGGCTTCATGGGCTTGTGGCTAGACATCGACCATGAAGTGTAGGTACTCCTGAATTAATAGAGGATTTAATTCTAGGAGTGGTCAATTAAAGGTTGTTTAATTGACCGTATCAATTTATTGTTCGTAAATTAAATCACGAAAAATTCGTGGGCCTGCTGCCAATTGATGGTGAACCCAGAGGGTCACACACAATACAATTGGACGTTGACTATTATAAAAGGATATAAAAGGAATTAATTGATTTAAAGGTAATTAAATCAATTAAATGAATTAATGTGTTAATTCAAGTGGGAGATTAATTAATTAGTTGATTTAATTAGATTGCTAATTAATTAATTAAAGAAAATATTAATTTATTAATATGGATTGGGTTTTTAATTAAAGGAGTTAATTAAAAGAAGGCTTGCAAGACATGGGCCTTTAATTAAAATCCCATAAGGAGTCTTGCAAACCTAGGTCAAGTAGAGGCTTATAAATAGAGTTCTACCAGAGCTCAGAAACACAACACCTAAGCACAAAACCCTAGCCTCTCTCTTGCACCTAGCCGCCGCCGCCCAACCCTGCGTCGCCAACTGCAAGCCGCTGCCAACCTCTGGCCGTGAGCTTCCAAACACCGCCGCAAGTCCTCCCTTGTTCCACCGTGCTAGATCTTGCTCTGCCAAGTAGATCTGCACAGACCTGTAACAAATCTCCTAGATCCAGTTCTGAGCCTATGACTAGGAGGTGTCACCAGAATCCAATTGGTGTGGACTAAACTCTGGAGGTGAGACATTTGAATTACTCCCGTGAACCAAAATCAGAATCAGAGTTGGAGGTTGCCACCACCTAGTGTGGTGAGGTAAAAATCGAAACCCCCTTGTTTTATATATTGTGTGTTTTGTTTGATGTTTTCATATACATAATATGGAGATCTTATATATGGGACCTTGGGTGCTTCGAAATTTTTTAAAATTCCGCACTTTTGTTGTTCTGACAATCGAGGCAAACCCAACAGTGGTATCAGAGCCAACTCCATACTTATTATACTAAAAGCCTGAACATAATGTGTGTTCACCATATATGTTTAATTATGTATATGTAAACACGTGTTAATTATGTTCTGTAAGTTGATTCTTGCTTGTTATGACTGGATCTATGATTGGGTAAAACTGCTTTTTCAGATCTGTGGCGAATTTATAGTTTTTGAAAACTTCAGGACTTTTGTGCAATAAAATCTCATATTAGGGTTTTAAAGGGCTTAAAATTCGAATTTTTAGAATCAGGAAATTTCCAAATATACTGGACTGTTTTGCAAATCTGGTCGCATTGCTTTTTGGGGTCGTTTTGTAATTTCCAAAAGTTTTGGGAATTTTTTGCAATTACCGAAACTTCAGGGGTCTGTTTGAAAAATTGAAAATTTTCATAATTCAAAATTTTATTTTCTGGTCTGCTGCCCGAATCTGTTCTGGGGTGTTTTGTAACTTTTTAAAAGTTTTGGGGTCAAAGTGCAATTTTCAAAAGTTGAGGGGCAAAAATGCAATTTTCAAAAGTTGAAAAACAGAATCTGAATTTGAGCAGAAAATTTATTTTTGTTTACCCGAATATTTATTTTGTCATAATTAATAGTGACTAAAAGGTAAGAATCATAGGAAGTTAGTTTTAAAAGGTTGTTTTAAAATTAAGAGAGAAATAGGTAAAGGAGGTTTGCATGTTTCTTGCTCTACGTGAACTGTTTACGTGGTTTTCGATCGAGCCGAGCCTTGACCTTAGGGTAGATGTGATTGGTTTAATTTAATGTTTTGGCTTTTAATTGGGCCTGCAAGCCTATTATATTTTTAGGCCACTTTGAGCATTTGTAATAGAATAGTGTTTTACTGCTTTCTTAGTTTAGGATGAAGGCCCGTTTACAAGCAATGTGGGAGCCCAAGAAGATATGAAAGCCATGTATGTATGGTACATTGTGTAATAGCATAGGCCTGTTTGCCAAACCTTTAGATTGACCAATAGGGCCAACATCATTGGCTCGATGATGGCCTGCATAGGAGGCTCCCAATCGAAAACATATTGTGGTAGTACGCATGCTAGGCTTGTATGACTTTAATTTATTTGTCAATTTATATTTAGCTTGTATGAGATGCGCGCTAGAATCTAGATCATAATAAAAGATAAAGCATAATTGAATCGGTGAGATCTCGAGGAGAGTTAGTATAACTTTCAAACCCGAAATTCCCCTCTCGAATTTAATATTAAGTCTATTGGGTACATTTAAAATGAAGTTTTAAAGATCCAAGCCTTCCGTCAATAGGAACTAGTGTATGTTGTCTACTTATTGACAGAGGTGATCCAGAGTCTGGCACCCGAGTCAAGAAAGGGACAATACACGAAATTCCTTGACTCGTGTTTTTAACTAAACTCAACAAGGGTGAGGACTAGTCGGGATGTGAAGATCGACCGATAACTAGTTACGTAGAATTCACGACCGGGCCCGTTGCTCATCATGATTGATGGGTTCTACTTAACGATTAGTAGCACTTATGATGTAGCAGTGCTAGATAAATGTGAAAACCGAGGCAAAATAGCTTGAAGGTTGTGAGGTGCCACAATTGGTAAAAGTATACCTACCTGGAGAATTGATTGTATGGCCACGAGTCGTGGGTGCAATTAATTGTTGTTGGGACGTCAAGACCTGTTAGGAATTAAATTTCCCGAGCAATCAAATGGGTGATTGTTTCGATAAAATAGTGGGAGAACTTTTTCGAAAACAAGTCCAAAATTCGATAATTATAAGTATTAGACATAAGATCATTTAGCTAAACATTGTCTTCTTTCCATTTGTAGATATTAAGTACAATGTCTAAGAATCCATTATCTGTTATCCTCGACGCAAACAAGTTGAATGGCTCAAACTTTGTCGACTGGCTAAGAAATCTTAGAATTGTCCTCGACTCCGAGTGACGAAGCTATGTGCTCGACACACCCATGCCTGCTGCACCCGCAGCACGAGCTACTGAGGAACAACGAACCGCCCATGCTAAAAGGGTTGATGATGATCTTCAGGTTCGCCGCCTCATGGTAGCCTTGATGTTGAATGAACTGCAGAAACAGCATGCTGAAATACCGCTTGCTAGAGATATACTTCTCCATCTCTAGCAGATGTTTGGAGAGAGGTCTCGCACCGAAAGGTTCGCGACCACTAAGGAGCTGTTTTATCTCAAGATGGCTAAGGGAAGCAGTGTCAAGGATCACTGTTTGCGTTTCATCAACCTGGTTGAAAAACTAGGACGATTGGACGTGGACTTGCAAGCTGATCTTAGCACTGACCTCCTCCTCCATACGCTGCCCCGTTCTTATGACCAGTTCGTGTTGAACTTCAACATGGAGGATAAAACCCTCGCTCTTCACTAACTGACCAATTTGTTAGTAACGGCAGAATCAACTCTCAAAAAAGAGAAGCCGATAATGATTGCACACCAATTGAAGGCTGCAAAGCCCAAGAGAGGTAAGAAGAAGAAGAAGGTGTTTTCTTCGAAGGCAGTCACAAAGGTGGTCGAAAAGAAGCGCAAAAGCCCAGAAGACGAATGCTTCCACTGCATGAAAATAGGGCACTGGAAAAGGAATTGCTCAGACTACCTAAAGATGAAACTGGTAGCCAAAGGTATTTTCTTGGTTAAAGTTAATATTTCTATTAACTGTGCATCGTGGGTGTTAGACACCGCAGCAGGTTCTCATATCTGCAATGATTTGCAGGTGATGGGAGCAGTAAGATATCTGAAGCCTGGGGATAGAATCCTGCATTTTGGAAACAGAGCTAGGATCTCCGCTGAGGCTATAGGAGACGTGGAATTAGTTTTAGGGAATTTTACTTTGGTTTTAAAAGACTGTTTGTACGTACCGACAATAATTAAGAACATCATTTCGATTCCGATGTTAGACATTGATGGTTTTAATTTTTCCATTGAAAATGGATCATTTTGCACATTTAAAGGTGGTTTAATGTATGCTCGTGGTACTTTGATAGATGGTCTGTATTCCCTAGAACCTATAAATTCCAACGTCATGCACATTCAATCTAGAAAAAGGAAATATGATATCAAACTCCACAACTTTGGCACGCTAGACTTGGACATATTTCGAAGAGTAGGATTCAAAAGTTGGTTTCATCTAAGGCTCTTGAAATAAAGAACATTGATGAACTCCCAACTTGCGAATCTTGTCTCAAAGGAAAGATGACCAAATCACCCTTCACAGGGAATCCCGAGCGAACCAAGCAAACATTGGATTCAATCCATACTGTCGTTTGTGGACCATTGAGTGTCAATGCGAGAGGAGGATTCTCGTACTTCGTAACATTCACCGACAATTTTAGTCGTTATGGATATGTGTATCTTATGAAACACAAATCCGAAACTTTTGAGAAATTCAAAGAGTTTCGAATGGAAGTAGAGAACCAACTTGGGCATAGTATTAAAGCACTTCGATCTGACAGAGGTGGTGAGTACTTAAGCCAAGAATTCCTCGATTATCTGAAAGAGAATGGAATTCTCGCACATCGAACTCCCCCTAGGATGCCCCAACTCAATGGAGTGTCTGAGCGGAGGAACCGAACATTGTTAGTCATGGTTCGTTCCATAATGAGCTTCGCTGATCTCCCCTTTTCATTTTGGGGCTTAGCCCTATTAACTGCCTCGAAGATACTGAACATTGTACCTTCGAAGTCAGTGCCAACAACACCGCACCAAGTACGGTATGGTAAAGCACCCGTGTATTCGTATCTACGAGTATGGGGATCTCCAGTGTATGTAAAGAACAAGAAGGGAGATAAGCTAGATAGTAGATCTAGTTTGTGCAAATTTATGGGTATCCAAAGGAATCCATTGGATACCTGTTCTTCGATCCTAAAGAACGTAATACGTTCGTGTCTAGGAACGCCCACTTCTTGGAAGAGGATTTCCTCACCAATCGAAATGGGACAATCGAAGAACTTGATGAAGTCGAGGAATCGGACCCATCCCCACAAACAGTGGGAGCTTAACCAGAATTTACTGAACCTACTAGTACACCTACTCTTCGAAGGTCTGATCGAATTCGTAAGGAGCCAGAGCGATTTGGTTTCATTCACGAAAACGAGAAACTGGAAAATGATCCAAGGACCTATCAAGAAGCGATGTCAGACATAGACTCGGGTGCATGGCTCGGAGCCGTGCAATCCGAAATGGATTCCATGCATTCCAACAAGGTTTGGACCTTGGTCGATCCACCTGAGGGAACTATCCCTGTAGGATGCAAATGGATCTTCAAGCGCAAGCTTGGAATGAATGGAGAGGTATTAACTCATAAAGCTCGCTTAGTGGCGAAAGGGTATTCTCAAAGGCCTGGAAAAGACTATGAGGAAACCTTCTCTCCCGTGGCGATGTCGAAATCCATTCGGATACTGCTTGCCATAGCCGCGTGGCATGATTACGAAAGGAAGTGAGCACAAACTGTGTAAGCTTCAAAGGTCAATTTATGGCCTCAAACAGGCGTCCCGAACCTGGAACATACGATTTGATGAGACAGTCAAAGCATTTGGCTTTATCAAAAAGTATATGAACCTTGTGTGTACAAGAAGAATAGTGGGAGTTCTATACAATTCATTGTTTTGTACGTCGATGACATTTTGTTAATCTGAGACGATATCAAGATGTTAGCACAGACTAAAGCGTGGTTATCCGCGCAGTTCTCCATGAAAGATATGGGAGACGCATCTTACGTATTGGGAATACGTATCTATAGGGATATATCGAAGAAGATGATAGGACTCTCCCAATCTCAGTACATTACCACAATTTTGAAGAGATTCAAAATGAAAGAATCCAAGAGAGGATTGCTTCCAATGACACATGGTATCTCTCTTTCTAAGTCAATGTGCCCTACAACCGACGAAGAAAAGACGAGAATGTCTCTCATACCTTATGCCTCTGCTATAGGGAGCATTATGTATGCAATGTTGTGTACTCGACCAGACATAGCACACGCTCTAAGTGTAACGAGCCGCTATCAGTCAAATCCAGGTGAAGAACACTGGACTGCTGTAAAAGCAATCCTAAAGTACCTGCGAAGGACTAAGGATATGGTTTTGGTCTATGGTGGTAGTGGAGAACTGAAACTTGAAGGATTCATTGATTCGAGTTTCCAGTCTGACGTGGATGACTTCAAATCCAACTCTGGATACATATTCCGCATTAATGGTGGAGCGGTCAGTTGGAAAAAACTGTAAACAGTCTACCACTGCCGACTCAACCACAGAAGCAGAATATATCGCACCATCAGATGCAGCAAAGGAAAGTGTATGAATGAAAAACTTCCTCCAAGAACTGGAAGTTGTTCCTAGCATTGCTGAACCTGTAGTAGTCTTCCGTGACAACAATGGGGCAATAGCTCAAGCGAAGGAGCCGAGATCACACCATCAATCCAAACACGTACAGAGAAAATACCACTTGATCAGGTAGATCATTGGTAGAAGAGACATGCACATGGAGTATGTCAAATCAGAAGACAACATGGCTGACCCACTAACTAAGCCACTTTCACAAAAGGCGTTCGATAGTCATCTAGAGAGGATGGGTCTTAGGAACATTTGTGAATGGCTTTAGGGCAAGTGGGAGATTGATAGGATAGTGTCCAGCAAGCCGATTCAATAAGCTTGTAATAGGTCTATTCTGTATGAGACAATCTTTGATTTTATAATAATACGCACGTTTATTTATGTCTATAAGGATAAACAATGGCCAACTTCATCTCTCACGAATACATTTAAGCGATTGGATGAAATCCTTAGATTACATTTGACTATGGGACGATTCACTTCAGTACTGAGTGCGATCATGAAACAGTCTCTAAGGTCGTAATCTTAAAACTGTTCCAAGTCATAGATTCCGAACGAGACGAGGTATCGTAGGAATCGCCAAGACTTGTACGAGTATGCATGATTCACATGGAGTGAGTTTGTAGCATTTCATGAGCAAGGCATTTAAGGCCAGTGCATATGAGTAGGTGGTTCAATGGAGGATTAAATGCATCGAACGACACGAACAGGGAAACCCATTGTGCAAGCGCATGATGCATATCGGTGATGGGATGTTTCTCAAGGCTTATAATAGTGTACGATTTAGTCCTTTGACTTGAGGTGCTAGGGCGAATTCGGAATGTGCGTACATAGATCTAGGTATAGATCACTTAGCCTGATCATAACATGCCTAGGTTGGGTGCTTTTAGTTGTGTACGCGAGTGGTTAGTACCAATATGGAATCTGTTGACTCATCGTAATGGATTAGAGAATTTCCTATACGATTCTGAGATAATATATCCGAGGAATCTACGGCTGTAGTCGGTGACAGTTTTGGAAAGGGGTTTCCAAATTTGGCAGTCACACTGGAATATTATCCCGAATTAGAAAGTATAGTTATCGAGACAAATTTAGAGGTGCCGATCAATTCACACACCCTAAGTCTTGATTGGGAATATTAGTCGATAGAAGGACCGTATGTACATGGCAGTTATAAGAGAGACGAGGTTCACAAATACCAATTCACCTGAAGTTGGGCTTCATGGGCTTGTGGCTAGACATCGACCATGAAGTGTAGGTACTCCTGAATTAATAGAGGATTTTATTCTAGGAGTGGTCAATTAAATGTTGTTTAATTGACCGGAGCAATTTATTGTTCGTAAATTAAATCACGAGGAATTCGTGGGCCTACTGCCAATTGATGGTGAACCCAGAGGGTCACACACAATATAATTGGACGGTGACTGTTATAAAAGGGTGTAAAAGGAATTAATTGATTTAAAGGTAATTAAATCAATTAAATGAATTAAAGTGTTAATTCAAGTGGGAGATTAATAAATTAGTTGATTTAATTAAATTGCTAATTAATTAATTAAAGGAAATATTAATTTATTAATATGGATTGGGTTTTTAATTAAAGTAGTTAATTAAAAGAAGGCTTGCAAGACATGGGCCTTTAATTAAAAGCCCATAAGCAGTCTTGCAAACCTAGGTCAAGTAGAAGCTTATAAATAGAGATCTACCAGAGCTCAGAAACACAACACCTAAGCACAAAACCCTAGCCTATCTCTTGCACCTAGCCACCGCCATCCTCTGGCAGTGAGCTTCCAAACACCGACGTAATTCCTCCCTTGTTCCACCGTGCTAGATTTTGCTCTGCCAAGTAGATCTGCACAGACATGCAATAACAAATCTCCTAGATCCAATTCTGAGCCTACGACTATGAGGTGTCACCAGAATCCAATTGGTGTGGACTAAACTCTGGAGGTGAGACATTTGGATCACTCCCGTGAACCAGAATCAGAATCAGAGTTGGAGGTTGCCACCACCTAGCCTGTGGTGAGGTAAAAATCGATACCCCCTTGTTTTAATACATTGTGTGTTTTGTTTCATGCTTTCGTATACATAATATGGAGATCTTATATATTGGACGTTGGGTGCTTCAAAAAATTTTAAAATTTCGCACTTTTGTTGTTCTGACAATCGAGGCAAACCCAACAGTTCTATTTTAGGGAGGCATTCCACGATTAGAAATAGCAACATCCGACCTCGAAGACTTGTCGGCTGATCACCAATGCTATACAAATTACTCCGATCACAGGACAAGAGGTTCATGCTCGGATTCCACTGTTGGGCCGACCCCAGGCCCAAGCCTATGGGCTGAGAAATACACCACTGCGGTTGGTTCAGCTAGCACACCGATTCCACTATAAATACCGCAAGCATTTATGATCCCAAAAATGGCACAATTCCCCAGGTGCTCCCAATTCGAACATAGTGCTCAGGGCTTCCTCTAAATTGTATTTTCGATCATGCTGTATCTATTAATTCTCTAGCTTGTACGACATTTAATAATGCCTAAACAGGACCTCGAAATACATTGTAACCTTCGAAAATATACATATTTAACCCCCCTCATTGGCACTTTACACCTTTATCATCTTTATATTTCCTTATTGATCCCCCGACGAACCACGTCAGATCAGTGCGACTTACCAAAGACTAGTTAACTTAATGTTTATGGAGTTAATTGGAGAAGTAATGGTAGTTTACGTAGACGACATGCTGGTAAAAAGCGTGAACGAAGCTGATCACGTCAAACACCTGGACCGATGCTTCAGGATTTTGAGAAAATAACGTATGAAACTGAACCCTGCCAAATGCACTTTCGGAGTAAAGTCTGGAAAATTCATGGGATATATGGTTCATCAACGGGGAATCGAAGCAAACCCCGAAAAGATCAGGGTCATAACTGAAATGAAACCGCCTAGAACAATCTCTCAAGTACAGAGCTTAAGATTGTAGCACTGAACAGGTTAATATCCAAGTCAGCAGACAGAAGTTTGCCGTTCTTTGAAACATTAAGAAAAGCAAAGAACTTTCTGTGGACTGAAGAGTGTGATCAAGCCTTTAACCAATTAAAGGAATATCTGACTTCATCGCCGCTATTAGCCAAACTGACTAAAGGACAACCATTATACATATACATATCCATCTTCGAGGTAGCAATAAGGTCGGTGTTGGTAAAGATAGAGGGGTCAGAAAATAAGCCTGTTTATTACCTAAGTAAATTGTTACAAGGTGCTGAAAAGAATTACTTAGAGATAGAAAAGTTTGCCTTAGCTTTGGTGGTCGCTGCTAGGAAGCTTCGACCATATTTTCTAACATATAAGATAGTCGTACTCACGAATCAACCACTGAGGCAGGTTCTGGCAAAACCAGAGACGTCTTGGAGATTAATCAAATGGGCAATCGAATTAGGACAATTTGAAATCGAGTATAGACTAAGAACTTCAATTAAGGCACAAGTACCTACTGACTTCCCCTTGGAAGCTCCGACCTCAACACCAACTACCAACGGTACGACAAGTTGTGACAAATATATTATGATTGTCGAAAATCCTACTTGGTTAATGCTTGTCGACGGTGCCTCACATAGGGAAGAAGGGGGAGTAGGGATTAACTTTACCGGACCAGAGAAGGAAGATTTGAACTATGCAATAACTTTAGACTTCATGGTGACCAATAATGAGGAAGAGTACGAGGCATTGATTGCTGGAATGGAGATGGCGATAAGGGCAAACATCAGAAGCCTGAAAGTGTTAACTGACTCGGAATTGGTCCAAAGACAAATAGAAGGACTTTACGAGACAAAGGAGTACAACATGGTAAAGTACCTCGCTAGGGTAAAAGAACTGGCAGAGAAATTCAACAAGTTCGAAATACAGAACGTACCACGCTCGGAAAACAAGTGGGTGTACCAGCTCTCATGATTCACAGGGTCTAGAGATGGTCGAACAGAAAGGGTAATCACTTGGCTGATCTCCAACACCTCAGCAATTGATATCGACAACACACCCATCCCCGAGGTGATGGAAATTGATGTTGCGGATGAAAGTTGGATGACTCCCATGATGGAATATCTTTTGGAAGGAACCTTGCCCACAGATCAGAATACAGCTCGAAAAATAAAGTATCGAGCACCTAGGTACACGATCCTATACGGAAAGCTTTACAGGAGGTCGGTCTCCGGAATTTTACTAAAATGCATTTCTGAACCCCAAGTCCCGGAGATACTTCAAGAGATTCATGAAGGGGAAGCAGGAAATCATAGTGGGGCCAGAGCATTGGCCTTAAAATGTCTACGAATAGGATACTATTGGCCAAACCTGAACAACGATGCTTTTGACTATGTGAAGAAATGCCACCACTGCCAGATTCATGCAAACATAACTCACGAACCGGCTGAAAAGATGCACCCCGTACCTGTATGCTGGCATTTTGATCAATGGGAAATCGACATCGCGAGGCCTTTCCTAGTTGCCAGGTCAAAGAAAAGCTATGTTTTAGTAGCGGTGAAATATTTCAGCAAATGGATAGAATGTATAGCTTTGGCACGAATCACACAATTTCAAGTTATTAATTTCTTGTGGATATTTATAGTATGTAGATTCGGCATTCCTCGAGTCTTAATCTCCGATAATGGAACCCAATTCGCGGGGAAACAAGTACTGGACTGGTGCTCGAAATTTGGAATTCAACAGAACTTTACCTCGGTATGACACCCAAGAGCGAATGGTCAAACTGAGGTGGCTAACCGTGAGATAATTAAATCCCTAGAAAAAATACTGGGGGCAGCAAAGGGAAAATGGTTGGATGAACTTCCCGGAGTACTTTGGGCAAATCGAACAACTGTAAAAGCATCCACCGGCGAGACCCCTTTCAGTTTAGTTTACGGTTCAGAAGCTGTAATTCCAGTCGAAGCTTTGATCCCAAGCCCGAGGATTGAGATGTATGAAAGCAAAGAGAATGAAATGACTAGAAAAAACGATATCGATCTAACTGAGTCATTAAGAGAAAAAGCTGCAGTACGCTTACAAGTCACCAAGTCCAACATGGAAAAAGCCTACAATCAAAGGGTACGTATACGATCTTTTAAGGAAGGGGACTTAGTACTGAAAAAGGTGGAGGTCTCCAAACATGTGGGAAAATTGCAACAAAATTGGGACGAACCTTACATCGTCATTGATGTAGAAAAAAAGGGCTCGTACAAGATCGCGCACATGGATGGAACACCCTTGCCTAGAACTTGGAATGCTGTCAACCTAAGGAGATACTATGGACGCTAGCGAAATACTCCTTAGAGTTATTCTTCTATTTTTTTGTCTTTATTTACGTAGTAATTATCTTTTATTTTGGTTCTACCAACTATTCAATAAAATGCAATGAAAAGCTTTTGCTTGATTCTTCAAAATATTTTTCAAAGAATATGATACCCGTTTATGCTGAAGAGGCTAAAACCAATAATTAGTTCCATGGCCTGAAACTGACTCAGTAAAACCGATTGGGTCGGTAAACACTCGTCGATCTACAAATATGGAGCAATAAAGGTTGAAGCCAATAATTGGTAAAAAACCTAAGTACTGACAGAGTAAAACCGATTGGATCGGTAAACACTCGTCGATCTACAAATATCGAACAATAAAGGTTGAAGCCGATAATTGGTAAAAAAACCTAAGTACTGACAGAATAAAACTGATTGGGTCGGTAAACACTCGTCGATCTACAAATATCGAACAATAAAGGTTGAAGCCAATAATTGGTACGAGTAAAACCGATTGGATCGGTAAACACTCGTCGATCTACAAATACCGAACAATAAAGGTTGAAGCCAATAATTGGTAAAAAACCTAAGTACTGACAGAGTAAAACCGATTAGGTCGGTAAACACTCGTCGATCTACAAATATCGAACAATAAAGGTTAAAACCAATAATTGGTAGAAAACCTAAGTGCTAAATTGAGTAAAACCGACTAGGTTGGAAAACACTCAACGATCTCCAAACTACGACTTAACAAGGGTTAAAACCAACTATTGCAGTCAATATAATGATCAACACTGTAAATAAAAACATATGCAACAGAGAATATAAAGATTTTATTGAAATCATTTGTATACAAGTATATCTTTGGCTTTACAGGTGGTTATAAATACAAAAATAGAAAATCCTATAAGTTGGAACCTTCCACGACAATGTCCACGGAAACATCAATCTCCTCCCTAGTCCCTCGACATTCTTCTTCAACCACCTAAGAAGCATGCTGCTCAGGATGGTCGACTTCTTTAGTTCGATGGCCAGGCTCGGAAGATCTACGTTCCTTACGGTCAGACAACCTCTAAAAAGCCTGATAGCTTGTAGCGGTTATTCTACCGAAACGAGATCCCGCTTGAGAGATTCCTGCAGTTGTTCGTCCAAAGCAAGATCCTGCACGGACCACCGTGAAAGTGAAAATCTACCAGCACACCCCAGCAGGGAAGCACTTCGGAGGTAACCTCCAAGAAAGAGGATGCCCGGTAGAGATGAACCCTCCATGTGCTGATCAAATACCATGGACCTCAACCCATTGAAGACCAAGGCAGAGGTCACATGGGACTCGTCAGTACTAGGTAGGGCGTTAATGGGACTTGTCAGCACTAGGCAAGATGATGAATGAGTAATCATGATATGAATAGTTGTGGTAATGCGATTTTTTGAAGATTATGGGATCACTCGGCAAAGTGAAGCTTGAGGAAATTGAATTTTCCATTTGTACGGTATGAGTGAAAATGGTAAATGAGTTGTTACCTATTTATAGGAATATCTAAGTTGATCCTACGGATGGGGACCAATTAAATCAACGGGGGAGAAATGGACTTATTAACTCCCCACATTTAATGCGAGTAAGTTGGAACTACAGGAAGGTAAGTCGATAAAACTACTCGATAAAAATGAATGACCGTAATCGAAACGATTAACATGTCAAGATTGATCAGCGACCTTTCGATAGGTCGACTAAAATGGAAAAGAAGAAGGCATCACTACTCAAACTACCAGATCCGTTGTTATTACGATTTAGTACATAGCGAAAATGCTGAGAATACGAAATAGTGGATCGTTTTGAAAACTTATGTGAACCCAATAACACAGAATCCGACTCTCCTACTAGAGTCCGAGAAATCTGACAAAGTATTAAGAGCAGCAGTCTTTCTTACTAAGATAGATGAACTCGTCACTGCCTAATATCCCAAAGAATTGCTTAAGGAGGTCTTGACCAACTGGATCTAAGTAACGGTTCTACATTTTCCAATTCCTCCCACACCAAATATTGGCCATGATGGCATGATACGTACAATGGTTGCTGTATTTGGGGAATATGAAATTCACAATCTGTACACAGATACATTGATTATGAAGAAAATAAGGGTTTCTATATTAGAAGAATAAAATCCCTAGGATGCGACTTTATATATAGATCTCCGAAAAAGACAAAATAATGTCTAGAAACGCCAGACGATCGACTATCGACATGGATAATAGGTCTAAATCTCCGACAAAGTCAAATTTTGGACACATGGATGAACTGTTCGGATAAAATATCAAGGACAAATTTTCGATCAAGTTCTAAAGACTTACATGACTCGGTTGTACATCAGACATGAAATGCGGACTACATATTTTCATATAAGTTAACGACGATTAGATTAACTGATAGGATAGTGTCCAGCAAGCCAATTCAATAAGCTTGTAATAGGTCTATTCTGTATGTGACAATTTTGATTTTATAATAATACGCACGTTTATTTATATGTGTATAAGGATAAACAATGGCCAACTTCATCTCTCGCGAATACATTTAAGCGATTGGATGAAATCCTTAGATTACATTTAGACTATGGGATGATTCACTTCAGTACTGAGTGCAATCATGAAACAGTCCTTAAGGTCGTAATCTTAAAACTGTTACAAGTCATAGATTCCGAACGAGACGGGGTATCGTAAGAATCGCCAAGGCTTGTACGAGTATGCATGATTCACATGGAGTGAATTTGTAGCGTTTCATGAGCAAGGCATTTGAGGCCAGTGCATATGAGTAGGTGGTTCAATGGTTGATTGAACGCATCGAACGACCCGAACAGAGAAACCCATTGTGGAAGTGCATGACGCATATCGGTGATGGGATGTTTCTCAAGGATAATAATAGTGTACGATTTAGTCCTTTGACTTGAGGTGCTAGGGCGAATTCGGTACATGAAAGTGCGTACTTAGATCTAGGTATAGGTCACTTAGCTTGATCATAATATGCCTAGGTTGGGTGCGTGTAGACATGTACGCGGATGGTTATCACCAATATGGAATCTATTGACTCATCGTAATGGATGAGAGAATTTCCTATACGATTCTTAGATAATACATCCGAGGAATCTGCGGCCGCAGTCGGTGACGGATTTGGAAAGGGGTTTCCAAATTTAGCAGTCACACTGGAATATTATTCTGATTTAGAAAGTATAGTTATCGAGACGAATTTAGAGGTGTCGATCAATTCACACACCCTAAGTCTTGATCGGGAATATTAGTCGATAGAAAGACCATATGTACATAGTAATTATATGAGACGAGGTTCACAAATATCAATTCACCTGAAGTTGGGCTTCATGGGCTTGTGGCTAGACATCGACCATGAAGTGTGGGTACTCCTGAGTTAATAGAGGATTTGATTCTAGGAGTGGTCAATTAAAGGTTGTTTAATTGACCGGAGCAATTTATTGTTCATAAATTAAATCACAAGGAAATCGTGGGCCTGCTGCCAATTGATGGTGAACCCAGAGGGTCACACATAATACAATTGGACGGTGACTGTTATAAAAGGACATGAAAGGATTTAATTTATTTAAAGGTAATTAAATCAATTAAATGAATTAAAGTATTAATTCAAGTGGGAGATTAATTAATTAGTTGATTTAATTAATTAATATAATTAATTGAATTGCTAATTAATTAATTAAAGGAAATATTGATTTATTAATATGGATTTGGTTTTAATTAAAGAAGTTAATTAAAAGAAGGCTTGCAAGACATGGGATTTTAATTAAAAGCCCATAAGGAGTCTTGCAAACCTAGGTCAAGTAGAGGCTTATAAATAGAGTTCTACCAGAGCTCAGAAAGCTACCACCCTAGCACAAAACCCTAGCCTCTTTTCTCTGACCTAGCACTGCCGCCCCTCTCCTGCCGCCGCCACCTTGCTGGCCGTGAGGTGTTGCAACGCCGCCGCACATCCTCCCCCGTTCCACCGTGCTGGATCTTGCTCTATCAAGTAGATCTGCACAGTCCTGCAATAACAAATCTCCTATATACAGTTCTGAGCCTACGATTAGGAGGTGTTACCAGAATCCAGTTGGCGTGGACTAAACTCTGGAGGTGAGACATTTGGATCACTCCAGTGAACCAGAATCAGAATTAGAGTTGGAGGTTGCCACCAACTTGCCTATGGTGAGGTAAATCGCAAAAAGCCCCTTTGTTTAATTCATTGTGTGTTTTTGTTTCATGCTTTCGTATACATAATATGGAGATCTAAAATATGGGACCATGGGTGCTTCGAAATTTTTTTAAATTTCGCACTTTTGTTGTTCTGACAATCGAGGCAACCCAACAGTGGTATCAGAGCCAACTCCATACTTATTATACGAAAAGCCTGAACATAATGTGTGTTTACTGTATATGTTTAATTATGTATATGTAAACACGTGATAATTATGCTCTGTAAGTTGATTCTTGCTTGTTATGACTGGATCTATGATTGGGTAAAACTGCTTTTTTAGATCTGTGGTGAATTTATAGTTTTTGAAAACTTCAGGACTTTTATGCAAACAAATCGCATACTAGGGTTTTAAAGGGCTGAAAATTCGAATTTTTAGAATCTGGAAATTTCAAAAATACTGGACTGTTTTGCAAATCTGGTTGCATAGCTTTTTGGGGTCCTTTTTTAATTTCTGAAAGTTTGGGGACTGTTTTGCAATTACCGAAACTTCAAGGGTCTGTTTGAAAAATCAAAAATTTTCAGAATTCAAAATTTTATTTTCTGGTCTGCTGCCCGAATCTGTTATGTGTTGTTTTTGTAACTTTTTAAAAGTTTTGTGGACAAAGTACAATTTTTGAAAGTTGAGGGGCGAAAATACAATTTTCAAAAGTTGAAAAACAGAATCTGAATTAGAGCAGAAAATTTATTTTTGTTTACCCGAATATTTATTTTGTCATAATTAGTAGTGACTAAAAAGTAAGAATCATAGGAAATTAGTTTTAAAAGGTTGTTTTAAAATTAAGAAAGAAACAGGTAAAGGATGTTTGGATGTTTCTTGCTCTACGTGAACTGTTTATGTGGTTTTCGATCGAGCCGAGCCTTGACATTAGGGTAGATGTGATTGGTTTAATTTAATGTTTGTTTTTAATTGGGCCTGCGAGCCTATTATATTTTTGGGCCACTTTGAGCCTTTGTAATAGAATAGGGCTTTACTGATTTCCTAGATTAGGATGGAGGCCCGTTTACAAGCAAGGTGGGAGCCCAAGAAGATATGAAGGACATGTATGCGTGGTACATTGTGTAATAGCATAGGCCTGTTTGCAAACCCTTTAGATTGACCAATATGGCCAACATCATTGGCTCGATGATGGCCTGCATAGGAGGCTCCCGATCAAAAACATATTGTGGTGGTATGCATGCTAGGCTTTTATGGCTTTTATTTATTTGTCGATTTATATTTAGCTTGTAAGAGATGTGCGCTAGAATCTAGATCGTAGTAAAAGATAAAGTATAACTGAATCGGTGAGATCTCGAGGAGAGTTAGTATAACTTTCAAACCAGAAATTCCCCTCTCGAATTTAATATTAAGTCTATTGGGTACATTTAAAATGAAGTTTTAAAGATCTAAGCCTTCCATCAATAGGAACTAGTGTATGTTGTCTACTTATTGACAGAGGTGATCCAGAGTCTGGCACCTGAGTCAAAGAAAGGGACAATACACGAAACTCCTTGATTCTTGTTTTTAACTAAACTCGACAAGGGTGAGGACTGGTCGGGATGTGAAGATCGATGGATAACTAGTTACGGAGAATTCACGATCGGGCCCGTTGCTCATCATGATTGATGGGTTTTACTTAACGATTAGTAGCATTTATGATGTAGCAGTGCTAGATAAATGTGAAAACCGAGGCAAAATAGTTTGAAGTTTGTGAGGTGCTACAATTGGTAAAAGTATACCTACCTGGAGAATTAATTGTATGGCCACGAGTCGTGGGTGTAATTAATTGCTGCTGGGACGTCAAGACCAATTCAATAAGCTTGTAATAGGTCTATTCTGTATGTGACAATCTTTGATTTTATAATAATACGCACGTTTATTTATATGTGTATAGGGATAAACAATGACCAACTTCATCTCTCGCGAATACATTTAAGCGATTGGATGAAATCCTTAGATTACATTTAGACTATGGGACGATTCACTTTAGTACTGAGTGCAATCATGAAACAGTCCCTAAGGTCGTAATCTTAAAACTGTTCCAAGTCATAGATTCTGAACGAGACGGGGTATCGTAAGAATCGCCAAGGCTTGTACGAGTATGAATGATTCACATGGAGTGAATTTGTAGCGTTTCATGAGCAAGGCATTTGAGGCCAATGCATATGAGTAGGTGGTTCAGTGGTTGATTGAACGCATCGAACGACCCGAACAGAGAAACCCATTGTGGAAGTTCATGACGCATATCGGTGATGGGATGTTTCTCAAGGATTATAATAGTGTACGATTTAGTCCTCTGACTGGAGGTGCTAGGGAGAATTCGGTACATGAAATTGCGTACTTAGATCTATGTATAGGTCACTTAGCTTGATCATAATATGCCTAGGTTGGGTGCGTGTAGACATGTACGCGGATGGTTAGCACCAATATGGAATCTATTGACTCATCGTAATTGATGAGAGAATTTCCTATACGATTCTTAGATAATACATCCGAGGAATATGCGGCCGCAGTCGGTGATGGATTTGGAAAGGGGTTTCCAAATTTAGCAGTCACACTGGAATATTATCCTGAATTAGAAAGTATAGTTATCGAGAGGAATTTAGAGGTGCCGATCAATCACAAACCCTAAGTCTTGATCGGGAATATTAGTCGATAGAAGGACCGTATGTGCATGGTAATTATATGAGACTAGGTTCACAAATATCAATTCACCTGAAGTTGGGCTTCATAGGCTTGTGGCTAGATATCGACCATGATGTGTGGGTACTCCTGAGTTAATAGAGGATTTAATTCTAGGAGTGGTCAATTAAAGGTTGTTTAATTGACCGGAGCAATTTATTGTTCATAAATTAAATCACGAGGAATTCTTGGGCCTGCTGCCAGTTGATGGTGAACCCAGAGGGTCACACACAATACAATTGGACGGTGACTGTTATAAAAGGACATGAAAGGAATTAATTTATTTAAAGGTAATTAAATCATTTAAATGAATTAAAATATTAATTCAAGTGGGAGATTAATTAATTAGTTGATTTAATTAATTAATATAATTAATTGAATTGCTAATTAATTAATTAAACGAAATATTTATTTATTAATATGGATTGGGTTTTATTAAAGAAGTTAGTTAAAAGAAGGCTTGCAAGACATGGGCTTTTAATTAAAAGCCCAAAATGAGTCTTGCAAACCTAGGTCAAGTAGAGGCTTATAAATAGAGTTCTACCAGAGCTCAGAAAGCTACCACCCTAGCACAAAACCCTAGCCTCTTTTCTCTGACCTAGCACCGTCGCCCCCTCTCCTGCGCCGCCATCAATAGCCACCGCCACCTTGCTGGCCGTGAGCTGCTGCAACGCCGCCGCACATCCTCCCCCGTTCCACCGTGCTGGATCTTGCTCTGTCAAGTAGATCTGCACAGTCCTGCAATAACAAATCTCCTATATCCAGTTCTGAGCCTACGATTAGGAGGTGTTACCAGAATCTAGTTGGTGTGGACTAAACACTGGAGGTGAGACATTTGGATCATTCCCGTGAACCAGAATCAGAATCAGAGTTGGAGGTTGCCACCACCTTTCCTGTGGTGAGGTAAATCGCAAAAACCCCCTTTGTTTAATTCATTGTGTGTTTTTGTTTCATGCTTTCGTATACATAATATGGAGATCTAAAATATGGGACCTTGGGTGCTTCGAAAAAATTTTAAATTCCGCACTTTTGTTGTTCTGACAATCGAGGCAACCCAACATTAACTTACAACAATTGTCAGTGTTGTGAGGAAATTTCGATTATAGATTAAACAAGAGTTCATAAATCGTCAATGAGAAATGAATATGGTATATCGACACCAGGAACAATTTTATTATGAAATTACATTCAGCAATGTTACAGGACAAGCTTTCCTACTACATCATATTTTACACCTAGTACAAAGGACTAGTATTATCCTACAACTACCATTTGACTAATATTCGACTTGCTGCTACACCTCTGGAGATCGGCGCCTTAAAGATGAAGTAGCTTCCTTGACTAGAAAAGGACACTACCCCCTAATAATGCACCCTCGATCAAAGGGGCATACATTTTCAACAAGGGCTTTTGCGAGGCCGCCGGATAAAAATAATAACAACACTTCACCTATTTCACATACAGTAACCGCCATCATCGGACGGAATACCGAGGAAGAGAAGTGTTGGCTCTTTTAATGAAATGACCAGCTTTCCATTAAAACTGGTTTAGATACAATGGATCCCCCGGAGAAGGATGGATCTTCCATTTTTCCAATTCCACCCAAACCAAAGTAGAGAAGATACTTTGGAAACCTATTGCACCACCTGGTCCGACACAAGATCTCATGAGCTATTTCTTCAGAAGTAAGAATGGGGATCAATATGTTTGAATCCATTTGAGGTAATTTGTGACGCCCTTCTGTGTATTTATAAGTAAAGAAAACAATATAACAGAAGAAAGATGAAACGTCGTATTTATTGAAACAAGAATACATGTTCCAAAAAAGACACATGTCTAATCGATAGCAACATGATACTTATTCCAACCAAGAAACAGGGTCGACACAGAGCAAACACTTAGAAAACAATGCCGGAAATGGCTGAAGCTATTTGCACAAAGTCAACCAAAACCCTTCCCACATCACTAAACTCACATGGAATGAGGAATACTGACCCGTCAATTAAAAGATAGTCAACTCAACGATGAAGGAAAGAGTTTCGCGCGACCTAGTATAAAGGATTTATGTCTAGTCGACAAAGGTCTAATACCTATCTCGACTACAATCACTCAATTTAGAGTATATGCTAGATGACCTTTTATAAAGCCCTATGCTTAAAGGATTTAATGACAAGAAGATAAAACGTTGCTTAGCAGCAAACTGGAAAGTATCCCATCAGATTCTTAACAACTTATGTTTACTCGATCAGATAGTTCATATTGTATTTCGACAAAGATGAAAGTCAACAAAATTATATATGCCAAAATGTGGAGTTTATACAAGAACGGTGTGGGAATAATATTCCTTACTATAACACCAAGTTTTCTCCTCCTTACAAAAACAAAAAAAAAATAAGAAAAATAAAGTCATCAGTTCTTCCTAGCTCTTTTTGTAACCCTCATCATAACCTTCATTGAAAGCACCAAGACGAGACTCCTCTCGCGCCTGTTGAAGACGATACTCTAGTGTACCCTCCAGATTGACGTTTGACCGAACAAGGTCATCCCTCTCCCTCTGAAGAGCCAAATTTTCGTCACGTAACTTCTTGATGTCATCATGAAGAAGCTCATTCTGAACAGTGAGTCCCTTGGTCTTAGCCACCTCCTAATTCAGCCGGTTTCTCATGTTTTCTTTGCTAAACCAAATCTCGTCATTTTGAATGCCCAACTGCAAGGCAAGATATTTCCCCTGGAAAAACAGAAGGTACAATCAGTAAGCAATCTCGCTAGAAATAGAAGGCAAAATTAAATCATATCTGCTCAAAAGTTTTGAAAAGATATTGAACGAGGCGAAGGTTTGAAATGTCCTCGTATTTCTTCAACTCGCCGGGAAGGATGGTACTAAGACCAAGATTCCAGGAGAATGCATCAGGTACGCATGAACCAGACATAAACGAATCGAGTGGAATATTATCATGCCAAGGAGTCTTGGACCTGGTGATATCATAAACTTGCTCTTTAATACAACGCTCATCCAACACAAGTGGGGAATCTCTCGCGCTGGGACTCACAAGAACTTCCTTTCCCGAGGCAGAAAAACTAATTACCCGACCAGACCCATGCTTGGTCCGACCCAGGGATGAAGTCCTGACTCCAGCTGAAGTAGTCGTTGTAGTGGTATCATTAAACATAAAATCAGGGAAATTCTGGGTAACAAGCTGCACCCTGGAATTATCCAAAGAAGGATCTAAAAATGAGCATCTACTAACTGGGACAACAGTAGAGTTAAGTTGAGCATAACCTTAAAGATCATGCTTGGAAGAAGGAACGGAAGTCGGGATAGGAATGTCCGCAGCTCTTTTTGTCATATGACATATCCCCAAAAGCAACCCGATCTGGAAAAGGTATTCTCTGGAGATCAGAGGAAGAAGAAGGATTTGAGTGAGTAATTGCATCAGCCTCGCCGCTCACTTTACTCGGAACAAGACACCTGCGCTCTCGAGCCGGCAGATGCACGGGATTTCGGAGGGCCAGAAGGAGGCCCCTCAGTGCGGGACCTTTTAGATCTAGTGTTCCCGGGATGGTCATGCGAAGAGCGCTTGGAGGTATTGCAAAAAAGTGAACTCATTTTCGAAAAATTAAGGAAATGACTGAAATATCGAGGAGGGTAAACGAACTACTAAGGAAAATATTTTATCCAAGTAGGGACGCGCAGTAAATAGCGTAATACTTTTTACCTCAGTATTTATACTGGAGGAAAAGACGCAAAAAACCTTGTAAGAAGGCGCGAAATAAATTGTCCAAAATTCTAAAACAGTTGCGCATAATTTGAATATAACAGAATAAAACTACAAAAAGAACGGAATATGAATCGTCTCAGTACAAAGGAGAAAATTGTAAAATTACAAGTTATATGGTGACGGTTAATCTTCCTAGAACTTTTGGTCGCCTCCACCCTGGTTTTGCTGGTCGCCTCCGCCTTGATTCTGCTCGTCATTATCTACTAGCTCATAATCATCTTCCTCTTCCTCCTGGTCGTTCAAATTACTATCCTGATCGCCACTAACCTGAGAAGGTCGAGAAGCAGAAGCAGAAGGACCAGCACCAGTTGAACTTTGATCTAAATCAGCCACCTTCTGAAGAAGAACTTTATTCTTCTCTTCTAAAAAGTCACATTGCTGCCTTAGAAGTGCAGATTCATAGATAGAAGACGACATACAAGTACCAGCCTGAAAATGCAAATAACCAGAAAATTAAATAAAGTTGTTTCAAATAAATGAGGAAAATAAGAATGCTGAAGGAAGGATTTCTCTATTCTTACTCTGACATAAGAAAGAAAGCTTTTTCCAATTTCTCCAACGGATCCTTCCCATAGAGCCTTCTGATATCACGCGTAAAAATAGAAGACAGGAGAATTCTTGTAGCTTTATCCGCAACATTCTCCTTATCGTCGTTGACCAGAGAATCACGGTCAGAGTAACCTGTTGCTCTCTTTCCTACAAGATGATCCTCAATCATTTATGTTGGATGAAGATGAAGATGAAGTGCAATGAAGATAAGAAGATAAGGGAAATTTTTTATGATTTCCAAAACGTCAAAATCAGCTAAGTATGGAAAGCTTAGGTCCCTTAGAAGAATTTTGACCAAGTAAAGAAGACATCAGAAGGGTCCAAAATTCAAAGCCCAGAAGACTACTGATCTTATGCTGAAATAGCAATCAGAAGGGTAGACCATCAGCTGACTCAAACAGATGAGTTCAGAGTTTGATCAGCAGGGTATCTATCAGAAGGGTTGTTTTGATCAGCAGAGTAGAAGAGATCAAGGAGTTAGTCCAACGGTAATAAATGCACTTGGTGTAATAAATGCTGTAAGAGAAGGGTAGTAATGGCAAATGATTGAAGTTTATTCTCGGATCAGCAGGGTGCATTTAATGCAGCTACATGAAAGTACAACAGATAGTACTGTAGCAGAGTGCATTTTCTTCAACGGTCACATTTTCAAATCTGAGTATAAATAGAGCTGATTTCAAAGAGCAAATACACAACAACACTTTGAGATTTTATTTCCGAAACTGAATTTTCTCTAAGTCTCAAGAAGCTCAAGAACAGCTCACTCGTCTGGTAGAGTCATTTGTTGACAAAAACCAAGTTGAAGTAAAAAAGAAAACATTTTCTGAGTGAATTTGTATTAGTTGAGTGTTGTGCGGAGTGTAGATCCATCTTTGTTAGTGATCTAACTTCAGAGGATAAGTCTTCTTAGTGATTTCCTATTGTGAGCTTGCGGCCTTCTCATTTGTTGTTTTGGCGTAAGTGGAGAAATATTGTAAACTTTGTGTTTATAGTATAACCCAGAATCTGTGTGATCTGGAAGAGTGGACTAAAGGATTTTTATCCATATAACCACTATAAAAATTCTTCGTGTTATTTTTGCATAAGTGTTCTTGCATATTTTAAAGTTGCATAAGTTAACACTTTGAAATATTTGATTAAAGATTTTGAAGGAGTTTTAAAACTGGGGACAAAATTTTTAAAAGACTTAGTTTACTTGTGAAAAACACTTACAAATTATCCGCTCTAAGTATACTCTTGTAAAACTATTTTTGCTGAAATCTACTAAGTAACTATAAGAAGAGTGGTCACTCTGCTGTTCAAGATTAGTTCACGATCAGCTTAGTCAGCTTACTGGTTCTTTGTAAGCTTAGTCTGCTGACAGACGACTGAAAAGTTTTTAAGTCTAAAAATTTTCAGAGGTCTATTCACCTCCCCCCCCCCTTTAGACCTCATCTGACCACTTGGGACCAACAAGTGGTATCAGAGCAGGTGGTTCATTAGAATCAGCTGCCTGATCAACGAGCTTGATCCAAGTGTTTTTCAAAGGTTTTCAAAACTTTTCAAAAGAGCATATTTTTGAAAAATAAAAACTTTTTGAAAAATGGATTGTATCAGCCATGTTCCCCACATTGCTGGTATGTCTTTTGAAGACTGCAAAATCAGGATGGAGATTTTTCTAGCTGCTTATAATGATAACATGTACATATGTATCATAAAAGGTCCATTCAAATTCACAAAAATTATAAAAATCAATGAAGTTGATACAGTTGTGGATAAAGACTAGCATGAGATGACAACCGAAGAAATAAAGCTGTTCAATCTAGACAAGGTTGGCCGGTTCATCATGAATAAGGCCCTGGATAATGATCGGTTTGACAAGATCAAACATTGCAAAACTGCAAAGGAAATGTGGGACAAAGTTCGTGATATGAGCGAAGGCAATGATGCTATAAAAGAGCATCAACTTACTGTTGCTTTGGAAAAACTGGATAACTTCAAAATGAAGTCTGGAGAGACCATTGATCAGATGGATACTAGGTTCACCAGAACACTAAATGAAGTTCTAAAGTTTGGAAAAACCTTTACTGACAAAGAAATCACAGTCAGAGTACTAAATGCTTTACCTCCTAAGTTCAACATGAAGGTGACAGCGATGGAAGAATCAAGAGATTTGGGAAAGATCTCTCTTACAGAGTTGTTCTCCGCCCTCAAGGCGTTTGAGTTTTAAGAATGGGAATTGAAGAAACCTCAATTTCAGGACCCACAGCTGCCTTAGTTGCTGCTGAAAATCCCAGAAGACCAGTACAAAGAAGTAAAGAAGTGGACTAATCTGATGAAGCCACATTACTCAACAAAAAGGAGTACACAGCTGGAGATGTAGCATTGCTGATGAATAATTTCAAGAAGTTCTACAAAAGAAAAATGAAGAACAAATATAACAATGCTTCTACTTCTAAACCTAACTCTTCTTCTCAAGATAAGGATGATTACAAAAACAAACTAATATGTTATAACTGCAGGAAATTAGGACACTTCATCAGAGACTGTCCATATCTAAAAGCAGAGAAATACACTGAAGAAGAGAAGAGAATCAGAAAGGAAAGAAAGAATCAGAGAGGCAAGGCAATGATAGCTGAAGCAGAAAAGCTTACTGCTGTCTACTCACCTGATTCAAACTCAGACACTTCTAACGAAGAGTCTTCTGATGAAGAGAACCCTGCTCTCATCTGCCTGATGGCCAAGGAATCTGATGACTCTGAGGATGAGGTAACTCCTCTTGATAATGAATTATTTAATTCATTTGAACAAATGATGCTTAACAATACTGGTATTGCTGAAGCATATAAAAAGCTTAAGGAAGAGATGATATTGCTAAAAGAGCAAAACAGTTCACTGAAACTCAAAGCTGAAGAGCCAAGAGAATCAGCTGAATATAAAAAGCTTGAGCAAGAATATGAATCTCTGAAAGCTGAATGTGAAGTTTATAAGGGTAAAATCATTGAGTCTCATGAGAAGTCAACTGTTGCATCCACTCATATGTCTAGTTAACAGAAGACACCTTTAGAACAGGATAAGTTAGAACTGAACCATACTGAAAAATTTATATCAGCTGACAACAGTAAGGTTATTCTTTATGTTCAGACTACTAAACCTGCTTCACCTGAAAAAGTGTTAAAGGAGCAGAAGTCTCCTAAGGCTAAAAAGAGCAAAGAGCCTAGTGTAGGAAAACAGCTGGTAAGACCAAACAACAGAGTCCTAAGAAGTCTGCTGATAAAGCTAAATTGAATCAGACTAGTGGTATAACTAAGTCGTCTGTTAATGAGCAAGCATCTAGTAAACCAATTAAGCATAAGAACAAGAAAAATCAAAATGCTTGGTATGGAAATGAATCTTATTATGTGCAACCTGCTGGCTATCCTGCTATGTATCATGCACCTCAATTTCCAACTTAATATGCACCATACCCTGCTCATCCAATGCATGCATATCCTGCTTATCATGCACCTTACCCTGCTTATGAACATTTTCCTTATCATACTGATCATTAACCTGACTTATCTGCTGACTATGATGAAGATAAAATTGTTCATGCTCCTGTCAAAACTCAGAAACCTAAGAAGCCTAAGACATCAACATCTTGGGTTGTCAAAGGTGGAACTAATCCTTGAGGACCCTCTCAATAAGGGTACCTAAAACAATTTTATTTTTGTTTTGTAGGTTAGGAGTAGGAGTAGGAGTAAAGTAGAGAAGATATGGTACTTGGACAGTGGTTGTTCAAGACACATGTGTGGAAGCATACATGAGCTGACTGATGTTGTTGCTGTGGATGGTCCAAAGGTCACTTTTGGAGACAGAAAAGAAGGCAAGATTGTAGCTAAATGAAGATTAATCAAAGGAAACATTGAGATATCTAACGTCTCATATGTTAAAGGCCTAAAGTACAACCTGCTGAGCATAAGTCAATTTTTTGACAAAGGATATTCAGTCATCTTCTCAACAGATAAGTGCTACGTTGAACAGATTGGTACAAAGAAGGTAATCTTATCTGGAAGATGACAAGGAAATGTCTACATAGTCGACTGGAATTCTGCTGACAAGAATTCAAGTATTTGTTTGGTGGCATCAACACCAAGTGAAGTCAGTTGGCTGTGGCACAAAAGGATGAATCATTTAAACTTCAAGACCATAAACAGACTGAGAAAGAATGATCTGGTAGAAGGGATTCCAAAAATAGTCATGAGCAAAGATAAGCTCTGTGACGCATGTCAGAAAGGGAAAAAAATCAAGTCATCATTCAAAAGCAAGAAGCAGCAATCTTCTGACAGAATCTTGGAGCTGCTACACATGGACTTATTTGGACACATTGATCCAGTCAGCAATGGTGGAAATAAATACTGCCTAGCTGTTGTGGATGATTATTCAAGATATACTTGGGTGATCTTCATTAAGAAGAAAAGTGAAACCAAGGAACATCTTACTAATCTGATGGAACTGATCCAAAATGAGAAAATCACAAAAATATTGAAGATCAGATCAGATAGAGCGACAAAGTTCACAAACTCTACTGTTGAAGAGTATTGTAATATCAAAGGAATACATCATGAGTATTCAGCTGCTAGAACCCCTCAACAGAATGGTGTTGCTGAAAGGAGAAACAGAACACTGAAGGAAGCTGTCAGAACAATGATAGCTGAAGCTAAGGCCATCTCCAATGGTTTCCTGGGGCCATTCCCTGGCTAGTTCCCGGGCGAGCCCTCACTCTGGGTGATCATCTCCAGTGGTGGTCTCCAGCACTCAATTTCTTTCAAATTTTTTTCTTTCCCACTCTCACCATTTTTATAATAGTTTTAATATTAATATTAATAATAATAATAATAACAATAGAATAATAATAATTATTATTTTAATAATAAAATTAATTTTAAAATATTATAATTATAAAATTTAAACATTAAAAATATAAATTATAATTATAATTATAATTATAATTTTAGAATCAATTTTATGTTCTTGGACTCAATTATAAAAGTTTAGTAATTTAATTAGCAAATCTTTATTTTTTTGTTATAAAAAGAATTAAGACATCATTCTAATTTTCTAATATATATATGTGTACAAGTCATCCATTTTGCTAGTCACACAGACGTCAAATTTGACTGTAAGTACATGGAAAGGTAATTTCGTAAATGGGACGAAATCTATAAGGATAGTTTCGGTATAGAAATTAAGCACAAGAGTATTTTTCTATTAAAAAAATAAAAAGAGAGCCAGTCAGGTGGCGCCAAGTGGCGCCACCTGACTTAAAAGGGGAGAGTGCACAGCACTCTCCCATCTTCTTCCCAAAATCATTGACGCGCGCCCGTTCCTCCTGGAGTTCTCGCCCGAGACCGCAGCACCGCCCCGAGCCGCCACGCCCCACCGCTGGAGATCACCTCCCCGCCCCGGCTCGGCCCTCACGCGCGCCCCAGCCCACGGCTGGAGATGCCCTAAGCTGCCTCAAAGGTTTTGGGCAGAAGCCACAAACACAGCTTGCTCTACCCAGAACAGATGTATGATCTACAAGAATCAGAACAAAATTCCATATGAAGTTTTGAACAACAGAAAGCCAAACATTCACTACTTTAAGATTTTTGGTTGTAAATGTTTTGTATTAAACAATGGGAAAAATCACCTTACTGCATTTGCAGAAAAGGCTGACGAAGCTGTTTTTGTAGGATACTCTACTGTTAGTAAAGCTTACAGAGTCTTTAACAAAAGAACTTTACTTATAGAGGAATCCATTCATGTAGTATTTGATGAGCCAAGTCAATCTTCCGAAAAGAATCAAAGTACTAATCAAGATCTGTCTACTGATTTACAGAAGTTGAATGTCGGAAAGAATGAAGAATATGTTCCCATCATACTACCTGATCTCAATTCAGCTGCTAACTCAAATGCTGTTCAAAATCACAGTGCTGATTGTCTAACAGACGAGTTGCAAACAGCTGACAGACCAGAGACTGTTCAACGGACAAGAACTGTTCAACAGACTACTAATGAATCTCCAACAGTGGTGTTGCAATATCAAAACAGAGGACAACATTAAGACCTGCAACCTGATCTCAGATGGCTCAAGAATCACCCACCAGAGTGATTGGTGATCCTTTGGATAAAGTGAAGACAAGGAGAGCTGCTGCACAAGATACTATGTTTGTCAGCTTCCTATCTCAAATAGAGCCTAAAAAAATTGAAGAAGCTCTCAGTAATTCCTTCTGGATTGAAGCTATGCAAGAAGAGTTAAATCAATTTGAAAGGAATGAAGTATGGTACTTAGTTCCAAGACCAAGTCATCAAAGAGTAATTGGCACTAAATGGGTTTTCAGGAATAAAATGAATGAAGATGGTATTGTCAGCAGAAATAAAGCAAGATTAGTGGCCAAGGGTTATTGTCAAGAAGAAGGAATTGACTTTGATGAAACTTTTGCACTAGTGGTAAGACTTGAAGCAATACGACTGTTTCTTGCCTATGCTGCTTACAAGGACTTCACTGTCTATCAGATGGATGTGAAATCAGCATTTCTCAATGGAGAATTGCAAGAAGAAGTTTATGTTGAACAACCACCTGGATTTGAAGCTTATCAACCAGAAGACAAGGTTTATCGTCTGAAGAAAGCCCTCTATGGACTGAAACAGGCTCCAAGAGCATGGTATGATACCCTATCTGATTTTCTTTTAATTAAAGGATTTCGTAAAGGTAAGGTAGATAAGACCTTGTTCACTATTGAATGGGAATAACATATTTTGCTTGTGCAAATTTATGTGGACGATATTATTTTTGGTTCAACAAATCAACAGATGTGTGATAAGTTCTCAAACCGATGCAGAACAAGTTTGAAATGAGCATGATGGGAGAACTTCATTATTTTCTTGGTTTGCAAGTAAAACAGTTGCCTGATGGAATCTTTATCAACCAAGCAAAATACACAAAAGATCTGTTTAAGAAATTTGGTATGGAAACTAGCTCTACTGCTAACATTCCAATGTCTACTAGTCTTCGTTTGGATAAAGATGAAGATGGCAAATCAGTGGACATAACCAAATACAGAGGAATTATTGGGTCACTGTTATACTTAACAGCTAGCAGACCTGATATTATGTACTCTGTTGGGGTTTGTGCGAGATTTCAATCAAATCCTAAGGAATCTCATCTCTTAGCTGTCAAGAGAATACTGAAATATGTTAAAGGCACTCAAGAATTGGGATTGTGGTACCCTAGGGAATCTGGATTTGAGCTTATTGGATATTCATATTCTGACCTTGCTGGCTGTAAGATTGACAGAAAGAGCACAACAGGTGCCTGTCAGTTCTTAGGCAGTCGTCTGATCTCATGGATGAGTAAGAAACAGACTTCAGTATCCATATCTACTGTTGAAGCTGAATATATAGCAGCCGGAGCTTGCTGTGCACAGATACTATGGTTGAAGCATCAACTAGAAGACTACAATATCAAAATCAGTGGAATTCCAATCTAATGTAACAATACAAGTGCAATATCTCTTACTCAGAATACTACGAGTCATTCAAGGACTAAACATATTGAGATCAAGCATCACTTCATTAGAGATCATGAGGAAAAAGGAAATGTTATGATTGAGTATGTTCCTACTGACAATCAGATTGCTGACATTTTCACAAAACCTTTAAGTGAAATAAGGTTTTCAACTCTAAGAGCTGAACTAGGACTACTGAATTTGGATGCATAAGTTGAGGGGGAACTTATCAGAAGACTGAAGTTCATCAGCACAGTCATCCATTATCATCTTCAAGGTTAACTCTCAACACACTAATTAACTCATGAAATCTCAAATTCAGGGGGAACGTGTAAGATTAGCGGTACCTGTTCTAGAGATGAAATCAGTTAATAATAGTTAGTTGAAGTTATGCTGCTAAAAGATATATTCATTCTTGAAGATTGAAGATCAAATTATCTTGCTGGATTGACAAACAGCAGAGGAAGATTACTAGCTATTGGCTTTCACTAGTAATATCAGATAACAGATCACTCGTCTGTCAGATAAGTTAAACTCTACTCATCTGTTACATTATATAAGCATGGTCATAAAACGCATCTTTGGAAACACGCTTTTATAAGTAACAGTTAAGTGCCGATTGAGTTTCCCGCTCACCTGACATTAATTTAATAAATTTGAAATCCGCAATTCTCACCCATACGATTTAAAACCTGTCAGATCAATCTTACGGTTCATATTAATCAAGGTAACCAAAACAAAAGAAACGTATAAAATCCGATCTGAACAGATCAGTCGACTTACGCACATAAAATTCCCAAATTCTCTAACTTTCCAAGCTCTCTGTTCTTTAGCTCTCAATTTCTTACAGATTTACACCACTTAATCACGAAATGGCTATTATTGAAGGAAGGTTTCTAGCTATGACAAATTCTTCTCTACTGGTACTGACCTAATGAGGGAAATCATGAAGAAAATCAAGAAATCATCGCTGGTACTTGTTCTAGATGCCCATGAAGAATATGTATTTCTGGATGACGTTACCGATTTCTACAGAACCAGAAAATTCAACGATGATAAGACAACTATGATTGCCACTATTGGGGGAAAGAAGATTTGCATATCTGCTGTTGTTTTAAGTGAAATTTATGGGCTGAAAAATGAAGGAGGAGATGTAACAAATCTAGGATCTGAGAAAGAGGAGGAGTTTTGGCAAATTTGTGCCAAGGAGGGAGAGGAAATATCAGGGACTCTGATGAAAACTCAGGTGAAGGATGAATATCAGAGGTTTTCTGATATAATTGCGAAGGTGTTGGACTGCAGCACTGGTTCTCTGGACGGATTACCCAGAAGAAGGTATTACACAATGATTTGCATTTTCTATGATTTAAAAGTTAACTGGGCTGCTCATGTATTTGATCTGCTGAGTGATAAGAAGACCAAGTATGGCATTCTGCTCAGTCACCTGTTCTTACGCTTGAAATGTCAAGTGGTAAATGGAATGCCTGTCCATCCTGCCAAAGAATTCAAGTTGTATGAGCCAGTAAGAAGTGAGGGTACTTCTAAAAGAAAGGCTCCTGTCAAGCCTGCTAAGGCCCCTGCCAAGAAAAGCAAAAAGGCTGGTCAGACCAGTGCGTCTGCTGATCAAACAGTGAGTACTACTGTTGAAGCTGGATCAGCTCAGCCTAAGATTGAAGTTCCTGACAAGATAATCAGTGAATTTGCTAAAGAACTTGAAGATATGAAGACTGGATCATCTCCTGAAAGAACAGAATCAGATGAAGTTGTTCCTCTTCAAGTTACAAAAAGCATGAGAACAAGGAGCTCTATGAAAAGACTTCCTAAACCTCAACCTTCAGGAAATAGGACCAAGTCAAAGGCAAAAAGGAAGGTCACATTCTCTGAAGAATCACCTGAAACAGTAAGAGAGATACCAACAACAGCAGAAAATCCAATTCTTATTGAAGAGACTGCTGATGAGCCTGCTGGAGACTCAACTGTTGGATTGTCTGCTGATGTTAGAGAAGAACAACAGACTGGCACAACAAATGAAGGAAATGCACTCCTTCTGCATCCTGCTCCTGTTGATGCCATTCCACCACAGGCCGTGGAAAGTCCTGAAGCCAAGAAACTAGGGACTGGCAAAATTGTAATCCCTTATCTCTCTACAGCTGAAAAGAAGAAATTGGATGAAGCTGAGAGACAAAGGAAAGCTGCTGAAAAGGCTGAAGAGGATCGTCAAAAGGCACTTGAGCTCAAAAGACTGAAAGAGGAAGCCAATAAGATGACTCAAGAACAAAGAGATGCCATTGAAGCTGCAGAGTTTGCTGCTGCCATAGAAGCCAGTGCTAAGGAGTCTCATGGTCCAAGGCAAGCTGGTGGCATTGTTATTGGAGAACAAAGAGATCCAAAAAAGTGTTGGGATATTCTATCATGGGGCTCTATTGTCAATACAACAAAGTGCGGAATTTAAAATTTTTCGAAGTCCCTAGTAGTCCCGTAAAACTTTCTCCACAGTTAATTATACGAAAAGGTTGAATCAAACAATTAAATAAACACAAGGGGGTTTTTCGCAATTTACCTCACCACGGTTTTGTGGTGGTTTCCTCCAGGTGTTTGGTACGATCCACAACTTGAGTGATCCATGTGTCTCACCTCCAAAGTTGATCCACACCAACTGGATTGTAGTGACACCTACAAGTCTTAGGCTACGAACTGGATCTCGTAGGTTTGTCAGCAAAGGATTTTAGATCTGGATCTGGACTTAAGATCTTGATCTGGATTAGGAGATGTCTATGGAAGAAACGAATCACATGACTTATGTGATCGGAACAGGGCTCGACCAGGTTGGGTTCGGCCAGCTCAGGTTTGGCTGAGTTTGGGTTCGGGCGACTTGGGTTCGGGGCGAAGGTTATGGGGCGGTTTTGTAAATGAAAATTCTTGTGCAAAAACTGATTTTCTCTTTTATGTAAATCGATATTTCTCTCAATTTTCAACAAAAATATTTTGTTCTCTCAAAAGTTTTTCACAGGGTTTGTGCAAGTTGTTCTCTCTTTCTTGTTATTAATGAAGAGAAGAGAAGGAGTATTTATAAGAGAAGAATCCTTCTCTCAAAAGATATCTCCTTCCCTTATCTATCAAATCTTCATTCCTTATCAACTTAGGAATGTGAGATTTGATAGATCTCTTCTAGCTTGCTCTCCAAGAATTAAAACTCCTTTTCTTTATCTAACAAAATCCCCCCTACCCCTATTTCTAGTTAATTGCAAAATCAACCCACAAAATTATCCAATCCTAAAATTGGTTAATTACATAATCTTCCAAATTCATTAATTAGCTACTTTAATTAATTTTACAATTAATCAGATAACTCTAATTAATTAATTGAACATTAATCAATTAGATATCTAATTAATATTCTCCTATAATTAATACCTTAATTCAATTACTTTGATTTAACAACTTTAAATCATTTGCTTTCCTTTAAGACAGTCACCGTCCAATTGTATTGTGCGTGACCCTCTGGGTTCACCATCAACTGGCAGCAGGCCCACGACTTTCGTGATTTAATTAACGAGCAATTCAATGCTCGGATCAATTGAACAACTTTTAATTGACCACTCCTAGAATTAATTTCCCTATTAATTTAGGAGTACACACACTTCATGGTCGATGTCTAGCCACAAGCCCATGAAGCCCAATCAAAGGTGAATTGATAATTGTGAACCTCACCTCTTATAACTGCCATATACATACGGTCCTTCCACGACTGATTTCCCGATCGAGACCTAGGGTGTGTGAATTGATCGGCACCTCTAATTATCTCGATTCTGTACTTTCTAATTCTGGATAATAATTCTGGTTTGACTGCTAAATTTGGAAACCCCTTACCAAATTCGTCACCAACCATGGCCATGGATTTCTAGGAACATATTATCGAAGAACGTACAGGAAATTTTCCCACCTTATCGGGATGAGTCGATAGATCATTTTTTAGTACTAACCACTCGCATACAGTCGTGTATGCACCCAACTTAGGCACTTTGTGGCCAGGCTACGTGACCAGTACCTAAATCTAAGTACGCACACTCGTGCACCGAATTTGTCCTAGCACCTCAAGTCCAAGGACTAAATCGTACACTATTATTTGCCTTGAGAAACATCCCGTCACCGATATGCGTCATGCGCTTCCATAATGGGTATCTCTGTTCGGGTCGTTCGATGAATTCAATCCTCCATTGAACCACCTACTCATATGCACTGGCCTCAAATGCCTTGCTCATGAAACGCTACAAATTCACTCCATGTGAATCATGCATACTTGTACAAGTCTTGGCGATTCCAACGATACCCTGTCTCGTTCGGAATCTATGACTTGGAACGGTTTTAAGATCACGACCTTTGAGACTGTTTCATGATTGCACTCTGTACTGATGTGAATCGTCCCATAGTCTATTGTGACCTTAGGATTTCATCCAATCGCTTATATAAGTTCGCGAGAGATGAAGTTGGCCATTGTTCATTTTCATGTACTATGAATGAACGGGCGTATTAATTATAAACCATAAGAAAATAGTACTTCAACAAGCTAATTAATATTGGCTTGCTGGGCACTATCCTATCAATCTCCCACTTGCCCTATAGCCAATCACAACATTTCTAAGACCCATCTATACCAAGATGTCCCTCGAACCTATTTGTGAAAGAGCTTAATTAGTGGATCCGCTAAGTTTGTCTTTGTTGAGATAACGTAGAACTTTTACGCGTCTCAGTTATCTATGACTTGTTCAATCATATGATATTGTGTTCAGATCATCGGTGAGATCTCGTTTCCCTTTCATTGAGCAATTGCCTTGTTTAAATCAGTTAAGATTATGACAGGCTTTTGCCATGCTAAGTAATTCATCCAATCATTGGACGAATGTTTCTCATCTAAACACCTTCTCTTGTGCAGCATCACCATGGTGATATTATTCTGATTGAGTCGGCAATAGTATACTATTGGAATTTCTTCCAATTTACCTTCGCTCCATCGAGACAGAATAAATCATCCATTTCAGACTAGAAATCTCGAATCACTAAATCCTTCGAGTTTTCAATTTTCCATTACTACCACAGACCAGCATTATATCCTTTAATTATCTTCGATGATTGCTTTAATGGTAGTCCAGTGTCCTTTACTGGCGTTCGACTATCAGTAGCTTGTGAAAGGTCAGAGCTTTTGATGAGTCAGGTCTAGTACAAGACATTGCATGCTACATGCAATCCAAATGCTAAAGCATAAGGCTTCCTGAGACATTTACTTCTTTACTCATTTATATGTAGAGCTCATTAAATAAGTAAGAGAAATTTTGTCTCTTTGGAACTAATCCTTTCTTGGATTCTTCCATATTGAATTTAATCAATTTATTGTCTTTGTACTTTGATTTGGTGAATTTGCAACATCTACTTCGCTTTTATCTCCATAAATACGTATTGCCAGTACGTGAGATGTAGTTCCCAAATCTTATCATGGAAAATTGCGTGAATAACACGCTTTCGTCTGTGCTTCTGATATTCTTATATCGTACTTGATGTGTAGATCAACATCTCGTTGCGTTCCGAATTTAACTATGCTCCCACTGATCCTTTTGCACAATTGGAATCCATATGCCTTTTGACAACTTCAACATTCTTGATTGACTTATCAAGTTGCATGTTCCATGTTATGGAAAAAGTCACAGGTTGACCTTTGGATTTGAATAGAGATCTTCTCATCAATTTTCAATTGTGAGATGCAGGATTCATATCTAACAGTCATTCTACGGCAGTGAAAACCACCTTTCTATGGCTAATAGTTTCGAAATGGATTTTGACGTAGCAAACGGAGAAGGTATTTTCATTGGTCCTAGAAGGACTTTTGAAGAGTGACCTATCGCCATTAGGTGAGTCAAACTTTCCACTTTGAATCTTATGGCTTCATGCCATATCCATTATTTGTGCATGGATCGGTTCAGCAGGTTTCAGGGTTTACTCCCACTGTTTATGGGGATGTGTCCAGTTCTTGGACTTCATCAAGTTCTATGACATTACTTATTTCCTTTTACAAGAGTTTCGTCAACAGAGGAACAAGCTACTTACGAGATACTTTCGTTTCTCTTTGTCGTAGAACAGGTATCCAATGGATTTTGTCGGATACCCCACAAACTTTATATGAATCAGATCTACCATCTAATTTCTCATATAAGGGTGTGTTGCTATGTCTTAGATGACATGGCGGTGTAAGAACTTGCTTCGAAAAATACTAGACCAAGTACTTCTGAAGAGTCAGGGGAAGCTATCCCCTTATGTGAATATAGGAATTTAGCAAGATCACAGTCGAGAGTCGAACCAAGTTTCATCAAAGCTCGAACTTCTACTTTGATTTGCTTTGTTTAGAATTCTATTTTCCTTTAGATAATCGAGGATTTAGTTGCTTATGTTTCAACAAGTTTGATTAGATCAAATTGCTTTTGACATAATGCATCTAGTTACTTCATTTCCAAAACGTCTATTGAATTGTACTTCTACAATGTACAAATATACTTTAACGATTGAAAATCGCGAGTATATATGAAATTGTATCCTTTTGAACTAGTGCTTTTAGTTCTAATCGATTTGAAATGTTTGGAATGCCTAGCAATCCTTTATTTCGGTTATTATTCCTTTAAGACAAGATTTGAAAGTTCGGAGTTTTATCCAAGTTCCTTATTTCAAGAGCAGTAGACAAAAACTTTCCTTTCGAATCTCTCTTTAGGAAGAATGTCAAAAATAAACATTTCAGTGTGGACGATTATCCAGTTTTTCGATTCAGCATATAGTCTTCGAAGTTTTGATTTGTTTATCATTGTTTATTTCTATGTTTCAAAACATCAACATTTGGACAAAGTCAAATCGCTCTAATTAAATAAATTCCATGCTCAATGGTAAAGCAATAAGGTCTTGTACAAAATTTGAAATAATACTCAAAATAAACTAAAACTAGAAACTCATGCTTATACGAAAAAACTTCTTCTAAAAAAGGAATGTCTAGGTTCAGTACTTCCTTGACCCAGTCCCTGAATTCGTTATCCCTCAACTCGCGTAGCACTGCTTGCATCTTCCTTTCAAGGAATTTCCTCCTTTTAGCTGGAGAGGGAATAGTTTCATCCGCTGTAAACTCTTTTACAGAAATGAAAGTTTTATCAGATGTCTTACATCAAAAGATTTAACAAATGTATAATTTAAAAATCATACCGTAGTTAAGTCTATCCAGGAATTCCTTTTCATTAAGCTTCCTTATTTTCTTTTCGTGCTTACACAGTGAGCAATTTTCTTTATATAGTCCAAGACCCTTTAGATGAGCTTTTTCATATTTGTCTAACAACTCATGCAATTGTTTTGTTTTAATTCCATCAGGCGGAATAATACAATGTTGCATGAAATGAGTGAAGATGTCAGAAAGACCATGTGTGGTAATTTCTATCTCATCTTCGAGAATCAATCGGGCTCCAAGCCTTTTGAGTCGTTTGAATATCTTGGTTAAGTAACAACAATATTCCTTGACATTATTAAACTTAGCCATGGTCTTTTCTTGAAGATAATAGCACATCATAGCCCCCAAAGTATTTTCGCTTCTAACATTCATTAATACTCGTTTGAACGGAACAGTGGATGGTGAATGGCTAACAATAAAACAGACAACTATAAGCAGACAAATTTAATATTAATACTTATAATTAATGAAATTTGGACTTTTTGTCGAAAAAGTTCTCCCACTATTTTATCGAAACAATAACCCCTTCTAGTTTCGGAAAAAATCTATTTCCTAGTAGGTCTTGACGTCCCAGCAGCAATTAGTTGCACCCACGACACGTGGCCATACAATTAATTCCCTAGGTAGGCATACTTATTGCCAATTGTGTCTACCACACAACCTTCAAGCTATTTTGCCTCGTTTTTCGCATTTATCTAGCACTGCTACATCATAAATGTTACTACGCGTTAAGTCTAACCCATTAATCATGATAAGCAACGGGCCCGGTCATGAATTCTCCGTAACTAGTTATCGGTCGATCTTCACGTCCCGACCAGTCCCTACCCTTGTCAAGTTTTATTAAAACTAGAATCAAGGAATTTCGTGTATTGCCCCTTTCTTCGACTCGGGTGCCAGACTCTGGATCACTCTACCGATATGTAGACAACATACACTAGTCCCTATTAATGGAAGGCTTGGATTTTCTGTTTTGAAAGTTTAAAGAAACTCTCCTCGAGATCTCACCGCTTCAATTATGCTTTATCTTTTATTTACGATCTAGATTCTAGCGCGCAAACACACAAACAAGCATAGATCGACTAATAAATAAAAGCCATACAAGCCTAGCATGCATACTACCACAATATGTTTTCGATCGGGAGCCTCCTATGCAGGCCATCATCGAGTCAATGATGTTGGCCCAATTGGTCAATCTAAAGGGTTCTCAAAGGACCTATGCTATTACACAATGTACCATGCATACATGGCCTTCAATTCTTCTTGGGCTCCCACTTTGCTGTAAACGGGCCTCCATCCTAGACTAGGAAAGCAGTAAAGCCCTATTCTATTACAAAGGCTCAAAGTGGCCCAAAAATAATAACAGGCTCGCAGGCCCAATAAAAACCATGCATTAAATTAAACCAATCACATCTAACCTAAGGTCAAGGCTCGGCGCGATCGAAAACCACGTAAGCAGTTCACGTAGAGCAAGAAACATGCAAACAACTTTTATGTATTTCTTTCTTAATTTTAAAACTACCTTTTAAAACTAACTTCCTATGATTCTTGCTTTTTAGTCACTACTAATTATGACAAATAAATTCTCGGATAAATAAAACAAGTTTTCTGCCTCAAATTAAGATTCTGATTTTTCAACTTTTGAAAATTGTAGTTCGGCCCCTATACTTTCGGAAATTGCACTTTTGACCCCAAAACTATTGAAAAGTTACAAAATACCCCCAAAACAGTTTTCGGACAGAAGGACCAGAAAATAAAATTTTGAAATCCAGAAAATTTACGAATTTCCAAACTGACCCCTGAATTTTTGGAAATTACAAAGCAGTCCTTGAATTTTCAGAAATTGCAAAACAGCCCAAAAACCCGTGCGATTAAATTTTCAGAAACAGTCAAGATTTTACAAAAATTTCCAGAAACAGAAAAATTAATTTTCAACCCTTAATTTTGAGATTTGCGATTTTTGCACCAAGAGTCCTGATTTTTCGAAAAACTATAAATTCGCCACAGATCTTAAAAGGCAATTTTACCCAATCATGGATCCAGTCATAACAAGCAAGAATCAATCAACAGAACATAATTACCACGCGTTCTCATACATACAATCAAGCATATACAGTGAAAACACATTATGTTAAGGCCCTTTCGTATAAAAACGTATGGAGTTGGCTCTGATACCACTGTTGGGATATTCTATCATGGGGCTGGATTGTCAATACAACAAAGTGCGGAATTTAAAATTTTTCGAAGTCCCTAATAGTCCCGTAAATCTTTCTCCACAGTTAATTATACGAAAAGGTTGAATCAAACAATTAAATAAACACAAGGGGTTTTTCACAATTTACCTCACCACGGTTTTGTGGTGGTTTCCCCCAGGTGTTTGGTTCGATCCACAGCTTGAGTGATCCATGTGTCTCACCTCCAAAGTTGATCCACACCAACTAGATTGTAGTGACACCTACAAGTCTTAGGCTACGAACTGGATCTCGTAGGTTTGTCAGCAAAGGATTTTAGATCTGGATCTGGACTTAAGATCTGGATCTGGATTAGGAGATGTCTATGGAAGAAACGAATCACATGACTTATGTGATCGGAACAGGGCTCGACCAGGTTGGGTTCGGCCAGCTCAGGTTTGGCCGAGTTTGGGTTCGGGCGACTTGGGTTCGGGGCGAAGGTTATGGGGCGGTTTTGTAAATGAAAATTCATGTGCAAAAACTGATTTTCTCTTTTATGTAAATCGATATTTCTCTCAATTTTCAGCAAAAATATTTTGTTCTCTCAAAAGTTTTTCACAGGGTTTTTGCAAGTTGTTCTCTCTTTCTTGTTATTAATAAAGAGAAGAGAAGGAGTATTTATAAGAGAAGAATCCTTCTCTCAAAAGATATCTCCTTCCCTTATCTATCAAATCTTCATTCCTTATCAACTTAGGAATGTGAGATTTGATAGATCTCTTCTAGCTTGCTCTCCAAGAATTAAAACTCCTTTTCTTTATCTAACAAATTCGCTGTTGGGATAGTGGTTGGGTTGCCTCGATTGTCAATACAACGAAAGTGAGGAATTTAAAATTTTTCGAAGCACCCAAGGTCCCATATTAGATTCTCCATATTATATATACGCAAGCAAGAAACAAAAACGCACAGAGTAATTAAACAAGGGGGTCTTTGCGATTTACCTCACCACAGGCAAGGTGGTGGCAACCTTCAGTTCTGGTTCTGAAACTGGATCTGGATCTGGATCTGGTTCACACAAGTGATCCAAGCGTCTCACCTCCAAAGTTAGTCCACACCAATTGGATTCTGGCAACACCTCCTAGTCTTAGGCTCAGAACTGGATCTAGGAGATTTGTCGAAGCAGGATTGTGCAGATCAACTTGCCAATGCAAGATCTAACACTGTGGAACAAGGGAGAGGCGGCGGCGGTGGTGCTAGGGTAGCTCACGGCAGCAGGTGGCGGCGCAAAGGAGAGGGGGCGGCGGCTAGGGTTGAGAGGAGAGGCTAGGGTTTTCTAGGGTGTTAGCTTTTTGAGCTCTGGTGGAACCCTATTTATAGACTCCCTCTTGACCTAGGTTTGCAAGACTCCTTATGAGCTTTTAATTAAAGGTCCATGTCTTGCAAGCCTTTCATTTAATTAATTACTTAATTAAATGCCCAATCCAATTAAATCAATATTTCTTTTATATAATTAATTAGCAACTCAATTAAGTATTTAATTAATTAAGTCAGCCAATTAATTAATCTCCCACTTGAATTATATACTTTAATTCATTTAATTGATTTAATTACCTTTAAATCAATTAATTCCTTTTGTATCATTTTTCAACAGTCACCGTCCAATTGTATTGTGTGTGACCCTTTGGGTTCACCATCAATTGGCAGCAGGCCCACGAATTCCTCGTGATTTAATTTATGAACAATAAATTGTTCCGGTCAATTAAACAACCTTTAATTGACCACTCCTAGAATCAAATCCTCTATTAACTCAGGAGTACCTACACTTCATGGTCGATGTCTAGCCACAAGCCCATGAAGCCCAACTTCAGGTGAATTGAAACTTGTGAACCTCGTCTCATATAATTACCATGTACATACGGTCCTTCTATCGACTAATATTCCCGATCAAGACTTAAGGTGTGTGAATTGATCGGCACCTCTAAATTTGTCTCGATAACTATACTTTCTAATTCAGGATAATATTCCAGTGTGACTGCTAAATTTGGAAACCCCTTCCCAATCCGTCACCGACCACGGCCGTGGATTCCTCGGATATATTATCTAAGAATCGTATAGGAAATTCTCTCACCCATTACAGTGAGTCAATAGATTCCATATCGGTACTAACCACTCGCGTACATGTCCATACGCACCCAACCTAGGCATGTTATGACCAAGCTAAGTGGCCTATACCTAGATCTAAGTACGCACTTTCATGCACCGAATTCGCCCTAGTACCTCAAGTCAAAGGACTAAATCGTACACTATTATAATCCTTGAAAAACATCCCATCACCGATATGCGACATGCGCTTCCACAATGGGTTTCTCTGTTCGGGTCGTTCGATGCGTTCAATCCTCCATTGAACCACCTACTCATATGCACTGGCCTCCAATGCCTTGCTCATGAAACTCTACAAATTCACTCCATGTGAATCATGCATACTTGTACAAGTCTTGGCGAATCCTACGATACCCCGTCTCGTTCGGAATCTATGACTTGGAACAGTTTTAAGATTACGACCTTTGAGACTGTTTCATGATTGCACTCAGTACTGAAGTGAATCGTCTCATAGTCAAATGTAATCTAAGGATTTCATCCAATCGCTTAAATGTATTCGCGAGAGATGAAGTTGGCCATTGTTTATCCTTATACACATATAAATAAACATGCGTTCTAAGTCATTTATACTAAAGAAAGATATTGATTGTTCCAGTACAAGCTAAATGTATTGGCTTGCAGGGCACTATCCCATCAATCTCCCACTTGCCCTAAAGCCAATCACAAACGTTTCTAGGACCCATCTTTTTGAAGATGTTCTTCGAACTCATTTCATGATATAGCCTCTTTTAGTGGATCCGCTAAGTTGTCTTCTGAGTTGACGCAATCCATTATGTGCGTTAACTCTACCAATGATTTTTCTAATCAAATGGTACCTTTCTTTCAATTGTGTTTAGATTTCTGGTAAGATCTCGAATGCTTTGCTTTAGCAATAGCTCCAATGTTATCATAGAAGATAATCATGAGCTTCGTAATGCTAGGCACTACATCCAACCATAGGATGAAGTTTTATATCCAAACACTTTCTTAAGCCGCATTTAATGCTACATTTAATGCTGCAATATATCTTGCTTCAGCGGTTTAGATGGTTACGGTGATTTGCTTAGAACCCTTTCAAATTCACCGTTACCCCATTGATGCAGGATATGTATCCAAAAATGGATGTATCTAATTTATCCACATCAGACTGAAAATTCGAATCAGTAAATCCTTCGAACTTTAATTTTCCACTACCACCGTAGACCAAGATCAAATCCTTAGTCTTTGTCAAGAGCTTAAGGATATCTTTTACGGTGGTCCAGTACTTCTTCACTGGATTTTGACTAGCAACTGCTCGCGATACTTGAGCAAGTTCTACGTCTGGTCTAGTACATAGTAAAGCATGCCACATGCAACCTTTTGTTTGAAACATAAGGTATTTGAGACATTCTTCTTTATTCTCATTTGATGTAGGGCACATCGATTTTGGAACAAGGGATACAATGTCTCACTTGAAGCAATCCTTTCTTGGATTCTCCATACTGAATATTTTCAGTATTGATTCTATGTACTTAGATTTAGAGAGCGTCAGCATCTTTTCTGATCTACTTCTATAGATACGTATCCCAATACGCAAGATGCTTCTCCTAAATCTTTCATGGAGAATTGCACGGAAAACATGCTTTCGTCTGTGCTAACATTCCGATATCATACCAGATAGCCAGAACATTATCGACATATAAAATATGAGCTTCATCGCGCTCCCACTAATCCTTTTGTACACTCATGGTTCATACTCGTTTTGATAAAGTCAAATGTCTTGACTATCTCATCAGAACAAATGTGAATCTAAATGGATTTAGACATTGCTAATGGAGAAAAGGTTTCATCAAAGTCTGTTCCAGAACATTGTGAATAGCCCTTTTACCACTAGTCGATTCTTAGAGGCAACACCTCTCCATTCATTCCAAGATTGAAGATCCACTTACAATTTATAGCAAACTTACAGGGATAAATCCCTCGGGTGGATCAATCAAGGTTATACCTTGGTGGAATGGATAGGATCCATTTTGGTTTGCATGGCTTCGAACCACGTACCCGTGTCTATGTCTGACATCGCTTCTTGATAGGTCTTTGGATCATTTTCCACATTCTCGTTTTCGTGAATGAAACCAAATCGCTCTGGCTCCTTACGAATTCGATCAGACCTTCGAAGAGTAGGTGTATTAGCAGGTTCAGTAAATTCTGGATTAACTCCCACTGTTTGCGGGAACGGGTCCAAATCTTGGACTTCATCAAGTTCCATGACGTTTCCATTTCCTTTGACGAGAGATTCATCAACAGAGGAACGTGTATCTAGGAGAAACGATTGTTTCTCATTGTCGTGGAACAGGTATCCAATGGATTTCGTTGGATACCCCGCAGTTACATATAAATTGGATCTACTAGCCAATTTATCTCCTTTCTCGTTTCTACCATCGGCAGGAGATCTCCATACTCAGAGGTAAGAGCATAGAGGTATTTTGCCATACCTTTCCTGGTAAAGCTTTGTAGGCACGAACTTTGAAGGTACTTTGCTCAGTATCTTCGATGCAGTCAGGAGGACTAACTCCTAGAATGCATAAGGAAGCTTAACAAAACTCAATATGGATCGAACAATGTTAAACAATGTTAGATTCCATCTCTTTAGACACTTCAATAAGTTGAGGCGTCTTAGGAGGAGTTTGTTATATGAGAATCTCATTCTTATTAAGATAATTGAGGAATCCTTGACAAGTATTTGCTATCTCGATTAGATCGAATAATACTATGTCTTTGTTGATTCTCTACTTCGCATTGAAATACCTTTCTTGGTTTTTCGGATTTGCATCTCACTAGATTCATTTTCCACTAACGACCAAGGTCATTAGTAAAAAGTACGAAGTATGAGTAATCTCCTCTCACAGTAACTTTTAGTGATCCATATTCATGGATTAAATCCAGATTTTGTTTGGTTCGCTCTGGATTCCCTGTGACGGGAGATCTGGTCATATCTCCTTTGAGACATGATTCGCAGGTTGGAAGTTCATCCAAGTTCTGTTTTTCAAGAAGCTTAGGCGAATCCGACTTTTGAATCCTACTCTTGGAGATGTGTCCAAGTCTAGCGTACCAAAGTTATGGATTATTATCTTTGTATTAATTTGAATTTCACACATTAATTCAATAAGATTGAGTCAATGGTTTGATTCAATTAATTTACTTCCTTTCAATTAACTTCCTTAATTGCTTCCTTTCCCTTTTCAATTAACCCTTTAATTGAAAGGTTGCTTAATTAATTAGATCACCTAATCAATTAAACATATCAGTGCTTTCTTAGATGCAGTGGGATAATTCGACTTTTAGGCTACTTGCGTTCTTTTGACTACCTTTATGGTCGAATTAGAAGAGAATAAATTCTTGTTCATTTTACTCTTCTTTGACTTCGCAGTCCATGAAGTGTAAACGATCATTACAGGTTTATCCTATTTGCCTTTAACCAGTACTTTGGTTGATTCATGAAATGTGATCGACTTATCAAATAAGATCAGTGTATTTCAAGAGTCATTTGAATGAGCGGGAGGAGAATTTAGGAGGAAGTTAATGTTAAGATCACTTGCAGGCTTACGTTTAATTGATCCAATTTTCAACTAGATTGATAAAACAAAGACAGTGATCCTTGACACTAGTTCCTTCATTTATTCTCTAGTTTTGAAACAATTCCTTAGAAGTCTCGAATCAAATCAATTCAAAACTACTCCTCAAAACAAGCATTTTGAGGTGGAGGTTTGTTTCAGAAGACTGGTCCTCAAAACGGGCCTTTTGAGGTGGAAGCTTCAGACATGCTCCTCATGTTGCTTCCATAGCTCGTTCAATCTTGATGCTTATTTGAGGAAACCATCATTAAGATTCCCATACTTCATAGGTGATTCTTTTCACTTTTGAGATTCATCTTTATATGAGGAAACGATCATTAATATTCCCATATTCTACGGGTGACTCGTTTCTTTTATTTTGACTTATCTCAGAAGCTCATAGGGCATAGGCTCGTCGTTTAAGAACATCATTCCCATTCATGGAATTTAAGACAATTCTCTAGTTAATGAATAATACTTATAATCTACGAAGGTTGGACTTTCTATCGTAGAAGTTCTCCCACTATTTTATCGAAACAATTACCCCTTCAATTGTTCGGGAAATTCTATTTCCTAGTAGGTCTTGACGTCCCAGCGGCAATTAATTGCACCCACGACTCGTGGCCATACAACCAATTTCCCAGGTAGGCATACTTATTGCCAATTGTGTCACTCCACAACCTTCAAGCTATTTTGCCTCGGTTTTCGCACTTATCTAGCACTGCTACATCATAAGTGTTACTAATCGTTAAGTCTAACCCATCAATCATGTTGAGCAACGGGCCCGGTCGTGAGTTCTCCGTAACTAGTTATCGGTCGATCCTCACATCCCGACCAGTCCTCACCCTTGTCGTGTTTAGTTAAAAACAGGAGTCAAGGAATTTCGCGTATTGTCCCTTTCTTCGACTCGGGTGCCAGACTCTGGATCACCTCTATCGATAAGTAGACAACATACGCTAGTCCCTATTGATGGAAGGCTTGGATTTGTATAAATACTTCATTTTATTTTAATCCAATATGACTTAATATTTAATTCGAGAGGGGAATTTCTAGTTTGAAAGTTATACTAACTCTCCTCGAGATCTCACCGTTTCAGTTATACTTTATCTTTTATTACGATCTAGATTCTAGCGCGCATCTCATACAAGCTAAATGTAAATCGAGAAAATAAATAAAAGACATACAAGCCTAGCATGCATACTACCACAATATGTTTTCGATCGGGAGCCTCCTATGTGGGCCATCATCGAGCCAATGATGTTGGCCCTATTGGTCAATCTAAAGGGTTCTCATATAGGCCTATGCTATTACACAATGTACCATGCATACATGGCCTTCATATCTTCTTGGGCTCCCACCTTGCTTGTAAACGGGCCTCCATTCTAAACTAATAAAACAGTAAATCCCTACTCTATTACAAAGGCTCAAAATGGCCCAAAAACATAATAGGCTCGCAGGCCCAATAAAAAAAAACAAACAATAAATTAAACCAATCACATCTAACCTAAGGTCAAGGCTTGGCTCGATCGAAAACCACGTAAACAGTTCACGTAGAGCAAGAAACATGCAAACATCCTTTACCTATTTCTTTCTTAATTTTAAAACTAACTTCCTATGATTCTTACCTTTTAGTCACTACTAATTATGACAAAATGAATATTCGGGTAAACAAAAATAAATTTTCTGCTCAAATTTAGATTCTGTTTTTCAACTTTTGAAAATTGCATTTTCGCCCCTCAACTTTCAAAAATTGCACTTTGACCCCAAAACTTTTTAAAAAGTTACAAAAACACCCCTGGGCAGATTTGGGCAGCTACCAGAAAATAAAATTTTGAATTCTGAAAATTTTGGATTTTTCAAATTGACCCCTCAAGTTTTGGTAATTGCAAAACAGCCCCAAAGTTTTCGGAAATTACAAATTGACCCCAAAACCCGTGCGACCAGATTTGCAAAAACAGTCCAGAATTTTGAAATTTCCAGATTTCAAAAATTCGAATTTTTCAGCCCACAAAAACCCTATATGCGATTTTTAGTTCAAAAAGTCCTGGAGTTTTCAAAAACTATAAAATCGGCACAGATCTAAAAAACCAGTTTTACCCAATCATAGATCCAGTCATAACAAGTAAGAATCAATTTACAGAACATAATTATCACGTGTTTACATATACATAATTAAACATATACGGTGAAAACACATTATGTTCAGGCTTTTCGTATAATAATGATGGAGTTGGCTCTGATACCACTGTTGGGATAGTGGTTGGGTTACCTCGATTGTCAATACAACGAAAGGGCGGAATTTAAAATTTTTCGAAGCACCCAAGGTCCCATATTAGATTCTCCATATTATATATACGCAAGCAAGAAACAAAAACGCACAGAGTAATTAAACAAGGGGGTTTTTGCGATTTACCTCACCACAGGCAAGGTGGTGGCAACATTCAGTTCTGGTTCTGAAACTGGATCTGGTTCACAGAAGTGATCCAAGCGTCTCACCTCCAAAGTTAGTCCACAACAATTGGATTCTGGCAACACCTCCTAGTCTTAGGCTCAGAACTGGATCTAGGAGATTTGTCGAAGCAGGATTGTGCAGATCAACTTGCCAATGCAAGATCTAACACTGTGGAACAAGGGAGAGGCGGCGGCGGCGGTGCTAGGGCAACTCACGGCAGCAGGTGGCGGCGGCTCTAGGTTGGCGGCGCAAAGGAGAGGGGGCGGCGGCTAGGGTTGAGAGGAGAGGCTAGGGTTTTCTAGGGTGTTAGCTTTTTGAGCTCTAGTGGAACCCTATTTATAGACTCCCTCTTGACCTAGGTTTGCAAGACTCCTTATGAGCTTTTAATTAAAGGCACATGTCTTGCAAGCCTTTCATTTAATTAATTACTTAATTAAATGCCCAATCCAATTAAATCAATATTTCTTTTATATAATTAATTAGTAACTCAATTAAGTATTTAATTAATTAAGTCAGCCAATTAATTAATCTCCCACTTGAATTATATACTTTAATTCATTTAATTGATTTAATTACCTTTAAATCAATTAATTCCTTTTGTATCCTTTTTCAACAGTCACCGTACAATTGTATTGTGTGTGACCCTCTGGGTTCACCATCAATTGGCAGCAGGCCCACGAATTCCTCGTGATTTAATTTATGAACAATAAACTGCTCTGGTCAATTAAACAACCTTTAATTGACCACTACTAGAATCAAATCCTCTATTAACTCAGGAGTACCTACACTTCAT
>CM064883.1:56805348-56914050 GCA_003313485.2 Penstemon barbatus | reverse complement strand
CTGACGGATCAAATTCGAATGAATTTGACAATGATGACATATATTCACATAATCAACTGAGTCAGAAATAAATAAGAGTGGGCCAATAATATCCCGCCCTCGAGCATTTTAGAGCTAATGCTTGAGCACCGCAGTGACTCCCAGCTTCACCGTCGTGAACCTCCTTCAGAATTATATTATACTGGTCTTCGAAAATACTTTTTAATAAGACTCCAGAAGAAGATCGTTTATAGAGCTTATCATCGATTAAGGTAAACGACGGGGCTCGGTATTTGATTCTTCGGGCTTCATTAGTGTCTTCAGGTAATTTCCCTTCCTTTAAATAATTAACGAAAGGATCGATCCATGAGATCTTTTGCTCATCGATTTCCATGACATCAACGCAAGGAGTGACATCTAGGTCGATGGCAGATGCGTTTGTCAATAGCCATGTAACTACCCTTTCATTCTTTCCATCTGTGATACCTGTGAACTTTGATAGCAAATCTGCCCATGGATTTTCATCTCTTGGAACAGGCTGAATTTCAAATTTCTCGAACTTTGATAACAAATTCTTTGCTTTGTTTAGATATTTGATCATATTGAACTCTTTGGCCTCAGAAATTCCTTTAACCTGCCTATAAAAAAGTTCAGAATCAGTTAACACAGTAATTGACTTTACCTTTGCTTTCAAGGCCATTTCTAATCCCGCAATTAGAGCTTCGTACTCCGCTTCATTGTTCGTGATGACAATGTCCAAGGCGATGGCGTAACTCAAATCTTCACCATTTGGCCCGTGATTACGCTTCTTCTGTCTCACTGGCTTGGCTTTTGGATCGATGTTTAAAGAGTGGGTTATCACACGTGGGTCGATCCCCACAATATCATCCGAACTCCAAGCGAAAACATCTACATTCTTCCGTAAAAAGTCGATGAGCATGGTTTCCATACCTTCACTTAACTCCGTTACGACCCTGGTAAATTTCTCAGGGGATCCTGGAACCAAGATCACCTTCTTATGATCGGGTGCTTGCATGCTCATGTCCACGTTCTTTCCTTTCTTTCCTTGTAGCTTTTCACAATCGGGAATTGGTAAATTCGAAATTGATCCGGATTCCAAATCAGCCAATTTTCTTTTCGTCGGGATTTCAGGTTCAACTTTTTTCTTTATACTCAAAGACGAGTTATGACATTCCCAAGCCATGTATTGGTCATTTCTCATCTCCCCAACTTCTCCATCAGTTGGGAATTTCACCTTTTGATGATAGGTAGAAACAACTGCCTTGAAGGCATTCAAAGCCGGTCTTCCCAGTATGGCGTTGTAAGCGAAAGGTGTTTCCACCACCAGAAATTTTATCGTTCTTGTCACACTCTTCGGCTTTTTTCCGAGAGTCGTGCTCAACATAATGGTTCCTAGTGGAACAATCTCCGAACCCCCGAACCCAACTAGGGGAGTGGCTACTCGATCCAGATAAGGATGTTGAATATTCATCCGTGTAAGAGCCTCGGAGGAAATAATGTTCGCCGAACTTCCATTGTCAACCAAAACTCTTTTGACCACATAATTAGCAATTTTCAGAGTTAGTACCAATGAAAAATCTGGATCATCTTCACTTATATCCCAAGTAACGTCTGAGGGTCGATCTGCATCGCTGAAGCTTATAACCTGGTTTTCCATGGATGGGTATTCCAAGGAGAATATTTCCTTTTTGGTCGAAACAGCTGTTTTTATTGACCTCATCGTCCTCTTTCTCGCATTTTCGCTGTCTCCTCCCGCCGGTCCACCGGCAATCAGGTTTATTACTCCGTTCCATTGCTCATCCCATTGCTCATCTGCCTGATTTCGAGCCTTCCTTTGTTGACTGATAAATTTTCGAGGACTCCTGGATCTATAGCGGTTGTTATAGTTACCTTTTTAACAAATTCCTTAAGTTTTCCTTGCACGATTAATTTTTCGATCTCAACCTTCAATTGGTAACAATTTTCAGTGCTATGTCCCTGAGTTCTATGATATCGGCTATATTTGTCATAACCCATCGCTCCTGATCTTGCCTGGGTAATTCTTTGAGTCTCGGGAATTAAATTCCCTTCCTCCAATATAGTTAAAATTTCCTCCTTTGAGGTGTTTAATTCGGTAAAATGAATCTTTCCAGGTCGTGGAGGTTGTTTTTGATCGAAAGGTGGACCATAGACATTTGATCTTTGGGTCGGCATCTGCGGTTTGTAGGTGTTGAGTCGTTGCCATACTGATCCTCTATTCGATCCTCCGTAATCACCTGGTTTTGGAATAGGAGCTCGATCTTGCTTTTTGTTGAGAGGGAGTTTTATGTTGTGCGCATTTTTTAGCTTATTCATCTCTTCCTGAATCATATACTTCTCAGCAATCTCCATTATCCGCTCGAAAGACTTTGGTTGCTTTCTGCATAACGCATTTCCGAACTGTGTGTTCCTCGTCAATTCAAACATCAGAGAAGATAAATACCCTATTTGCGGGGTATCAACTTTCAGAAGTTCGATACTAAATCTTGCCAGCCATTGCCTCAGAGTTTCTCCTGTTGGGTTTTCGTGGGTATAATTGTCAACTACAACGGTGCGGAATTTAAAATTTTTATACACCACAACCCAGGGTTCTTATTAGCACATATAAATAAGTATGAATTCATTTCAGCACATATACTAAAATGAAAAGCTGGTAAAATAAAGTTTTACCTCACCACAGGCAAAGGTGGTGGTTTCTCCGGTCTTCTTTTGGGTCACTAGAGCACCCCAAATGTTGTGCCTCTAGAGAATAGTCCACACCGGCTGGATCTGCAATCACTTTAATCCTCAGGCTCAGAACTAGGAGAAAAGCAGCTCAGATTCAAGAGTTGGATTTGGATCCAACTCTAGATGTAGAACGGAAGAGGGAGAGAGATGCACGGCCCTTCTCAACCACGGTGGCGGCGGCGGCTTGGTGGTAGAAGTGGCGGCGGCTAGGGCTACTTAGGAAGGGGGCGGCGGCGGCTAGTAGGGAGATTAGGGTTTTTACTTTTTGCTTGAGGTTAGGGTTTTTGAATACTGAAGACTCCTTTTTATAGGAGAGTTCAAACCCTATCTCTAACCCTATCTCCTAACTAATGGGCTATCAGATAAGTCTGGCCCAATCCCTCTATTTAATTAGTCCTTTTAATTAAATAGCCCAAGTCATTTAATTAACCACTTTAATTAAATGGCCCATTTATTTAATTAACACTTTAATTAAATAATCCAATAAATCTAATTAAAGATTTAATTTAATTAATTAGATAAATCTAATTAATTTCTCTCCAGGAATTATTCCTTTAATTCCTTATCTTGATTTAACTACTATAAATCATTTCGTTCTGCCACTGACTATCACAGTTCCAGCTTTTGTGTGTGACCCTCTAGGTTCACCATCAATTGGCCGCAGGCTCACATTTCTGTGATTTAATTAGTGAGCAATTAATTATTTAATTAATTGCTCCGATCAATCAATCTACTTTCAATTGACCACTCCAGAATTAATCCACTATTAATTCAGGAGTACCCACACCCCATGGTCGATGTCTAGCCACAAGCCCATGAGGCCCAACTTCAGGTGAATTGACTTTAGTGAACCTTAAACCTCTTATAAGTACCATGTACATACGGTCCTTCTAACGACTAATTTCCCGATCGAGACCTAGGGTGTGTGAATTGGTCGGCACCTCTAATCATCTCGATTCTGTACTTTCTAATTCAGGATAATACTTCCAGTGTGACTGCTAAATCTGGAAACCCCTTTCCAAATCCGTCACTGACCATGGCCATGGATTTCTCGGAATGTATAATCGAAGAATGTACAGGAAATTCCCTCATCCATTACAATGAGTCGGTAGATCCTATATTGATGCTAACCATCCGCGCATACGACTATGCATACCCAACGTAGGCGCACAATGGACAGGCTACGTGCCCGGCTCCTAAATCAAAGTATGCACACCCGTATACCGAATTCGCCCTAGCATCTCAAGTCTAAGGACTAAATCGTACACTGTTATAAGTCTTGAGAGACATCCCACCACCGATATGCTTTTTAAGCACTTCCACAATGGGTCTCTCTGTTCGGGTCGTTCGATGCGTCCGATCCCCTATCGAACCACCTAGTCATATGCACTGACATTAATAATGTCTTGTTCATGAAACGACAACAAATTCACTCTTAGTGAATCATGCATAATCCTACAAGTCTTGACGATTCATTCGATACCCCGTCTCGATATGAATCTATGACTTGGAACATTTTTGAGATCACGACCTTTGAGACTGTTTCATGATTAATCGCACCCAATACTGAAGTGAATAATCCCGTAGTCATGAGTGATCTCAGGGTTTCAACCAATCGCTTAAATGTGTTCGCGAAAGATGAAGATGGCCATTTGTTTATATTATGAATTCTCAATAAAATAAACAGATCGTATTAATTGATAAATCAAAGATTCTTACAAGACAAGATAATGATCCTATTACAAGCTATTTTGTTGGCTTGCAGGGCACTATCCTATCAATCTCCCACTTGCCCTAAAGCCAATCACAAACGTTTCTAAGACCCATCCTTGTCAGATGCCCTTCGAACACCTTTTGCGATAATGGCTTAGTTAGTGGATCAGCTATGTTATCCTCTGAGTCGACATGCTCCATTTGAATGTCTCCTCTACCTATGATCTCCCTGGTCACATGGTATTTCCTCAATACGTGTTTGGATTTGTGGTGTGATCTCGGCTCCTTCGCTTGAGCAATTGCCCCATTGTTGTCACAGAAGACTACTATGGGATTTGCAATGCTAGGTACCATATCCAGCTCTTGGATGAAGTTTCTCATCCAAACACTTTCCTTTGCTGCATCTGATGCGGCGATATATTCTGCTTCAGTGGTTGAGTCTGCAGTGGTCGACTGTTTGGAGCTCTTCCAACTCACCGCTGCACCGTTGAGGCAAAATATATATCCAGAATTGGATTTAAAATCATCCACGTCAGACTGGAAACTCGAATCAGTGAATCCTTCAAGTTTCAATTCTCCACTCCCACCGTAGACCAAGAACATATCCTTAGTCCTTCTCAGGTACTTTAGGATAGCTTTACGGCGGTCCAGTGTTCCTCCCCTGGATTCGACTGGTAGCGGCTCGTTACACTGAGAGCGTGAGCTACGTCAGGTCTAGTACATAACATTGCATACATTATGCTGCCAATGGCAGACGCATAAGGTATGAGAGACATTCTCTTTCTTTCTTCATCACTCGTAGGGCACATTGATCTAGAAAGATGGATTCCATGTCTCATTGGAAGCAATCCTTTCTTGGATTCTTCCATACTGAATCTCTTCAGTATAGTGTTAATGTACTGGGATTGGGAGAGACCTAACATCTTCTTCGATCTATCTCTATAGATACGTATGCCTAGTACGTAAGATGCGTCTCCCATATCCTTCATGGAGAATTGCGTGGACAACCACGCTTTCGTCTGCGTCAACGTTCTGATATCGTCTCCGATCAACAGAATGTCATCGACATATAACACAATAAATTGTACCGAACTCCCATCGAATTTCTTGTACACACATGACTCATAAACGTTCTTGATGAAGCCATACCCCTTGACTGTCTCATCAAAACGTATGTTCCAGGTTCGGGACGCCTGTTTTAGGCCATAGATTGACCTTTGAAGTTTGCAAACCTTATGCTCACTTCCTTTAGATGTAAAGCCTTTAGGCTGTTGCATATAGATTTCCTTATCAATGTCGCCATTGAGAAAGGCGGTCTTTACATCCATTTGCCATATCTCGTAGTCATACCACGCGGCTATGGCTAATAGTATCCGAATGGATTTAGACATCGCTACTGGCGAGAAGGTTTCATCATAGTCTATACCAGGCCTTTGAGAATAACCTTTTGCCACGAGGCGAGCCTTATGAGTTAAGACCTCTCCATTCATTCCTAGCTTGCGCTTGAAGATCCACTTGCAGCCTACAGGGATGGTTCCCTCAGGTGGATCAACCAAAGTCCATACTTTGTTGGAATGCATGGAATCCATTTCGGATTGCATGGCTTCCTGCCACGCACCCGAATCTATGTCTGACATAGCTTCTTCGTATGTCCTTGGATCAGTGTCCAATTGATCGTTTTCGTGAATAAAGCCATACCTTTCAGGCTCTCTACGAAATCGATCGGACCTACGAAGTACTGGTGTACTAGATGGTTCAACGGGTTCAGGATCAACTCCCACTGTTTGTGGGGATGGGTCCAATTCCTGGACTTCATCAAGTTCTACGGATATCCCGCTTCTTTTAGTGAGGAAGTCATCCTCCAAGAAGTGGGCGTTCCTGGACACAAACATCTTTTGTTCCTTAGGTTCGTAGAACAGGTATCCAATGGATTCCTTTGGATACCCCACAAATTTGCACAAACTAGATCTACTATCTAGTTTATCTCCTTTCTTGTTTCTTACATAGGCAGGAGATCCCCATACTCGTAGATATGAGTATATGGGTGCTTTACCAAACCACTCTTGGTATGGCGTCGTCGGCACCGACTTTGAAGGTACAATGTTAAGTATCTTCGAAGCAGTTAATAGGGCTTGGCCCCAAAACGAAAAAGGAAGGTCAGCGAAACTCATCATGGAACGAACCATGTCTAACAAAGTTCTGTTTCTTCTCTCAGACACACCATTTAACTGCGGTGTCCTAGGAGGAGTTCGCTGAGAGAGAATTCCATTCTCTACAAGATAATCGAGGAATTCTTGACTTAAGTATTCACCACCTCGATCCGACCGAAGTGCCTTGATACTATGTCCAAGTTGATTCTCAACTTCCATTCGAAACTCTTTGAATTTATCAAAAGCTTCGGACTTATACTTCATCAGGTATACATACCCATAACGACTGAAGTCGTCTGTGAAGGTTATGAAGTATGAGAATCCTCCTCTCGCACTGATACTCAGTGGTCCACAAACATCAGTATGGATTAAATCCAAGGTTTGTTTGGTTCGCTCCGGTTTCCCAGTAAAAGGCGCTTTGGTCATTTTTCCCTTGAGACAGGATTCGCAAGTTGGAAGATCATCTAGGTTCTTTATTTCAAGAGCCCTAGAGGAGACCAACTTTTGAATTCTACTCTTGGAAATATGTCCAAGCCTAGCGTGCCAAAGTTGTGGATTGTTTTCATCTTGTTTTCTTTTCTTTGATTGAATGTGCATGACATTAGAATTAGCAGGTTCTAAGGAATAAAGACCATCTATCAAAGTACCACAAGCATAAGTAAAACCACCTTTTATTATGCTAAAACTTCCATTTGAAATGGAAAAACAAAAACCATCATTATCCAACAAAGGAATAGAAATAATGTTTTTGATAATTGTCGGTACGTACAAACAGTCTTTCAAAACCAAAGAAAAATTTCCTAGAACTAATTCAACGTCTCCTATGGCCTCTGCCGCAACCCTAGCTCTGTTTCCAAAGCGCAGGATTCTATCCCCGGGTTTAAGAGGTCTTACTGCTCCCATCACCTGCAAATCATTGCAGATATGAGAACCGGCTGCGGTGTCTAACACCCATGATGCACAGTTAATAGAAATATTAACTTCAATAAAGAAAATACCTTTGACCGCCTCTTTCAGGTAGTCTGGGCAGTTCCTTTTCCAGTGCCCTGCTTTCTTGCAGTGGAAACATTCATCTTCTGGGCTTTTTCTTTTCTTCTCGACAACCTTCTTGGTTGTTTTAGAAGAGATTACTTTCTTCTTCTTTTTCCTGCCCTTCTTAGGCTTTGCAGCCTTGGGTTGCTCAGCAATCATGACAGACTTCTCCATTTTCAGGGTTGATTCCGCCGTGACCAATAAATTGGTCAGTTCGTGTAGAGCGAGCTCTCTATGTTCCATATTGAAGTTTAGCACGAACTGATCAAATGAGCGCGGCAGAGTATGGAGGAGGAGGTCATTGGAGAGATCAGCGTGCAGGTCTACCTCCAAGTTCTCCAGTTTTTCAACTAGATTAATGAAGCGTAAACAGTGATCCTTCACACTTGAACCCTCAGCCATTCTCAGATTGAATAATTCTTTTGTAGTTTTGAACCTTTCGGTCCTAGACTTCTCTCCAAATAGCTCTCGGAGATGAAGAATTATGTCAGCAGCATGCAACATTCTTGCATGCTGTTTCTGCAGCTCATTGGTCATTGATGCCAGCATGAGGCAACGAACCTGAATATCATCATCGACCCACCTTTGATGGGTAGCTCGTTCCTCTTCCGAAACCCCTTCCGGAAGTGCACCAGGCATGGGTGCATCGAGAATGTAACCCCTTTTCTCGGAGTCGAGGACTATCCTCAGATTTCTAAGCCAGTCGACAAAATTTGATCCGTTCAGTTTGTTAGTGTCAAGGATGATAGCTAATGGATTCTTAGACATTTTTGCAGAATTTGATCTACAAAAGTAAATGATAACGTTCAGCTGACTGATCTATATTAATACTTATAATTAACGATGTTGGACTTGTTATCGAAAAAGTTCTCCCACTATTTTCTCGAAACAATTACCCCTTTAATTGTTCGGGAAATCTAATCTCCTAGTAGGTCTTGACGTCCCAGCAGACATTAATTGCACCCACGACTCGTGGCCATACAATTAACTCCCCAGGTAGGTATACTTTTACCAATTGTGTTCCTCCACAACCTTCAAGCTATTTTGCCTCGGTCTTCGCACTTATCTAGCACTGCTACATCATAAGTGGTACTAATCGTTAAGTCTAACCCATCAATCATGATGAGCAACTGGCCCGGTCGTGAAGTCCCCGTAACTAGTTATCGGTCGATAATCACATCCCGACCAGTCCCCACCCTTGTCTAGTTTAGTTAAAAACGAGAATCAAGGAATTTCGTGCATTGTCCCTTTATTCGCCTAGGGTGCCAGACTCTGGATCACCTTCAACGATAAGTAGACAACATACACTAGTCCCTATTGATGGAAGGCTTGGATCCTTAAAACATCATTTTAAATGTACCCAATATGACTTAATATTATTTTCAAGAGGGGATTTTCGGGTTTAAGAGTTTGAGGTAACTCTCCTTGAGATCTCACCGTTCCAGTTATGCATTATCTTTTATTTACGATCTAATTATAACTAGCGCGCATCACCATACAAGCTCAGATATAAATACGTAAATAAATACATACACACCTAGCATGCATGCTACCACAGTATGTTTTCGATCGGGAGCCTCCTATGCGGACCACCATCGAGCCAAAGACGATGGTCCTATTGGTCAATCTATTAGGTTTCAAAGAGACCTACTCTATTACACATTTTACCATGCATACATGGCCTTTAGTCTTCATGGGCTCCCACCTTGCTTGTAACGGGCCTCCATTCTAAACTAATAAAACAGTAAAGTCCTATCTATTACAATGGCTCAAAGTGGCCCAAAACTTAAGGCTCGCAGGCCCAATAAAACCAATAAGATAAAAAATAACCAATCACATCTATCCTAAAGGTCAAGGCTCGGCGCGATCAAAAACCACGTAAACAATTTCACGTAGAGCAAGAAACAAGCAAAAACACCTTTTCCTTATTTCTAATCATGTTTTAAAACAGCCTATTAAAACATTTAGATTCTAGTTTTAAAACCCATTCTAAAACAATCCCTAACATCATTTTAAACCCCTTTAAAATGACCCTTTGATTCTCACTTTAAGTCCCTACTAATTATGATAAAATTGACTTTCCGGATTTACTAAACACCTTTAGTGCACAAAACAGTTTCTGTTTTTCAAGTTTGAAAAATTGCAGTTCGGCCCCTGAATTTTCGAAAATTACACTTTGACCCCTCAACTTTTGGAAATTACAAAATAGCCCCAAAATTTCCAGAATACGCAAATTGGACCAGAAAGCAGAAAATTGATAAAATTTCCAGAAACTTTTGTTTATTGCAAAACAGACCCCAGTTTTACGGAAAATAGCAAAAACACCCCTAACCTTTCGTAAATTGCAAAATGACCCAAAATTTGAAAAGTTTCAGAATTTACAATTTGGTCCAGAATTGCATAAAAACAAAATTTCAATTTCTGTCCAGATTTATAAAAAATCGCAATTTGCAAACAAGCCCTCCAATTTTCGGAAATTACATTTTAGGCCCAAAAACCGAAAAGTGCAAAAATCCGAACACTCAATATATCATAACAAGCAAGAATCAAATACCAGAACACAGCAATCATATATAAAACACATAAATTGATGCGTTCATGCCTTATTTATATGCGCATAATAAGTTAGGCTCTGATACCACTGTTGGGTTTTCGTGGGTATAATTGTCAACTACAACGGTGCGGAATTTAAAATTTTTATACACCACGACCCAGGGTTCTTATTAGCACATATAAATAAGTATGAATTCATTTCAGCACATATACTAAAATGAAAAGCTGGTAAAATTAACATTTTACCTCACCACAGGCAAAGGTGGTGGTTTCTCCGGTCTTCTTTTGGGTCACTAGAGCACCCCAAATGTTGTGCCTCTAGAGAATAGTCCACACCGGCTGGATCTGCAATCACTTTAATCCTCAGGCTCAGAACTAGGAGAAAAGCAGCTCAGATTCAAGAGTTGGATTTGGTTCCAACTCTAGATGCAGAACGAAAGAGGGAGAGATGGAGCTACACGGCCGATCTACAACCAAGGGGCGGCGGCGGCTATGGTTGCTAGGCGGCGGCTAGGGTTTCTTGGGGAGGGGGCGGCGGCTAGTGAGGGAGAGGAGATTAGGGTTTTGCTTTTTCCTTGCTTAGGGTTTTGATTCTTGAAGACTCCTATTTATAGGAGAGTTCAAACCCTATCCCTAATCTTATCACCTAGCTAATGGGCTATCAGAAAAGTCTGGCCCAATCCCTCTCTATTTAATTAGTCCTTTAATTAAATAGCCCAAGTCATTTAATTAACCACTTTAATTAAATGGCCCATTTATTTAATTAACACTTTAATTAAATAATCTAATAAATCTAATTAAAGATTTAATTTAATTAATTAGATAAATCTTATTAATTTCTCTCCAGGAATTATTCCTTTTAATTCCTTATCTTGATTTAACTACTTTAAATCATTTCGTTCTGCCACTGACTATCACAGTTCCAGCTTTTGTGTGTGACCCTCTAGGTTCACCATCAATTGGCCGCAGGCTCACATTTCTGTGATTTAATTAGTGAGCAATTAATTATTTAATTAATTGCTCCGATCAATCAAACTACTTTCAATTGACCACTCCAGAATTAATCCACTATTAATTCAGGAGTACTCACACCCCATGGTCGATGTCTAGCCACAAGCCCATGAGGCCCAACTTCAGGTGAATTGACTTTAGTGAACCTTAAACCTCTTATAAGTACCATGTACATACGGTCCTTCTAACGACTAATTTCCCGATCGAGACCTAGGGTGTGTGAATTGGTCGGCACCTCTAATCATCTCGATTCTGTACTTTCTAATTCAGGATAATACTTCCAGTGTGACTGCTAAATCTGGAAACCCCTTTCCAAATCCGTCACTGACCATGGCCATGGATTTCTCGGAATGTATAATCGAAGAATGTACAGGAAATTCCCTCATCCATTACAATGAGTCGGTAGATCCTATATTGATGCTAACCATCCGCGCATACGACTATACATACCCAACGTAGGCGCACAATGGACAGGCTATGTGCCCGGCTCCTAAATCAAAGTATGCACACCCGTATACCGAATTCGCCCTAGCACCTCAAGTCTAAGGACTAAATCGTACACTGTTATAAGTCTTGAGAGACATCCCACCACCGATATGCTTTTTAAGCACTTCCACAATGGGTCTCTCTGTTCGGGTCGTTCGATGCGTCCGATCCCCTATCGAACCACCTAGTCATATGCACTGACATTAATAATGTCTTGTTCATGAAACGACAACAAATTCACTCTTAGTGAATCATGCATAATCCTACTAGTCTTAACGATTCATTCGATACCCCGTCTCGATATGAATCTATGACTTGGAACATTTTTGAGATCACGACCTTTGAGACTGTTTCATGATTAATCGCACCCAATACTGAAGTGAATAATCCCGTAGTCATGAGTGATCTCAGGGTTTCAACCAATCGCTTAAATGTGTTCGCGAAAGATGAAGATGGCCATTTGTTTATATTATGAATTCTCAATAAAATAAACAGTTCGTATTAATTGATAAATCAAAGATTCTGTCAAGATAAAATAATGTTCCTATTACAAGCTATTTTGTTGGCTTGCAGGGCACTATCCTATCATAGAAGCCCCTCCACCAATCTCCAACTTAGGTTTTTTGCTAAAACCTCCTGCGAGGGGGACGGGTGAAGAATCATCAGAGGATGGTTTGCTACCAATAACAAGATTCTGCAAAGCTTCGATGGGAGTGACCCCATCGGAATAAGGCCTTTTGTTCAAAGATGGAACGGGAGTTTTCTGTCTAACAGGATCTTCACTCGAAGAATCGACAACTTTCGGGGAAGAGCCCCCGAGCGCAGCCTCAAGTTCTTCATCCAAAATGGACTTATTGGAACTGCCCTTAGTTTTCTTTGATGAAGCGCTTTTCTCTTTCTTATTTTCCCCTCCTTTAGGAGCTTTTGGGGAAGACACAGAGGTTTTAGAAGAGGATTTGGAGGGCTTGGCCTCCTTGGCAGGTTTTTGCTCTTTGGACGAATTTTTATTCTTCAAACCACCCAACAACAGTTTGGGGTCGATAGCCTTGCCTAGTATATTTTCCATAATAAATGGGGAGTGACTCGAGAAATTTGAAGAATGCAGAATATATGGGGAGAGCTCCGATCTCTATAAGCAAAGGTGTAGTGTAAATGATTTGAAGAGATCCTCGTATTTATAGGCACTACGCCCTATGATTACGATAGTGGATAGATGCGACCTTCAAAAAAGATTCCATTTGGAATAAATAATTTTCGAGCATAAATTACAAAAGATATCGAACTTTAAAGAGCAAATGATGTCAAAATATTTATAAGATGAGAATATACAAGTCATGCGAACCAGATCGTAAAGAAAACAAATCCGACTACAAAGAGAAAACGAATTACGGGCATATATATATACATTTGATTCCTAACTACATAACTATGAATCGCCCCCTCCGGCATGCTCAAACCCAGTATTCGGACCAACGCCATCTTCGTCGCCGCCACATAATGGATCAGTCTGGTCAAAGGGTCGATCATCTTCCTTATCCGATCCGTCATCTATATTGACATCTTCGTTCTTTTCCCCTGAGGCAGAAGGATGATCGTCGTCAGAGCGCTCGAGCAAATCTGGGTTAGGCATTGGAATGTCAAACTCCTCAACTAAGGGGGCAAAATGATGATCCTGCCAGTTCATATCTGCCTTGGGTAAAGAGGAAGCTTTATAATCCTTCCCTTCAGCATTCTTAAAAGTGTTCATGTATCGAAAATATTCGTCCATGTTATCTGGAATTTTCTTGGCCAAAACTAGCTGTTGAACCCCTTTATAGAAGATCGTTTGTAGAATCCCTCCCACTCTTCTTTGGACTAAGGGATCTAAAACAGGGGACTTCAAAAATTCTCGTATGGCTAGAATCACAGCCTCTTCCCGGCCTTGGGCATATGCTCGCTCGGAATCTTGCTTTGCTAGCTCAAGTTCGATTTTTACCTTCTTGAGCTCTTCCTCGACGGCACTTCTCTCTTTAACAGATGATAGCAAATCCTCTTCCACGGATAAGGAATGCTTCATAGTTGCTTTCTCGAGCTCCGCCTTTACTTGAGACAATTCTCGTTGACTCTCTGCCAGTTGAGCCCAAAGGGTTTGATTATCAACGAAAATTTGTGCATACGCATCGTGAGCATCCTGTGATTCCTGCTCTAGCAATGCTAAGCGATAGGTCTGGAGAGCGAACAAATCTCCGACCTATGAGAAGATTTCGGTTATCAGTGAATGTTAGAGACTCTAAAGAAAGAAGAGATAGTCAAAAGACAAATTCTTACCTCATGATACGTTCGAGAGAAATCACTCAGAACCTCAAAGTCTCCCTTGACGGTTTGAAGCAGCATATCCCGCTTAAACCGGCTAGCCATATAAATTCTAGTGGCTTTGTCAAATTCGTTCTCACCACCTGAATCCAGATCTGTCTGAATAGTCCCGTCTTCAGGATATCCAACGGCCCTGCTACCGCGGAAATGTTCGCCCATGAAATCTGCCACGTCAGGCTCCGACCTACCCTCTCGACAGGGAACTGAGTTAGAACTTACACCAAAGGGTTTTACCCTCCTTGAGGGGCCCGAATAGTCGGCATTCCTCTTTCGACTCAGGAGCTTCTCATATTCCTGAACGCCCAGAATCCGGTTCCAATAATGTTGACTATAACCAACGGACGAAAGAGCAGAAGTATCGGGGGAAAACAGAGTTCGAAGAGGTCCAGCAGTGGCAGAGTTCAAGGAACTCATAGTACCAAGCCCTCTCAGATCGGGAATTGTAACTGGTATATCCACTGAATTTCCACCTAAATTACATGTATCAGCTCTTCTTTCGAAAGTATGTGGTAACGGATCGATGTAGAAAGGCGTATCTCCGACCGAGTTAGCAGCGGAGAGTCGAAACTTCTCAACAATTCGACCTGCAAAGGAAACACAAGGTGTACATGTTTTTAAACAAGAAGAATTGATCTGTCACACCTCAAGATAGGAAGAAGCTAAAGACATACCCAAAGATAGAGGGGCGAGAGGCGGAGCAGCAGAAGCTGGCAAGTCACCGAACTGCGGAAGGGATCCTTCAAAGGATTGATTGGATAAAGGAATAGAATATTTGATCGTTGGGGCAGGATATTCACAGTGACTCAACCCAGCCAACCGCAAAACACCTTCCTGAACTAAGAGTTTGGTTTGGTAAGGATTGGACCGTAACTGCTCGAGAAATTCATCGAAAAGGCGGTGGTTGAGTTTCTCTTTAATCCTACGAGGACCATATGACCATGAGTTAACACCGTCCAATCGATATGGTCTCGTTTTCGAGCTACCTTCTGATATTGGAACATCAGGGCCTTTCACAAAAAAAAATCTCCTCTTCCAACCTTTACTCTTTCCCGTTGTTATGTTCGTAAGAAATGGCCGCTTCGACCGCTGGCGGATGGACACAAACCCCACATTTGAACCCTTGCACAGTTCCATTCGGAATATTTGGCAAAAATTACTAAAAGAGGCCTCTCCCCCCTTGGCCTCCATAAGAGCGCTGAACGCTACAATATACGCAACAGAATGCGGGAGAAGCTGAGCGCGGGAAAGCGAAAAGAAAGTCAAGATGTTTTTGATAAGGGGAATAAACGGAATACGCAGGCCACAAGAAAATTGATTCTCGTAGAAGGCTTGACAGCCATCCGGAGGCTCGGTAACACGTTCAGTGTAAGAAGGAATGACGATCGAAAACCCCTTAGGAAGAAACTTCCAGAACTCCGCCTCGAGGTAAACGCGATCCTTTTTGGAAAAATAACAGGAAGTTTGATCGGCGGGAAGCTCTGACCTGTTCGAAGTAGCGGTGTCAGAAGGAAGCGTATGTTTAAAAATCCTGACGAAGGCTCCCTCGCCGATGCTGAGTTTCTCGATCACATTTTCCTCTAGATCTTCGGTCGGGTCAACATCCTCTTCTTCTTGATAAAATTCTCCATCTTCGTAATCGTCGACAAGCTTTAGCAAAGGGTCGGGCTCTTGGTTCTCTCCGACCTTATTTTTGCACCTTGAACTTCTAGAACTTGACATTATGGATTGGGAAACAAATATACTAAAGCAAGAGCTTTTTCAACTCGAATGCTCCGAGCTCAAGAGTGAATGTGATATGTATGTAATTTTTCAACGAGTCAACATATATATACGGGGTTAAAAAGGTAAAATTGCAAACAGGTCCCTGAGTAACCGCGACGGTTGAACTTACTCTGGGTAAAAATTTAAAGTTATCCTTCTGAGAATTGCATTCTTGATCCTTCACTTTCCAAATTGTGGGGTATGTTCCTTGGAAATTTTCCCCGTGGTATTCCATTGATCCTTTTATATTACGATCGGAAAATTTAGAAAGCGTTCGTTGAGGAATTGAATGAAGCATCGCGGAATAATAAGGAATATTACAATTTAGAGGTCCTACGCAAACAGTGGACGACGAGGTTATCTTTTCAACACGCCGATATATTGTTTCTTATATATGCACTCTTTTTCCCTGGCTCAGTTTTTATCCCAATGGGTTTTTCCGAGCTAGGTTTTTAACGAGGCATATCCGAAACATATTCTGAGAGGCTCATCTCATACCAGTGTGCGGCATAGCTTGTACTTCTTCGAGCGCAAGCTCCACTTTACGCTCGAGAAGTGGGGGAGTATTGATGAGGGGTAATTTGGATTCCCTGCCCTCGCAGGCTCAATGCGGTTCGAACAACACCAGATCCTGTCCCCAGGAACGATGAGCCGACCCAAGGTTCTAAATAAACTGTTCCGAGCCTATGAAGAGAACCCGAGGTCGAAGGGTACTGTTGGGCCGAGCCCAGGCCCAAGCCCATCAGCTCGGCTATAAATACCCCAGGCATTTATGACGACGGGACAACTTCCCAGGTGCTCTTGCTCCGAGGCTACTGCTCGGAATTACATAGGAAGTATAGCATAGGCTTTCTTATATGTATTTCACCCTCTAGCTTGTACGGCATCCAATAACGCTCGGATAGGACTCTCAATTCTTGTAATCTGTACTCGATCATTCTGAATACAATACTATTGATCTTTTACCTCCAGTTACATTCATTAGCACGGCATTTTACGCCACACTTATCGAACTAACGAAATCATGTAAGATCACACACGCTCTCAGTGTAACGAGCCGCTACCAGTTAAATCCAGGGGAGGAACACTGGACCGTTGTAAAGGCTATCCTCAAGTACCTAAGAAGGACTAAGGATATGTTCTTGGTCTACGGCGGTAGTGGAGAATTGAAACTCGAAGGATTCACGAATTCGAGTTTACAGTCTGACGTGAATGATTATAAATCCAATTCTGGATATATATTTTGCCTCCACGGCGCAGCGGTGAGTTGGAAGAGCTCCAAACAGTCTACCACTGCAGACTCAACCACTTAAGCAGAATATATTGCCGCATCATATGCAACAAAGGAAAGTGTTTGGATGAGAAACTTCATCCAAGAGTTGGATGTAGTACCTAGCATTGTAGAACCCATGGTAGTCTTCTGTGACAACAATGGGCCAATCGCTCAAGCAAAGCAACCGAGATCACACCACCAGTCCAAACACGTGATGAGGAAATACCATGTGATCAGGGAGATCATTGGTAGAGGAGACATTCAAATGGAGCGTGTCGACTCAAAGGATAACATAGCTGATCCACTAACGAAGCCATTATCAAAAAAAGTGTCCGAAGAACATTTTGGAAAGATTGATCTTAGAAATGTTTGTGATTGGCTTTAGGGCAAGTGGGAGATTGATAGGAAAGTGCCCAACAAGCCAACATAATAGCTTGTAATATGACTATTCTATGTTAAACGAATCTTTGATTTATTAATTAATATGCATAGTTTATTTATTTCGTGTATAAGATAAACTAATGGCCAACTTTATCTTTCGCGAACACATTTAAGCGATTTGTTGAAACCCTGAGATCACTCATGACTATGGGACGATTCACTTCAGTATTGGGTGCAATCATGAAACAGTCTCTAAGGTCGTGATCTCAAAAAGTGTTCGAAGTCATAGATTCCTGTCGAGACGGGGTATCGAAGGAATCATCAAGACTTGTAGGATTATGCATGATTCACATGAAGTGAATTTGTAGAGTTTCATGAACATGACATTTGATGTCAGTGCATATGACTAGGTGGTTCGATAGGGGATCGAACGTATCGAACGACCCGAATAGAGAAACCCATTATGGAAGTGCGTAAAGCATATCGATGATGAGAAGTTCCTCAGTACTTATAACAGTGTAAGATTTAGTCCTTAGACATGAGGTGCTGGGGCGAATTCGGTATACGGGTGTACGTGCTTTGATTTAGGAGTCGGTCACGTAGCATAACTATTTTGCGCCTACGTTCGGTACGTATAGTCGTATGCGCGGATGGTTAGCATCAAGATAGGATATACCGACTCATCGTAATGGATGAGAGAATTTCCTGTACATTCTTAGATAATACATTCCGAGAAACCCATGGCCATGGTCAGTGACAGATTTGGAAAGGAGTTTCCAAATTTAGCAGTCACACCAGAAGTATTATCCAGAACTAGAAAGTACAAAATTGAGATAATTAGAGGTGCCGACCAATTCACACACCCTAGGTCTCGATCGGGAAAGTTGTCGTTAGAGGGACCTTATGTACATGGTACTTATAAGAGGTGAGGTTCACTAATGTCAATTCACCTGAAGTTGGGCCTCATGGGCTTGTGGCTAGATATCGACCATGAGGTGTGGGTACTCCTGAATTAATGGGAGATTAATTCTGGAGTGGTCAATTAAAGGAGTTTATTGACCGGAGCAATTAATTGAATATTAATTGCTCATTAATTAAATCATGAAAGTCGTGGGCCTACGGCTAATTGATGGTGAACCAAGAGGGTCACACCTAATACAGTTGGACTGTGACAGTCAATTGAAGAAAGAATTGATTTAAAGAGTTAAATCAAAATAAAAGAATAAAATGGGTAATTCTAAGAGAGAGAAACTTAATTAGATTGTCTAATTAATTATATTATTAATTAAGGAGTTAATTAAAGTGATGAATATTTAAGTAGAATAAATGCTATCTTAATTGAAGTGTTAATTAAAATAAATGCAAGACATGGGCCAATTTAATTAATGGCCCATTAGCAAGTCTTGCACAAGAAAGGGCCTTTTAAGTAGTGGCTATAAATAGGGAGTCTTGGAGACTAAAAACCTAAGGAACTAAGTAACTATGTTAGCAAGAAAAAGCTAAAAGCCCTAACCCTAGCCGCACCGTCGTCGTGCACTAGGTCGGCCGCGCCGCCCCTTCTCTCTCACTTTCTTCTTCACCTAGGGTTGGATCTTGATCCAACTCTTGAGTTTGACACCCTTCTCTCGTAGTTCTGAGCCTGCGGATCGAGGGAGTGACAAATCCATCTGGTGTGGACTATTCTCTAGAGGCACAACACTTGGGGTGCTCTAGAGAACGAAAGAGAAGACCGGAGAAACCACCACCTTGCCTGTGATGTGGTAAACTTCGTTTTACCACCCTATTTAATTTAGTAAACTTGTTGTTAAATTTGTATTCAACCTGTTCATATGTGCTAATAAGTAAATCCTAGGATTTGATGTATGAAAAAATTTTAAATTCCACAACGTTGTTTTAACAATCATACCCAAAAATCCCAACAAGCTTCAGCTTCACTTATGCTCGAGAATGGGGGAGTATTGACGAGGGGTACATTGGATTCTCTATTTTGGGAAGTCATACCTGGTCGAAAACCATGAAATCCGACCTTGAAGACATAATGCCGATCCCGAGTTCCAATTAGCCCAGTCCGATCTCCAGCGAAGAGGCTCAGGGTCGAATTTACTGTTGGGCCGACCTCATGCCCTGGCCCTTGGGCCGAGAAGTATACCCCTGCGGATGGTTAACCTAGCACACCGCCTCAAGTATAAATACCACTAGCATTTATGACGCCAGACACGCTTTCCCAGGTGCTCCTTGCTCGAAGCTACAGCTCGAAGACTCCTCGGAAAGTTAGATTAGATCACTTTGTATTGTACCTAGTCTCTAGCTTGTACGGCATCCTGTAATGCTCAAATAGGACCCCCAATTTGTATAATTTGTACTCAAGATCGGAAATATACTTATTTGACCACGGATTATCACTTATATTTGTCTGTACTTTCTATTATTGATCCCGCATGAAACACAGCAAGATCAGTTGCGTTGTTACTAAATGGGTTCTACATAAGAAAAATGAAGAATAAATATAACAATGCTTCTACTTATAACCCTACTCTCATTCTCATGATAGTAATGATAGTTATAAATCCTAACTATTGTGCTATAACTGCAGGAAATTGGGACATTTTATTAAGGACTGTCCATATCTTAAAGTTGAGAAATACAATGAGGAGGAAAAGAAAATCAGAAAATAAAAGATACATAAAAAGAGCAAGGTGTTGTTGGCTGAAGCTGAAAATATAGTCGCCATCTACTTGTCTAACTTAGATTCAGAGACATCAGATGATGACTCTACTAAAGAAGAGACACCTACGCTACTCTGTCACATGGTCAAAGTATCAAATGACTCTAATAATGAGGTAATTTTTTTTCTGAAAATGAAAATGAGCTATTTAATAACACAGGCGTTATTGCTGCATTTGCAAAGTTTAAGGAAGAGATGCCTATGATTAAAAAGCAAAATGCATCACTGAAACTTAAGGGTGAAAAAGCACAAGAATCAGTTGAGTATAAAAAGCTTGAGCAAGAGAATAAATCTCTGAAAGCTAAAGCTGAATGTGAAGTTTATAAAGGTAAAATCATGGAACTTGAAAAGTTATTGAGTCTCATGACAAGTCTTCTGTTGTATTAGATAACATGCTTAGTAAACATAAACCACCTTTAGAAAAAAAAGAGTTCAGAATTGAGCCGTGCTTAAAAAATTTGTATCTGCTAATAACGGTAAATTCATCTTATATGTTCAAACCACTAAGCCTACTTCACAGGAAAAAGGGAAAAAGGAGAAGAAATCTCAAAAAGCTTAAAAGGGTAAAGAGTCTAAAATTGAGAAATAGACTGGTAAAGCTAAACAATAGAGTAGTCCGAAGAAGTATGCTGAGAAGAGCAAAAACAATTAGACTAGCAATAAGTCTAAGTCGTCTGTTAATGAGCAAGTTAAGAATAAAGGAAAGAAGCATAGAAATCATAAAAATGGAAGTGCTTGGTATGGAAATGAGTCTTATGATGTGCAACCTGCTTAACCTTCAATTTATCATGCACATCATTATCCATCTTACTATGCTACTGTATACCCTGCTCATCATGCGATGCATGCTTACCTAAAATAACTCATGCTTCATCAAGCTATACTAATCCTAAGAGGCCAATGTTCCAAATCATGGGTTGACAAAGGTGACACTAATCCTTCGGGACCCTCTAAATAAATGACACCCAAAATAATTTTTTTTGTCTTGTAGGTTAGGATTAGGAGTAGGTGTAAAGTAGAGAAGAAATGGTACTTGAAGAGTGGATGTTCGAGTCACATGTATGGAATCATACATAAACTGACTGATGTTGCTGTCATAGATGGTCCAAAAGTTACATTTGGAGAAAGTGAAGAAGTCAAGATTGTACAACGTGGAAAGCTTATAAAAGGTAACATTGAGATATTCGACGTCTCTTATGTTAAAGGCTTAAAATACAATATACTGAGCATAAGTAAATTTTGTGACAAAGGATTTTGTGTAATCTTCTCATCAGATAAGTGCTATGTGGAGCAAATTAGAACAAAGAAAGTAATAGTATCTGGAAGAAGACAAGGAAACATCTATATAGTCGACTGGATTCTATGGACAAGAATTCTAATGTTTGTTTGGTGGCTTCTACACCAAGTGAAGTTAGTTGGCTATGTCACAAAGAAATGAATCATGTGATTTTCAAGACCATGAACAAATTGATCAAAAATAATTTAGTAGAAGAGATTCCAAAAACAATCATGAGCAAAGACAAACTCTGTGACGCATTGTCAAAAAGGTAAACAAATCAAGTCTTCATTCAAAAGCAAGAAGCCTCAATCTTCAATCATAATTTTTTAGCTACTTCACATGGTCCTATTGATCCTAGCAGCAATGGTGGAAAGAAATACTCAACAAAATGGAGTGCTGAAAGAAGAAATAGATTTCTGAAAGAAGATACTAGGTCAATGATAGCTGGAGCAAAACTGCCTCAAATATTTTGGTCAGAAGCCACAAATACAACATGCTACACCCAGAACAGATGCATAACAAGACTCCTTATGAGTTCTGGAACAATAGGAAGCCTGATATCTGCTACCTTAGGATATTTGGTTGTAAAAGTTATGTTTTGAATAATCGAAAAAATCAGCTTACTACTTTTGCTGATGAAGCTGTTTTGATAGGTTACTCTACTGTTAGTAAAGCCTATATAGTATTTAACTAAAGAACATTTACATGTAGAAGAATCAATTCATGTAGTATTTGATGAACAAAATCAATCATCTGAAAAGAATCAAACTGTTAATTCAGATATGTCTACTGATTTTCAGAAATTGACTATGGAAAGAAAAAAAGAATATTTACCCATCATACTACCTGATCTCATCCTAGCTGATAACTCAGGTGCTTTTTAAAATTTGCCTACTAATTGTTTAAGACGAGTTGCAAACAACTAGCAGATCAGAGACTGTTCAACAGACTACTATTGGAACTACAACAGTAGTGTTGCAAGATCAATTAAGAGGACCATATCCAGATTTGCAACCTGATCTTAGATGGCTCAGAAATCACCCACCTGATCTTGTGATAGGTGATCCACTGCATAGAGTAAGAACAAGAAGGTTAATTGTACATGAATCAATGTTTGTAAGTTTTCTTTCACATATTAAGCCCAAATTAATTGATGAAGCTCTTAGTGACTCTCACGGGATTGAAGCAATGCAAGAAGAGTTAAATCACTTTTAAAGAAATGAGGTTTGGTACTTAGTACCTAGACATTCTCATCAAAGCGTCATTGGCAGTATGTGGGTTTTCAGATACAAGATGAATGAAGATGGTATAGTTACAAAAAACAATGCAAGACTAGTTGCCAAGGATTACTGCCAAGAAGAAGACATAGACTTCGATGAGACATTTGCATTTTTTGCTAGGCTTGAAGCAATGAGATTATTTCTTGCCTATGCTGCTCACAAGAACTTCACTGTTTATCATGTAGATGTGAAGTCTGCTTTTCTTACATTGAACAACCTCCAGGATTTGAAGCTTATCAAGAAGGAGATCAAGTTTATCATCTGAAGAAAGCTCTATTTGGCCTAAAGCAATCTCTAAGAGCATGGTATGCTACTTAATCTGACTTTCTTATAATTAAAGGATTTTGCAAAGCAGACCTGACATTATATACTATGTTGGAGTTTGTGCGAGATTTCAATCAAATCCAAAGGAACCTCATCTCTTAGCTCTCAAAATAATACAGAGATATCTAAAAGGCACTCAAGAATTGAGATTATGGCATCCAAGGGAATCATGATTTGAACTTACTGGAAATTCAGATCCTGACCTTGTTGGCTGCAAAAAGAAGAGTACTGCAGGTACTTGTCAATTTTTAGGTAGTCGTCCGATCTCATGGATGAGTAAGAAACAAACTTCATTATTCATATTTACTAATATTGAATACGTTGCTGCTAGAGCATGTCTTGCACAGATACTTTGATTGAAACATCAACTATAATATTATAATATCAAAATCAGTGGAATTCCCGACAATACAAGTTCAATATCTCTTACTAAGAACACTATAAGTCATTCAAGGACTATGCATATTGAGATCAAACATCACTTCATAAGAGATCAGGGTGAAAAAGGAAAATTCATAATTGAATATGTTCATAGAAATAATCAGATAGTTGACATTTTTATAAAACCATTGAGTGATGCAATATTTTATACTCGAAGAGTGGACTTAGGCTTGTTAAATTTTGATTCATAAGCTGAGGGGAACCTATCAGAAGACTATGGTATCGACTGACTAATCTAATAACAACTAGTGTGGTTTTCTTCAAGAACTGACTCTCAACAGACTAGTTGACTGATAGATTTTTGAACTCAGGGGGAACGTGCATGACTAGCGGCATCCCTGATTAGAGATAAAATCTTCAATGACAGTGAGTTGAAGTTATATTTTTGGAAGATTTGTTCTTAATTCTTGAAGACCTGAAGACTATTTTCTTGCTGGATTGACAAACAACAAAGGAAGATCACTAGTTGTATCAGACAAATCATCTGTCATATAAGTTAACTTTACTTATTACGTTATATAAGTGTTTTGCTAAAAACGCTATAATTTAAAACACACATTTATAAGTAATAGACTAGTAATGTTTGCCAGTCTCGCATATTCTGACAATAAGTAATAATATTTGAAATTTGTAACCATTGCACGCACGATCAAAATGATCTAACGGCTCACGGATATCACGGAAACCAATGATTCCACTAACCTCTAAATCTAGATCTGATCAGCGGACTACAATTACGCACCCCAAATATTCAAACTCTCAAGAAGCTACTAACTTTCTATTCTCTTGAAAGCATTTATGCAATCCTTCTTGTTTCTTAATCTTAGCCAACAATGGCTGGACCTGAAGGACGCTATCTCAACTACGAAGTGTGCCATGCCACTGGTACAAAAGTGATGAAAGAAATGATGCAGAAAATCAAAGCTACTTCGCTGGTTGATGTGCTAAAAGCACACGAAACAATGGTGTTTCCAGGAGATGTAGCTAAATTCTACGAAAACGTGAAGATAGATCTTGACAGGTTAACTATAATTTCAACTATTGTTGGGAAAAAGATCTATGTATATCATGTTGTGTTAAATGAATTTTATGGTTAGACAAATGAAGGACATGATGTTTCAACCTTGGGATACCCAAAGAAGATGAATTTTGGATGTTGGCTGGCAATAGTGGGGAAATGTTAACTGGGTCTTTCAAGAAGACTCAACTGAAGGATGAATATCACACTCATCTATTATGGATTGAAGGTGATGTGGGCTGTTCACATGTTCAAGATCTAAGCATTGAAGAAGACTGGGCATGTCATCCTGCTTAATCGCTTACTACAGGCACTCATATGCACACTTGGAGCTGGAAAAGTGGTACATAAGTTGAAGGAGCTCAAGGTGTATGAGCCTGTGATGATTGAGGCTAAACCAAAAACAACAACTGAGAAGAAACAACATAAGAGAAAAGCCACTGAAACTACAGTTCCTGCCAATCCATCTGTGAGGCTTCGAAATGCAAGATCGGGGTTAAGGCATCTACGCTTGCAGATCAAACAACAAACCCTGTTGTTGAAGCTAGATCACCTGAAACCTTGAATGCTCATAAGATCATCTCTGAAGTTGCCAAGGAGATAGATGAGATGGCTATTGAAGCATCTCCTGAAAGAACTGAGTCAGAAGAACCAGTGTTAGAAAACATTTCAAAGAGGACAAGGTGCTCAGTGAAGAATCCTGCAATTGTACCCTCTATGGTTCATACAAAGGCAACTGCCCGGAAAAGATTGATGGTACTTTTTCTAAAGTTAGAAAAGATCTTCCTTCTGCTGAAAGATCAGTATAATTAGAAAAGGAAGCTGATAACTTCAATCAGATAACAGTTGAGGTATATGAACCTCCAACTGATATGTCCGTTGTTACGTCAGCAGAGGTCACTGAACCTCATCAAGAACTAACAACAAAGGTCCCTGAAATAGTTGCTACAAGAAGAAAAAGAACTCGTAAGGCTAGAGTCAATTACACCAAGAAATGGAAAGCGGCTAAGCAGAAAAAAAGGAAGCAGAGTTGCCTACCAAGGAAGAAGAATACTTGGCTAGAGCTCTTGAAGCTAGCAAAATTGATGCTCACGGGCCTAGACATGGTGGTGGAATTGTTATAAAGGAGACAAAGAAAGATGGCTTTGTTATGCCAAAACTAATGATTGAAAAAAAGAAGAGAACTGAGGTAAAGCACGCATTAGAGATCGTCCAAAGTGATCCAGAGGCTTTCTCTATTTTTCGAATCCGAGTACTCTTCGAGCTGAGAAGATCAGATGTAACAGATAGAGAAAGTATCGTCTTGTAAAATCATAGGTAATCCTTGCATGGAAAGAGTTTGCTGAAGAATAGAAATGAGTTTTAAACTGGCTGCAAACCATTTCTATTAAAAAGGCACTGGATTCAGATTACTTCTATGACCTGGTACACAATTACATAAAAGAGATTGTCAAAGAATGATGGGGGCTGTTTTACACCCCATATAACACTCGGAACGACTAGATGATACTCGATCGGCTTGACCAGGAAGCTGATCCGTTAACAAGCCATTCGATCCGACCAGAGATATCTGTCCATAGCGATCAAGACCGAAGTCCGAGTTCCTGAAGGATTAACACCACGAGTCATAGTAGGATTATGTTTTCTTGTATAGCTAGGGTTAATATCATATAAATACCTAGATTATCATTGTATTTGGACAACTACGATTAAGAGCTTACGCCTACATACTCTAGCTATCTGATATCAAGTTAATAGAAAAGCTTTTGCTATACTATATTCAATATTCTCTGTTTCGTGTTCTTATTGCTTTCTACATATTGTTCTTTCTTGAGATTGATCTACCCAGAATAAAGTAACTAGGCCCTATAATCTCTATATAATACACCCCATAAACCATTATTATTGATTTAATCAAGCAATACGAATAACGGTTAAATCAGTTGGCGCCCACTGGGGCTAAGTTAATTATTCGATAGACAAATGGCTCGCCCAAGGAGGAACGCCCGTAACGAGGCAAGAAGTAACACGACGCATCCACATATTACGTCGGACGATTTGCAGAACGATACGACTAATGACAACCCAATCGTCAACAATGAAAATAACCAACGAGAGAACAATCAACTACCAAGGGACATCAAGGGAACGTCAAGGGAACCAGGTCCAAAATTCTCAAGGACAATAAGAGATCGCCGCCAATGTAGTACCAGAAGTCCCTATGGCCCCAACGATCCCGGTTCCTCTGCCAGAAACACAGGAGAAATTAAGACAGATCGCGATGTTATTTAACTCACTATGCCCAGGGGAACTGCTGGTTCCCGAGCAGGTTCCCAGAGACCCTAGAACAACTAGGGTAAATCCAGTTCGAAGAGCTCCAAGGCAGGTCGATCAAATGTCAGATCAAGCAGATAGCCCTGTGACTGAACAACGATCATTACACAGTCCACAAAAGAGCGATACGAAACCTACCGACGAGCGAATCCGGAGAAAAACTGATCGGACGAAGCCACAACCAACCCGCCAAGGATCAAAGGAACATACCATTATTCCCCTCGATGAGGACGTTGTGGACGCAATCCCTAATCGACAAAGAGCAGTTTGCATCTCGGAAAGAAAATTGAAAAGATGGTACAAGAGCGTCTGGAGCAACGTCTACGGACCATTCAAAATCTGAGGGCCAGGAGCACGGAGGTCCAAGAAAGGTTAGTAGCGTGCTCTCCCTTTTGCAGGGAAATAAAAGAAGCTCAATCATCCGGGCAGGTTCCGGGACGACTGCCAAGATATGAAGGAACCATTGACCCCGATGATTATATATTCAGTTTTACGAATATAATGAATTTATATGCTCACTCGGTAGAATACACCGCTAAACTGATGGTTACCACATTTGAAGGACTAGTTTTGGATTGGTTTGGGAAACAAACCAACTCCATATTCAGTTTCCGTGAGTTATGCAACAAACTGACTCAACAATTCGCTAGCCAGAAAAGACAGAAACTATCGATGAGCTACCTTGGAACCATTCATCAACAAGAAGGAGAGTCCTTGCGAAATTGGTTGGCAATATTTAACGTGGAATTATTAAAAATCGATTCCCCAAACATTGACTATATAATCTCCATCCTCTTTGATCTCACCAAAAATGCCCTAAGTAGAAAGCATTTTTGACGTGGTTGGCAGTTCGGGAATGCCCTAAGTAGAAAGCAGCCGAGAACTTTCGCAGATATTATGACCTTGGCTTCAAAATATATGACTCAATTAGAGATGAACTCTTTCAAGGATAAAAATAGAAATAAAGCTCCCGCCTCCGGCTCGAGGCGGCAAAATAAGGCTCTTGTTTCCAGACCCATGGATTACGATCGATCCTTCAGAAAAGGAAATGTTTTTTCAACGACTAGAGTATAATCGGAATGAACAAGATAAACACCTAACGTCTATCCTAGATCAAGGTCGGCCGAACCAGCAAACAGGAATCGAATCAACCAGGTAGAATACCCCCGATTGACCGTTCCTATTGAAGAAATCCTGGGAGTAATTGAAAGGAACAATTGGATTCCGCCAGCAAAAAGAATTGCACAGCCCAGGCCAAGTGCTCGAAACTACAATCTATATTGTAGATATCACCGTGCACGAGGGCATCGTACCGAAGACTGTTTTTACCTGAAGCAGGAAATCGAATGACTGATTGAACAAGGAAAGTTGGACGACTATCTAGAGCGAAACAATCGCAAGAGAGACATAAGCAGAAGTCCTCGAGTTAATAATCAAAGAAGAACCCCAAGAAGAAGGTCCCGAAACAATGGTCCGCCGCAAAAATTGGACAATGATCAAATTAACGGCACCATCCATACAATCTCCGGAGGACTGGCCGAGAGAGACAGTCGTAATGCTCACCATAGAACCGCGAGGTCTATAGTGAGAAGTATTAGATATCCAAAAGAAGTATGGACTCTAGAAAGCAATCTACCAAGAGAAGAACTCATTAGTTTTAATGAGAATGAAGTACCAAGGAACATTGTCTGGGATATGAAGGAAGACAACCCTGATTTCTCAATGGTTGTATCACTTGAGATAGCAAACTACAATGTTAAAAGGATCTTACTTCATAATGGAAGTTCGGCTAACATTATATCCAAGGAAGTCTTGACGCAGATGAACCTGGGAGAAATAAGATTTCAAAAAGTAGCCACTCCATTAGTAGGATTTGGAGGCTCAGAAATAGTCCCCTACGGAACTATAAATTTGAGTGTCTCGTTGGGATAGAAACCACAGAGGGTAGTAAAAATGATAAAGTTCCTGGTCGTAGAGACGCCCTTTGCATACAATGCAATATTAGGACGACCTGCCCTCAACCTCTTCCGAGCGGTAGTTTCGACATACCATCAGAAGATAAAATTTCCAACTGACTCGGGAATTGGAGAAATAGTAAATGATCATTGCGTGGCATGGGATTGTTACAACACCTCCTCAACACTGGGGAACCGATCCAAATCATTTACCCCAGCTAAAAGAAAGCTTGAGGACGACACCAAAAAAGCCGAAGTCGAGATCCCCAGCACCAATAGAGTATATCGGAAGGGGAAGGAGCCGGTCGATTTAACCATAAATCCACCAGAACACAGGGGATATTATGCTCGTACAAGGAGAACCTTAAAAAACGACCAGGATTGGAACCGAACTCAGTTCGGAAGGGGAAGTAATGTTTATAAATTTCTCAGGAATAACATTGACATCTTCGCTTGGAGTGCGGACGACATTAAGGGCATTGACCTAAGAGTAATCACTCATTCGTTAAAAATTGATCCAATGGCGAAACCAGCTAGAAAAAAAGAAGAGGAATCATGGGCTAATAAAAGACAAGATAATCAAAGCAAAAGTCGAGAGGCTACTCAAAGCTAAACAGATCAGGGAAATACACTTCTCATAATGGCTGTGCAATGTTGTCTTAGTGACTAAAGGGGATAAAAATGATAATAAATGGAGGATGTGTAACGATTTCACCGACCTTGTTTATGCCCACGTGATCCTTACCCTCTTCTGAGGATCGACTTGTTGGTCGACTTAACAACAGGTTTCGCTATTTTTAGCATGATGGATGCCTTTCAAGGTTTCCATCAAATCTATATGGACGAGCGAGACCAGGAGAAAACTGCCTTTGTGACAGAGCAGGGTGTATATTGCTTTATTGTCATGCCGTTCGGACTAAGAAATGTAGGTGCTACTTACCAACGATTGGTTAACCTAATGTTTAGGGAGCTGATCGGAGAAATAATGGAAGTATACGTGGATGATATGTTGGTCAAAAGCATGAATGAAGCCGACCAGGTGAAGCACCTCGATCGATGTTTCCAGATACTAAGAAAATATAGCATGAAGCTCAATCCTGCAAAATGTTCTTTTGGGGTTAAATACGTGAAATTCTTAGGATATATGGTTCATCAACGAGGAATCGAAGCCAATCCCGAAAAGATTCGAGCGATAACTGAAATGAGACCACCTAAGACAATTTCCCAAGTACAAAGCTTAGTAGGAAAAATTGTCGCATTGAACAAATTCATCTCCAAATCAGCGGATAGAAGTTTGCCTTTCTTTCAAACTTTAAGGAAGGCGAAAACTTTGTATGGACTGAAGAGTGCGACCAGACATTCAACCAACTAAAGGAATACTTAACCTCTTCTCCATTTTTAGCCAAGCCAACTGAAGGTGAACCATTATTATACATCTATATATCTATCTCCGCAGTTGCCATTAGTTCGGTTTGGTAAGGATAGAAAGCACAGAACATAAGCCTGTTTACTACCTAAGTAAATTACTACAAGGAGCGGACAAGACTTACTTTGAAATAGAGAAATTTGCTTTGTCCTTAGTAGTGGCAGCACGCAAACTCCGCCCATACTTTTTAACCTATAAAATGGTTGTGCTTACAAACCAACCGTTAAGACAAGTCTTGGCAAAACCGGAAGCCTCTGGAAGACTGACTAAGTGGGCGGTCGAACTAGGACAATTCAAAATTGAATATAAGCCGCGAATCGCTATTAAGGCTCAAGTTCTGGCCGACTTCCTATTGGAAACTCCGACCTCAATACGAGAACGCAACGACTCGACCGATCGTGATAACGATATTTTGATTGTAGAAAATCACACCTGGTTAATGCACGTCGATGGTGCCTCGAGCAGAGAGGGAGGCGAGCTGGAATCAATTTTACCGGCCCAAATAATGAAGATATAAACTATGCAATTACCCTAGACTTCTTGGTGACTAACAATGAAGCAGAATATGAAGCATTAATTGCAGGAATGGAAATGGCGATTAAAGCTAACATTAAAAGCCTCAAAGTAATAACTGATTCAGAGTTGGTACAAAGACAAATTGATGGTCAATATGAAGCGAAGGAATTCAACATGGTCAAGGGCCAAAGTAAAAGAATTAACTGGCAAATTTGAGAATTTCGAAATTCAGAACGTTCCCCGATCGGAAAACAAATGGGCAGATCAACTTTCTAGGTTCACAGGATCGCGAGATGGGAAAACAGAAAGAGTGATCAATTGGTTGATCTCAAATACCCCGGCAATTGACATTGACAGCACATCCATCGCTGAATTGACGGAAATTGAAGTAACAAAAAAGAATTGGATGACTCCAATGATGGATTTCCTTCGGGAAGGAGACCTGCCGCCTGACATAAATGGGGCTCGGAAAATAAAATATCGAGCAACAAAATACACAATGTTAGAAGGAAAACTCTACAGAAGGTCCATATCCGGAGTTCTACTTAAGTGCATTTCCGACCCACAAACCTATGATGTACTTCGCGAAATACACGAAGGGGAGGCAGGGAACCACAGTGGAGCCAGGGCCTTAGCATTGAAATGCCTCCGAACAGGATACTATTGGCCTACCTTAAACAAGGATGCCGTTCAATATGTGCAGAAATGTCATCATTGCCAAGTTCACGCTAATACATGCCATCAACCAGCCGAAAACATGCACCCGATAACTGTGTGCTGGCCGTTTGATCAATGGGGAATAGACATTATGGGGCCTTTCCTGGTAGCCAGGTCTAAGAAAGCTTATGTTCTAGTCGCTGTCGAATATTTCAGCAAATGGACAGAATGCGTCGCTCTTGCTCGGATAACACAGTTCCAAGTAATTAATTTCCTATGGAAGCTCATAGTATGTCGGTTTGGCATTCCACGAATCCTAATCTCTGATAACGGAACTCAATTCGCGGGTAAACAAGTAATGAAATGGTGCTCTAAGTTAGGAATTCAACAAAACTTCACCTCGGTAGGACACCCTAGATCGAACGGACAAACTGAAGTAGCAAACCGTGAAATAATAAAATCCTTGGAGAAAATATTGGGGGCAGCCAAGGGAAGATGGCTGGATGAACTCCCCGGAGTACTTTGGGCCAATCGAACAACCGTCAAGTCCTCAACCGGCGAGACCCCATTCAGTTTGGTATACGGCTCGGAGGCTGTAATTCAAGTCAAAACATTAGTACCTACACCGAGGATCGAGATGTACAATAGCGAGGAAAATGAAAAGGCCAGGGAAAAAGATGTCGACTTAACTGAAGCCTTACGAGAAAAAGCTGCGATACGATTGCAGGTTGCTAAATCGAATATGGAAAAAGCCTACAACCAAAAGGTGCGCATACGAACCTTCAAAGAAGGGGACTTTGTACTGAAGAAAGTACAGGTGTCCAAGCACGTAGGAAAATTGCAACAAAATTGGGATGGACCATACATCGTTGTTGGTGTAGGAAAGAAAGGTTCATACAAAATTGCACACTTGGACGGAACATCCCTACCGAGAACTTGGAACGCGGTCAACCTGAGAAGATACTATGGAAAATGAATCCTAGTAGTTATCCTTATTAATTTCAACTATTTTTTTTTAATTCTTTTTATTTTGTTTAAACTTTTTCGTATTATTTGTGCAATAAAAGATTTTGCTTAAGAATTCTTTTGGAATATAATCAATGGTTATGAGTTATTAGCAGAATCAAAGATTCAAATGGTTAAAACCTATATTTGGTAAACAACCTAATTCGCAGAGTTGAGTAAAATCGATCCGCTCGATAGACACTCCTCGATCTCCAAAAAACGACTGACTTACAGGTTAAAACCAATATTTGGTAAACAACCTAAGTCACAGAGTAGAGTAAAATCGATCCGTCCGATAGACGCTCCTCGTTCTCCAAACAACGCAAGGACTTACTGGTTAAAACCAATAATTGGTAAACAACCTAAGTCAAAGAATTGAGTAAAATCGACTTATTCGAAACGCTCTTCTATCTCTAGAAAATGACTTACTGGTTAAAACCGATAATTGGTAAACAACCTAAGTCAAAGAATTGAGTAAAATCGACTTATTCGATAAACGCTCTTCTATCTCCATAAAATGACTTACTGGTTAAAACCAATCATTGGTAAACAACCTAAGTAAGAATTGAGTAAAATCGACTTATTCGATAAACGCTCTTCTATCTCCAGAAAACGACTTACTAGTTAAAACCAATAATTGGTAAACAACCTAAGTAAAAAAGAATTGAGTAAAATCGACCTATTCGATAAACGCTCTTCTGTCTCCAGAAAACGACTTACTGGTTAAAACCAATAATTGGTAAACAACCTAAGTCAAAAGGAATTGAGTAAAATTGACCTATTCGATAAACGCTCTTCTATCTCCAGAAAACGACTTACTAGTTAAAACCAATAATTGGTAAACAACCTAAGTCTAAAAGAATTGAGTAAAATCGATCCGCTCGATATACACTCATCGATCTCCAGGATAAAGACTAAAAAACTTAAAGCCAATAATTGGTAAAAAACCTAAGTAATAAAATTTGAGTAAAATCGATCCATTCGATAAAATCTCATAGATCTCCAAAACAACGATTAAATAGGTTAAAGCCAACCACTGGTTTTAAAAAAAAGAAAAAATAAAAGAAAAAAAACCTAAGCACAGATTGAGAAAAATCAAAGCAAGAAAAAGTATTTGAAGATAAGAGATATTGAGAAATATGAAGATTTATTCATCTGAATACGAAGAACGTTCTTCGATTTACATATCGTTACAAATACAAAAAATGAAAGATCCTATTTTGATAGATCGAAACTTTTCACGACAATGTCCACGGAAACATCGATCTTCATCCAGTGGCCTCCACGTTTTTCTAAAACCACCTAAGAAGCATGTTGCTCAGGATGGTCGACTTATTTGGTTCGACGGCCATACTCTGAAGATCGATCCTCCCTTTAGTCAAAACAGCCATTACAAGCCAGATATTCTGTAGCGATCATTCGACCAAAACGAGATCCTGCTTGAAAGATGGGGTTGATTTTTACTCTAAAGTAGGATCTCGAGCAGACAGTTGTAAAAGTTATAATTTACCAGCACATCCCGAAGGCCTATCACTCCGGAGATAACCTCCAAGAACAGGGATGCCTGGTAAGTATGAACCCTCCATGTGCAAACAAGAAACCATGGACCCCAACCCCATAAAGAGTAAGGCTGAGGCCACATGGGACCCGTCAGTACTAGGTAGGGCAGTAATGGGACCTATCAGTACAAGGCAAATGATGCTTGAGTTATTATGACATAATGGATCACGATAATGTGACTTTTTTAAAGGATCACTGGGCAGGGTAAAACCCAAAGGAACTGAATAGATATGGGAAGAAACTGCCTATCTATTTATAGGGAAATATTAAAGTTAATCCTACGGCTGACTGAAGATCTGATCAAAAGACGAGAACGCCACTTTTGACTTCCCCTATTTAATGCGAGTAAGTTGGAACGTCACTAGATTAGTCGATAAAGCTGCTCGATGAGAATGAGGCATCAAGGTCGAAACAACCAGAATGGAAAAATCCATACACGTTCAAGTGGATTCATTAAAGGACAGCTTGGAACTTTATAAAAAATGTTCGACCGACGAACAGAATCCTTGGAAAAAGAGATTTACTACGAGGAAGGAGTACTTCTACCAAAAGATGAGTGACATGGAAGATGCTCAAAATAGTTGATCGTTTTGAATAATGTGGAAGAAGCTCGTAAAACAAAAAACTAGGTCTCCACTGGAGTCCAAGAAATCTGATGAACTGATCAGAAGAACAATCCTCCTCACTGAAGCATACGACCTCGTCACTGCCTAGTCTTCAAGAGAATTGCTTAAGGAGGTCTTGGCAAGCTAGATCTAACTAATGGCCTACATTTTCCAATTCCTCCCACACCAAAGATATGACATGACGACATAATGGTTGTTTTATTTGAGGAAAATGAAGCTCGGAATCAGTACTAAAAAACATTTGGAGTTAAAAAGGAAGCAGACAAGCTTTACTAAGAGATTCAATTCTAAGATAAAGTAATGCCTAAAGAATAGCTGCCATGAAACCCTTATATAGGACTTCATAAAAAACAAAATTATGTTTGACAACGGCGACTGATCGATCATCGATGAACACGATAAACTTACAACCCAGTTCTTTGAAAGCTGAAGAGATGAAAAGAATGTCCAGAAAAGATCCTATTCCAACAATCAACAATTTTTGGAACCCAATGTGATTAAAAGTGTTAGGGTAGTGCCCAATAAGCCAATTAATGATTAATAATATTTTATTGGCCATATTCATTAATTGTAATCAATCAACAATTAGATGAAGTCCTTAGATCACAAATGACTATGGGGCATGGCATCGATCCAATCCTGGAATAAGCCTCTAAGGTCGTGATCTAAAATTATTCTGAGTCATAGAACCCATTGAGACAGGACATTGATGGGATCGGATAGACTCACACAAATATACATGTTCCAATAGTTGGAAGGCGTTGTGTTTCCATGGATGCCGGTATGTGGATACCAGTGTATACGAGTGGGTGGTTTGTTGTAGAACAAATGTACTGAACACCCCACCGAGAGAATCTTGTCTTGGAGGCATAAAATGCATATCGGTGACAAAGTATTCTCTCATTTATGCTAGTGTGCGGATATTAGTCCTTCGACTTGAGATGGTTAGAGTAATCTCATGTGTGGGTGCTTATACTTTGATGTATTTCCCGACCACTTACTAGCGGGTCTATGTGGTTTTACGTTGGGTATAGGTAGTCATACATGGAGATTGATGACATCAATATAGGATTCATTGACTCGATGTGATGAGTCGAGCAAATCTCCTATGTGTTCTAAAGTATTAGATTCTTGATAAAATCCATGCGCATGGTATGTGACAATTGGGAAGGAGTTTCCAAAATTGTGGTCACAAGGAAATCTAATTATGAATAAGATACATAGAATCAAGGTACTATGGGAAACCGATCAACTACCATATCCCAGGCCTTGATCGGGAGGTTGGTCAATGAAAGGACCGTACGTACATGGAAAACATAAAACGAAAGGTTCACACGAACAACATTCACCTATTAAGTAGGCTCCATGGGCTTGTGGCTAGACATCGACTCTGGAGTGTGGGTACCCATGGACTAATGGAGATTAGTTCTAAGGTGGTCAATTAAATTTGTTTAATTGACCGGAATAATTATTGTAATTTTTTACTAGTTAAATGACAAAGTGTCGTGAGCCCACGGCTAGCTAACGGTGAACCTAAGGGGTCACACATAATATTCACAAGATGCAACCAGAATATTGAATTCATTATTTAAAAGTAAAACAATGTTGTTAAAAGAGTTTAACAAAGATTGGAAGAAATTAATTAATTAGATTAATTAATTACGACTTGATTAGTTAAGCAAATGAGTTTACTTAACTAAACCATTGATCAAGGAAATATTAAGAGGGAGAATAAGATTAATTAGTCGGACTAATTAATTAAGAGAAGCTTCTAGGAGAAGCTAACTACAAAGCTTCTGAGAGAAGCTAAGTAGAAATCTTCTTGGAGAAGTTAACTACAAAGCTTCTGATAGAAGCTAAGTAGATAACTTCCAGGAGAAGTAAAGTATGAAACTTAGCAGCTAAGAAAAGTACGAAACTTCATAGCTAAGAAAAGTACGAAACTTCGTAGCTAAGAAAAGTACGAAACTTCTCGGCTAAGAAAAGTACAAAACTTCGCAGCTAAGAAAAGTACGAAACTTCTCGGCTAAGAAATTTACGAAACTTCTCAGCTAAGAAAAGTACGAAACTTCTCAACTAAGTAAAGTACGAAACTTCTCAACTAAGTAAATGACAAACCTTATCGGATAAGGTTGATGACAAATCCTATCGGATAAGCTAGATGACAAAGCTTATCGGATAAGATATGCTAGGAATATACCTTATCGGATAAGGTTGATGACAAATCCTATCGGATAAGCTAGATGACAAAGCTTATCGGGTAAGATATGCTAGGAATATACATTATCGGATAAGGTTGATGACAAAGCTTATCGGATAAGATATGCTAGGAACAAAGCTTATCATAGAAGCTTTGTGGATAGCTTCTCAACTATGTTTTGTTGAAAGCTTAGTGGTGAAGTAAGTCCTTCTATAAATAGGAGGCCCTAGCTTTTCATTTACTTACACTTAGACATTGCAACAAAAGTTCTTCTTCTCTATACTTCCTTTCAAGTTAGTAGAATTAAGTAGTAATTCTCTTCCAATCTAACTTCAATAGATTACGAAGGAATTTCAAGTTCTCAGCCTAAGAAATTCTTTCTAGGTTGTAAGACTTGTAAAGTGTGGACTTTCTTTAGAGGAGTTCTTTTCTTAAAGACTCTTTGTGTGTTGTTTTCTTTGGAGGAGCTTTCGAAGAACCACTTGGAATTTCCTGATTCCGAGAGCCAAAGAAGTTCGGCTACGCCTTTCTTGGAAAGCCTCAATCACTACCAAGTGAAGTAAGGTAAAATCCTAAACCCCCTATGGTTGGTTCATATTCGGTTTATATTATGCATATGGATTCTTGAGTTGAATCGAAAGACCACCCGAATTTTTAAATTTAACCCGCTTCCGCTGCGGCTCGGGTCGGGTCATGTTCGATTCCCAACAAAAAGGTTTGACTAAGGACTATGCATAGTCAACGAATGGGCTTACTAAGTCCAACACCTCAACAATAAAGAACGAGATTATGAGGAACTTCTTAATTTTGTAAGTACCCATGACAAATTGGTAGCAACAGATTGCTCCTTTCCATGATGCTAGTCGCCCTCCACCCAATCCAGATAAGTTTTTATAAAGTTCTATATTTGAGTCAATTACTTAACAATCAGTTTGAATTTGCTTACAACAGTAATGGGTTAAAGATATATCAAATATAAACTCATCTACGTGCTCAGATAAATCAATATACTACTCCAAACAAAAGATTGGAATTATCATAGAATATATACAGCAAAATGTTGTGGTCATACAAAAAATGCTAAGGATAAATTAACCCCTAACGACCACATACAAGCTCGATTTTACTCTAAAAAAAAAGAAAGAAACAAGTCTTCAAAACTAATTGCCACCGCTGGGTTGGTTCGAAAAAGCACCCTTCGGAGGAATAGCAGTACCCAGAAATGCCATCAGCTCCTCCTGACGCTTTTGGTAACCTTCATCATAGCCTTGTTCATATGAGCGCCGACGAGACTCCTCTAAACAGGAATTTAATTGAGTCAGATCATCCCTCTCCTTCTCAAGAACTAATTTTTCTTCACGTAATTTCTGAAGATCATCATTAAGATGCCCAACTTGAAGAGCGTGCCCTTTGGCCTTCGTCCTCTCCGAATCCAGGTGAAGCCTCTGGTTCTCTTTGCTGAACCATAAGTCATCACCCTGAACACCCAGTTGCAGCGCATAGTACTTTCCCTGAGAAAAGAGAAGTCGTAAATAACAAAGCAATCAAAGATAGTACAATAATAAGCTCAGAAAGGTACCTGCTCAAATATCCTGAAAAGAGATTGAACAAGACGAACATTAGAACTACCCTCATGTTTCTTCAACTCCCCGGGCAAAATGGTGCTAAGACCCAAATCCCAGGACAAAGGATCGGGTTCATAAGAATCAGGCAGGACAGAGTCAAGAGAAATCTTATCATGACGGGGGACCTCTAACTTAGTTATATCCCTAACCTGCTCAAGGATACAACGATCATCCAGCAAACGCGGAGATTCCCTCTTATTGGGGCTCACAGAAGTTTCTTTCCCGGAATAAGAGATTACAGTCCACCGACCGGACCTAGGTCCAGCCCGACCTCCGGAAGGACACCAGCCTCAAAAGAAGTAGCCACAACTGTAGTATCAGTAAGTAAAAAGTCATGAAAACCTTGAGTTATAGACTGTGGCAGAGATGGATTCAAAAAGGGGCCGCCGCTATCCGGCCCGACTGCAACATCCCTTTGGTTTTCAACAATAACCAATTCAGTAGTAGAAGAAGAAGGAATTGAATTGTCAAGAGAATACTCATGCAAATTATGCTCGGAGGAAGAATCAGTGAAAGAAACAGGAATGTTAAAGGATTGCTCCATATTGGACATATCCCCAAAAGCAACCAGACCAAGGGAAGGTCTCTTTTCAAAATCAGAAGGGATAGTGGGATTTTGTTGAGAAAACTCTGAGCTAACATTTACATCGCTTAAACGATCAGAAGGGACAACTGGAGTCTGAGTCCCCGACCTTCTAGTGATCTGGAGTCGAGGAGGATCAGTTGAAGGCCCCTAGTTGCGAGGCCTTTTTGGTTTAGGGTTTCTGGGATTGTCGCGTGAAGGACACTTGGAGGTGTTACCAAAAAGGTTGCTCATCCTCGAAAACTGAAAGATGAATTTTAAGTATTGAGAAAGGCTTATCGACCTCCTAGAGAGAATATTTTTTCGGGATTGAGGAATGCAGTAAAATATCGATTAAAATTTTTACCGTATGTATTTATACTGAATGCAAAGACGTGACAGACCCAAGGACAGGCGGGAAACAGAGAACCCGGCCAATGAACAATCGCACGAATTTGAAGAGACGCAGACATAATGATTATGCTAGAAGTAAAGACCTAGGTCTAAAATTATCGTAATCAATGAAGAAGTTAAAACATCACAAATGCAGAATACAGATCGTCTTATTAGAAAGGATAAAAAAGTAAAATTACAAATTACACTTTGACAAATGTTATCACTCAAGGTTGCTCATCGCCCTTATCAACAGTCATCTCTCCTTCTCCAAGGACAATGGTCGCTGTCTCGAGGTTATCCTCCTCACTCTCTTGATCGACAAAATTATTATTGACTTCGGGATTTATATCTGAAGGAGGAGTCGATAAAGGTTTTCCAAACTCCTCGATCAAATGAGCCAAAGGGAAGTGTTTATATTCGACATTCGGCAGATCAGAACAAGAATACTCCTCGCCATAACGGTTAAGGCTAACATGAGTGGCCCTGAAATATTCTCTCCGGCGATCTTCAATCAATCCCATAGCGACCATTTGATGGATCGCTTTCTTAAAAGTACTTTCCAAGAGGGGACCAACCTTCTGATACACCAAGGCGGTATGAACCGGAGAATTAAAGAACTCGCGAATCACCTTTTCACCAGGATTCCTACCATATCGATTGGTAAGACCGCCAAGAGAAAGATTCTCTTCATACTCATCCAAGGAAGCTTGGAGGCTAGAAACTTGCGATTCCAACTCGCTGATACGAGTGGTATATTGGACTTGATGATCTTCCAGCTCCTTGGCTAGCTGGTCAACCTGCTCTTGAGCACGAGAAGTCTCCAAAATATTATTTAAAATAAGCGGATTGTCAGTCCCCATAACCTGAGAACCATCAACTGGGAGTGGAAGGAAGGAAGATGTGGAAGGACCAGCCTCGGCTGCATCGGCCTCTGAAACGGGCACCTTCTGAAGCAATGCCCTATTCCTCACCTCAAGAAATTCACACTGTTTTTTCCAAATTGTAGCTTCATAAGCGTACGATAGAAGACAAGTACTAGTCTGAAGAAATTGAGAAGGATAAACCGTTTGAGTAGAAAATCCATTAAGAAAGTTAATATGAAAAGAGAGCTATGTAAAAATATTTACCTTGTCGGCATAGAGAGAAGCTTTCTGTAACTTCACCAAAGGATCCTTGTGGAGCATCTTATTAATGTCGCGAGTGAAAACACTAGAGAGAAGGATACAAGTAGCCTTATCTGTTGCATTCTCCTTCTCATCATGAATCAAGGAATCGTTCTCAGAATAACCGGCTGCCCTCTTTCCCTCTAAATGGTCTTCGATCATCTCGACAAGGGTAGGCTTTGGGTGCTGTTCGCCAAGAAAAAAAAGGTCCTCACCAGAGCGACCATAGAACTGTTTTCTCCTTTAACTGGCGTGCCAGTTGAATAGGGCATCGACCAGGTACGACAACCACGGATACCAAGGGAAGTTCTGAGCTGGAGAGGAGGATATCCCTGTCCGGCCCCTGTAGGACCCGGAGTTTGGGAAGAAGAGGGTTCCTGAGGAGCTTCCTGGGAAGAATCTGGGGATTCCTCTCTATAATCTTCTGAATCACGGCCTAGATCCAATTTCCTCTTTCTGGACTCTCTTTACTCAATTGGATGGTTCTCCACCGTTTTGGTAGACTTTGATAGAACCATCTTCCCTTTTGTAGAATGCCGAGAACTCTCTACCATGGAGACTGAGAAAAACGAACTCCAGTAAAAAATGTTATTCTAAAAAATAAAGTAAATACAACGGTAAGATATAACGCTTACCAAGCAACTGAGAAGAAGAAGAGATAGGGAAAATGTGAGAACTTAAGCCAGCCTTACGGAGAAAAGCCTCGCCAATAAGAAGGGCGCACTGATATTTGTCCGCCTGCATTTCCGCTATCTCATCCACCAACTTAGGATCATCAGGAATGAACTGACCCTCGACGGAGCGAACACCAAAAATCCACTTGGAATCGTGCTCCCATGTGAAAGGTTTGGTAGAGCCATTGGCTAGAGTAAGACGAGTGGGTGGACGAACAAAGAAAAAGCGAGATTTCCAATGAGAATTACTGGAAATTGGAGAATCAAAGATATATCGACTAGACTTATGACTAGCAAAAATGTAACCGTGATTGGAGGAGCTAGAAATATTAAAACGAAATAACTGAGTAAAATTACGGAAAGAGGGTTGGAACCCTTCAGAACAGAAAAACAAACGACGAAAGCTACAAAGTTTGGGACCAGTTGAGTTAAAGAGACACTGAATATCTCCAATATATCCAGGAATAAGGCAGACAGAGGAAGACGAAGACCATGATTAAAATGAGCTGTGTAAAAAGATCGACACCCTTCCGGTGGAGAAGTAACCCTATCGGCGGGGGATGGAAGTATAATTTCAGAACCCTCCAGGAAGTATTTAGCGTAATTGTTTAAAACCTCGTGAAAAGACTCTTCGGTATAAGTGCAGGAAAGGGTTTCAACCGGATTGGACGCATGGGGATTTGTACCTTTGACTTTCTTAGCCTTGGCCGCAACCTCAGCATCAGAAATTATCCGCACCTTGAAATTGTCTTTGTCGTGAATAATTATCTCTGATGGTCTCGTCTGTTCTGGTGGAGGGCTAAGAGAAGCCCCCACGTCGATAACGGGAATGACTTGTTTGACAGAAGAGGAGGAAGGATTTTTTGAAATGGAGGCCATATTATTCGATCTTCGAAAAATAGTGATCGATGGACATGAAATTTAGAAGAACTATCGAATAAGAAAATTACTGCAACAAAATTGGAAGTGGAAAGTAAAAAATGGGTGAAACTACGACTGCCTATTTATATAGAAGGCCAAAAAGACGCTTAAAACCTTTCGTGACTGATCATGTTCCCGCCTATCAATGAAGAAAAACCGCCTCCTCGAGAAGAAACAACGCTACAGATCGGAAACAATAAAACTACTATCTATGAAATGTAGCACTCTTTTCCTTGCTTAGGATTTTTTCCCACAGGGTATTTTCCAAGTAAGGTTTTTAACGAGGCTCAATTCATAGAAAAGACAGTCGTATGAGAGCATCTACTTCTACGAGCTTCTACTGCATATACTCTCGAAGAAGTGAGGGAGTACTGATTGGGGCTATTTTACACCCCATATAACACTCGGAAGGACTAGATGATACTCGATCGGCTTTGACCAGGAAGCTGATCCGTTAACAAGCCATTCGATCCGACCATAGATATCTGTCCATAGCGATCAAGACCGAAATTCGAGTTCCTAAAGGATCAACACCCCGAGTCCTAGTATGATTATGTTTCCTTGTATAGCTAGGGTTAATATCATATAAATACCTAGATCATCATTGTATTTGGACAACTACGATTAAGAGCTTACGCCTACATACTCTGGCTATCTGATATCAAGTTAATTGAAAAGCTTTTGCTATACTATATTCAATATTCTCTGTTTCGTGTTCTTATTGCTTTCTACATATCGTTCTTTCTTGAGATTGATCCATCCGGAATAAAGTAACTAGGCCCTATAATCTCTATATAATTACACCCCATAAACCATTATTATTGATTTAATCAAGCAATACGAAAAATGGTTAAATCAAAGAAGAATCTAAGAAGTTAAAGCAGACTATCCCAAAGAAGATAAGAAAAACAGATGATGTTTGGGATAGAGCTGTTAAGTTGGCAATACGTGTGACTTTGAACAAGTGGACTCAAAGATCAAGATTTGAGAAAGTAAGCTCCATTGATCTCCATTGATCTACCACCTCTGCCAAGTCTTCAACACATAGCTTTTGGGTACGAGATAAGGACATTTCAGGAATCAACATAACAGACTACATCAACATTTGTCCATGCTGATTTCATATATTATAGAAGTGTTGTGTCTGCTATTGGGTTTGATTTTATGCACATAACAAATGAAGGAACAGACCAGTGAAAAGTTGTTGTCAACAATTTATCAGTGGAGATATATCTTGAAGATGCACAAATACCACTTGATGAAATACCACAAGAAAAGGAGCTTCTCGCTATTGAATAGCAAGCTCCAGAAATTCAGCAAAGTGCTATGTGAAGCAAAATGGAGGAGAGGAACAAGGAATCTATGAAAAGATTTGAGGAGATGGTCTCATCCATAGTTCAAAGCACAATGCCCCACTGATCCAAGAAGAACTGAACAACATCAGAGCTGAAGTTCAAACCACATGGGAATACGTTTAGAAGTTCGGTGAGAGGAATGAAAATAATCAAGCTGGCTGGAAATAGATTAACTTGGTGTTTGCGTTATTTTTTACAGCGAGGACACCTCGACATCGAGCAACCATTGGCATGAAGAAGTGCTAAAATTTTGTTTTTTGTAAAACTGACATCAAGGGATGCTTGGCATCGAGGGACTGACATCGAGGGATGTTTGGCATCGAGAAGTGCCAAAATATTGTCCATTGTAAACCTGTCAGCAGATGCCTCGACGAGCCAATAGCTCGATGTAAAATGCCTCGATATGATGTAAAATAAATGCGGGCGTGCCAATGTTTGTGCGTACAAACAGAACGATTTAAAAGTGGACATGTTGATATCAGTGTAATAATAATATAAGTGTCCTGATACAGACATATTGATATCGAAATAAATTTTCCTGATAAGGCTGACTTCTAAACAATTGTGACAGAGTAGGCAAACACTACCCCTAGTTCTTTTCTATGCCTGCCTGGCCGCAGGACTTAAATAATTTATGAAAATCTCTCTTAAATGCCAAAAACTCATGACCAATCAATGGCCTGCTCAACATATCAGCGGATTTGTAAATCAGCAAATGACTTGACGATCAATCAGTTTTAATATTCACCTTGACAGAAGACATAATCTTGACAAAAAATGACATATCAATGGAAATCAGTTGACGTAAAGCATATTTCAGTAAAATAATCAAGAAATGCGAACCAAATTACTTCCATTAATAATGCAAGAAAATCGATAAGTTCTCCGATATACAAATATTACAAAAATATGCAAAACGATTGAAAGTCTCCTGTTTTGGCATAATCTGCCAAATGAGTTGATAAATCTAATAATTTCTGAAAATTAACTCCTTGATCGGCAGGTAAACCCGCCGATGAGCTGATAATGCATGATAGAACAGCTCGTTGACAGAAAGTAACATTGACAACGGAAGACCACCGTCAATGGTTCGCCCAATCTTGATGGATGACCACCAATCGGGCTCCTGATCAGCGGGTGGTCACTGAAAAGGGCATCGACGGAGCAGATGGCTACTCAATCGATAGCCGTCAAGCAGATGGCTACTTGACGACGAGCTCACCAAGCAGATGGCTACTCGATGAGTTTGTCATATAAATACGTGGGCACTTACATGACGGTTAGCAACTTGCTACTTGGTTGATATGAGTGGTTTCGCTCGAGACAGCATCAGTTGATGGCGGAAGACGGCGACGGCGGCTGACTTTGAGCGGCGGCGACGGCGGCGGCAAGACTTCAGGCGGTCAGGGATCACTGGTGACTGAGGAGGGACAGACTGATATCAAGGAGTTGGCAGGCTGATAACTTGACAGAAACAGCGTGTTATCTGCTCGCTATCATGGGGTTTCGCTCGAGACAGCGTTCTGACGGCGGAAGCAGCGGCGGCGGCGTACTTTGAGCGGCGACGGCGGCGGTAGGTTTTTGGCGGCGGTAAGACTTCAGGCGGTCGAGAATCGCTGGTGGCTGAGGAGGGACGGTTGATATCAAGGGATTAACAGGTGTTTGCTGACGAGAGAAGCAGCGGTGTTCTGGACTTCCGGTGAGGCATTGAGCCGATCAGTGTAGACTGAGAATTGTTGATTGAGTTGTGTGTGTGTTGCGCGTATGGCTGTCCTGGAGTATTTATAAGTGCTGGAAATTGAGCTGATGGCCAGAAAACTGCTTCCTCGATGGCCACTCTCCCACTTCCTCCACTACTTTCAGATTTCCCCCACTTCTTCCACTACTTGGCAGTTTATTTCGTTCTTCTTCTGCTTTATTCAATTTTCAGATTTGAATTTGAGATGAAATAAACGTGTACTGCCAATTACTCTTATGTAACAACTTTGACATATTCTTGGGACGTGGTTGTGTTCCAATAGCCAACTAATTATATGGCTTTTGTTATTATCTCTAACTTTAATTAATTATCTTAATAATTAATTAAATTGTCCTTTCACTATTGGGCCAATCTCATCGGCTGGGCCATGGCATTTCGGGCCATTTCGGATCGGTTGGGAGTAATTGGGCCATTTAATCTTATTTCTTAATCGTAATTAATTATCCAATTAATTACTTATTTTGGCCTTTGTTAATTATATTGGTCAATTAATAATACTCAGCCAAATTAATTAACTAATTAACTTAATTAATTAATTATAACAATTAGGTTGTATCTCAAATTGGGCTTGTGACCCGTTTAAGTTCGGTCGGATTGATTTTCGGATCAGAGTGGGTCCGATCTGATCCAATTCACGTGGCTCTATTTGGCCCATTGCCGTTTTTGGGCCTTCATCGAGTTGCTACTCCTCGATTAATCGATGGTGATTTTTTCGGTACAAATACTTGGTTGTTGCGAAGTTCAAACCACATGGGAATACGTTTAGAAATTCGGTGAGAGAAATGAAAATAATCAAGCTGGCTGGAAATAGATTAACTTGGTGTTTGCGTTATTTTTGACAGCGAGGACACCTCGACCTCGAGCAACCCTTGGCATCAAGAAGTGCCAAAATATTATTTGTTGTAAAACTGAAATCAAGGGATGCTTGGCATCGAGGGACTGACATCGAGGGATGTTTGGCATCGAGAAGTGCCAAAATATTGTCCGTTGTAAACCTATCAGCAGATGTCTCGCCGAGCCAATAGCTCGATGTAAAATGCCTCGATATGATGTAAAATAAATGCGGGCGTGCCAATGTTTGTGCGTGCAAACATAACGATTTAAAAGTGGACATGTTGATATCAGTGTAATAATAATATAAGTGTCCTGATACAGACATATTGATATCGAAATAAATTTTCCTGATAAGGCTGACTTCTAAACAATTGTGACAGAGTAGGCAAACACTACCCCTAGTTCTTTTCTATGCCTGCCTGGCCGCAGGACTTAAATAATTTATGAAAATCTCTCTTAAATGCCAAAAACTCATGACCAATCAATGGCCTGCTCAACATATCAGCGGATTTGTAAATCAGCAAATGACTTGACGATCAATCAGTTTTAATATTCACCTTGACAGAAGACATAATCTTGACAAAAAACGACATATCAATGGAAATCAGTTGACGTAAAGCATATTTCAGTAAAATAATCAAGAAATGCGAACCAAATTACTTCCATTAATAATGCAAGAAAATCGATAAGTTCTCCGATATACAAATATTACAAAAATATGCAAAACGATGAAAGTCTCCTGTTTTGGCATAATCTGCCAAATGAGTTGATAAATCTAATAAGTTCTGAAAATTAAGTCCTTGATCGGCAGGTAAACCCGCCGATGAGCTGATAATGCATGATAGAACAGCTCGTTGACAGAAAGTAACATTGACAACGGAAGACCACCGTCAATGGTTCACCCAATCTTGATGGATGACCACCAATCGGGCTCCTGATCAGCGGGTGGTCACTGAAAAGGGCATCGACGGAGCAGATGGCTACTCAATCGATAGCCGTCAAGCAGATGGCTACTTGACGACGAGCTCACCAAGCAGATGGCTACTCGATGAGTTTGTCATATAAATACGTGGGCACTTACATGACGGTTAGCAACTTGCTACTGGGTTGATATGAGTGGTTTCGCTCGAGACAGCATCAGTTGATGGCGGAAGACGGCGACGGCGGCTGACTTTGAGCGGCGGCGACGGCGGCGGCAAGACTTCAGGCGGTCAGGGATCACTGGTGACTGAGGAGGGACAGACTGATATCAAGGAGTTGGCAGGCTGATAACTTGACAGAAACAGCGTGTTATCTGCTCGCTATCATGGGGTTTCGCTCGAGACAGCGTTCTGACGGCGGAAGCAGCGGCGGCTGCGGCGTACTTTGAGCGGCGACGGCGGCGGCAGGTTTTTGGCGGCGGTAAGACTCAAGGCGGTCGAGAATCGCTGGTGGCTGAGGAGGGACGGTTGATATCAAGGGATTAACAGGTGTTTGCTGACGAGAGAAGCAGCGGTGTGCTGGACTTCCGGTGAGGCATTGAGCCGATCAGTGTAGACTGAGAATTGTTGATTGAGTTGTGTGTGTGTTGCGCGTATGGCTGTCCTGGAGTATTTATAAGTGCTGGAAATTGAGCTGATGGCCAGAAAACTGCTTCCTTGATGGCCACTCTCCCACTTCCTCCATTACTTTCAGATTTCCCCCACTTCCTCCACTACTTGGCAGTTTATTTCTTTCTTCTTCTGCTTTATTCAATTTTCAGATTTGAATTTGAAATGAAATAAACGTGTACTGCCAATTACTCTTATGTAACAACTTTGACATATTCTTGGGATGTGGTTGTGTTCCAATAGCCAACTAATTATATGGCTTTTGTTATTATCTCTAACTTTAATTAATTATCTTAATAATTAATTAAATAGTCCTTTCACTATTGGGCCAATCTCATCGGCTGGGCCATGGCATTTCGGGCCATTTCGGATCGGTTGGGAGTAATTGGGCCATTTAATCTTATTTCTTAATCGTAATTAATTATCCAATTAATTACTTATTTTGGCCTTTGTTAATTATATTGGTCAATTAATAATACTCAGCCAAATTAATTAACTAATTAACTTAATTAATTAATTATAACAATTGGGTTGTATCTCAAATTGGGCTCGTGACCCGTTTAAGTTCGGTCGGATTGATTTTCGGATCAGAGTGGGTCCGATCTGATCCAATTCACGTGGCTCTATTTGGCCCATTGCCGTTTTTGGGCCCTTCATCGAGTTGCTACTCCTCGATTAATCGATGGTGATTTTTTCGGTACAAATACTTGGTTGTTGCGAAGTTCAAACCACATGGGAATACGTTTAGAAATTCGGTGAGAGAAATGAAAATAATCAAGCTAGCTGGAAATAGATTAACTTGGTGTTTGCGTTATTTTTGACAGCTAGGACACCTCGACATCGAGCAACCCTTGGCATCAAGAAGTGCCAAAATATTGTTTGTTGTAAAACTGAAATCAAGGGATGCTTGGCATCGTGGGACTGACATCGAGGGATGTTTGGCATCGAGAAGTGCCAAAATATTGTCCGTTGTAAACCTGTCAGCAGATGTCTCGCCGAGCCAATAGCTCGATGTAAAATGCCTCGATATGATGTAAAATAAATGCGGGCGTGCCAATGTTTGTGCGTGCAAACATAACGATTTAAAAGTGGACATGTTGATATCAGTGTAATAATAATATAAGTGTCCTGATACAGACATATTGATATCGAAATAAATTTTCCTGATAAGGCTGACTTCTAAACAATTGTGACAGAGTAGGCAAACACTACCCCTAGTTCTTTTCTATGCCTGCCTGGCCGCAGGACTTAAATAATTTATGAAAATCTCTCTTAAATGCCAAAAACTCATGACCAATCAATGGCCTGCTCAACATATCAGCGGATTTGTAAATCAGCAAATGACTTGACGATCAATCAGTTTTAATATTCACCTTGACAGAAGACATAATCTTGACAAAAAATGACATATCAATGGAAATCAGTTGACGTAAAGCATATTTCAGTAAAATAATCAAGAAATGCGAACCAAATTACTTCCATTAATAATGCAAGAAAATCGATAAGTTCTCCGATATACAAATATTACAAAAATATGCAAAACGATGAAAGTCTCCTGTTTTGGCATAATCTGCCAAATGAGTTGATAAATCTAATAAGTTCTGAAAATTAACTCCTTGATCGGCAGGTAAACCCGCCGATGAGCTGATAATGCATGATAGAACAGCTCGTTGACAGAAAGTAACATTGACAACGGAAGACCACCGTCAATGGTTCACCCAATCTTGATGGATGACCACCAATCGGGCTCCTGATCAGCGGGTGGTCACTGAAAAGGGCATCGACGGAGCAGATGGCTACTCACTCGATAGCCGTCAAGCAGATGGCTACTTGACGACGAGCTCACCAAGCAGATGGCTACTCGATGAGTTTGTCATATAAATACGTGGGCACTTACATGACGGTTAGCAACTTGCTACTTGGTTGATATGAGTGGTTTCGCTCGAGACAGCATCAGTTGATGGCGGAAGACGGCGACGGCGGCTGACTTTGAGCGGCGGCGACGGCGGCGGCAGGACTTCAGGCGGTCAGGGATCACTGGTGACTGAGGAGGGACAGACTGATATCAAGGAGTTGGCAGGCTGATAACTTGACAGAAACAGCGTGTTATCTGCTCGCTATCATGGGGTTTCGCTCGAGACAGCGTTCTGACGGCGGAAGCAGCGGCGGCTGTGGCGTACTTTGAGCGGCGACGGCGGCGGCAGGTTTTTGGCGGCGGTAAGACTTCAGGCAGTCGAGAATCACTGGTGGCTGAGGAGGGACGGTTGATATCAAGGGATTAACAGGTGTTTGCTGACGAGAGAAGCAGCGGTGTGCTGGACTTCCGGTGAGGCATTGAGCCGATCAGTGTAGACTGAGAATTGTTGATTGAGTTGTGTGTGTGTTGCGCGTATGGCTGTCCTGGAGTATTTATAAGTGCTGGAAATTGAGCTGATGGCCAGCAAACTGCTTCCTTGATGGCCACTCTCCCACTTCCTCCATTACTTTCAGATTTCCCCCACTTCCTCCACTACTTCGCAGTTTATTTCTTTCTTCTTCTGCTTTATTCAATTTTCAGATTTGAATTTGAGATGAAATAAACGTGTACTGCCAATTACTCTTATGTAACAACTTTGACATATTCTTGGGATGTGGTTGTGTTCCACTAGCCAACTAATTATATGGCTTTTGTTATTATCTCTAACTTTAATTAATTATCTTAATAATTAATTAAATAGTCCTTTCACTATTGGGCCAATCTCATCGGCTGGGCCATGGCATTTCGGGCCATTTCGGATCGGTTGGGAGTAATTGGGCCATTTAATCTTATTTCTTAATCGTAATTAATTATCCAATTAATTACTTATTTTGGCCTTTGTTAATTATATTGGTCAATTAATAATACTCAGCCAAATTAATTAACTAATTAACTTAATTAATTAATTATAACAATTGGGTTGTATCTCAAATTGGGCTCGTGACCCGTTTAAGTTCGGTCGGATTGATTTTCGGATCAGAGTGGGTCCGATCTGATCCAATTCACGTGGCTCTATTTGGCCCATTGCCCTTTTTGGGCCCTTCATCGAGTTGCTACTCCTCGATTAATCGATGGTGATTTTTTCGGTACAAATACTTGGTTGTTGCGAAGTTCAAACCACATGGGAATACGTTTAGAAATTCGGTGAGAGAAATGAAAATAATCAAGCTAGCTGGAAATAGATTAACTTGGTTTTTGCGTTATTTTTGACAGCGAGGACACCTCGACATCGAGCAACCCTTGGCATCAAGAAGTGCCAAAATATTGTTTGTTGTAAAACTGAAATCAAGGGATGCTTGGCTTCGAGGGACTGACATCGAGGGATGTTTGGCATCGAGAAGTGCCAAAATATTGTCCGTTGTAAACCTGTCAGCAGATGTCTCGCCGAGCCAATAGCTCGATGTAAAATGCCTCGATATGATGTAAAATAAATGCGGGCGTGCCAATGTTTGTGCGTGCAAACATAACGATTTAAAAGTGGACATGTTGATATCAGTGTAATAATAATATAAGTGTCCTGATACAGACATATTGATATCGAAATAAATTTTCCTGATAAGGCTGACTTCTAAACAATTGTGACAGAGTAGGCAAACACTACCCCTAGTTCTTTTCTATGCCTGCCTGGCCGCAGGACTTAAATAATTTATGAAAATCTCTCTTAAATGCCAAAAACTCATGACCAATCAATGGCCTGCTCAACATATCAGCGGATTTGTAAATCAGCAAATGACTTGACGATCAATCAGTTTTAATATTCACCTTGACAGAAGACATAATCTTGACAAAAAACGACATATCAATGGAAATCAATTGACGTAAAGCATATTTCAGTAAAATAATCAAGAAATGCGAACCAAATTACTTCCATTAATAATGCAAGCAAATCGATAAGTTCTCCGATATAAAAATATTACAAAAATATGCAAAACGATGAAAGTCTCCTGTTTTGGCATAATCTGCCAAATGAGTTGATAAATCTAATAAGTTCTGAAAATTAACTCCTTGATCGGCAGGTAAACCCGCCGATGAGCTGATAATGCACGATAGAACAGCTCGTTGACAGAAAGTAACATTGACAACGGAAGACCACCGTCAATGGTTCGCCCAATCTTGATGGATGACCACCAATCGGGCTCCTGATCAGCGGGTGGTCACTGAAAAGGGCATCGACGGAGCAGATGGCTACTCAATCGATAGCCGTCAAGCAGATGGCTACTTGACGACGAGCTCAACAAGCAGATGGCTACTCGATGAGTTTGTCATATAAATACGTGGGCACTTACATGACGGTTAGCAACTTGCTACTTGGTTGATATGAGTGGTTTCGCTCGAGACAGCATCAGTTGATGGCGGAAGACGGCGACGGCGGCTGACTTTGAGCGGCGGCGACGGCGGCGGCAGGACTTCAGGCGGTCAGGGATCACTGGTGACTGAGGAGGGACAGACTGATATCAAGGAGTTGGCAGGCTGATAACTTGACAGAAACAGCGTGTTATCTGCTCGCTATCATGGGGTTTCGCTCGAGACAGCGTTCTGACGGCGGAAGCAGCGGCGGCTGCGGCGTACTTTGAGCGGCGACGGCGGCGGCAGGTTTTTGGCGGCGGTAAGACTTCAGGCAGTCGAGAATCACTGGTGGCTGAGGAGGGACGGTTGATATCAAGGGATTAACAGGTGTTTGCTGACGAGAGAAGCAGCGTTCTGCTGGACTTCCGGTGAGGTGTTGAGCCGAGCAGTGTAGACTGAGAATTGTTGATTGAGTTGAGTGTGTGTTGCACGTATGGCTGTCCTGGAATATTTATAAGTGCTGGAAATTGAGCTGATGGCCAGAAAACTGCTTCCTTGATGGCCACTCTCCCACTTCCTCCATTACTTTCAGATTTCCCCCACTTCCTCCACTACTTGGCAGTTTATTTCTTTCTTCTTCTGCTTTATTCAATTTTCAGATTTGAATTTGAGATGAAATAAACGTGTACTGCCAATTACTCTTATGTAACAACTTTGACATATTCTTGGGATGTGGTTGTGTTCCACTAGCCAACTAATTATATGGCTTTTGTTATTATCTCTAACTTTAACTAATTATCTTAATAATTAATTAAATAGTCCTTTCACTATTGGGCCAATCTCATCGGCTGGGCCATGGCATTTCGGGCCATTTCGGATCGGTTGGGAGTAATTGGGCCATTTAATCTTATTTCTTAATCGTAATTAATTATCCAATTAATTACTTATTTTGGCCTTTGTTAATTATATTGGTCAATTAATAATACTCAGCCAAATTAATTAACTAATTAACTTAATTAATTAATTATAACAATTGGGTTGTATCTCAAATTGGGCTCGTGACCCGTTTAAGTTCGGTCGGATTGATTTTCGGATCAGAGTGGGTCCGATCTGATCCAATTCACGCGGCTCTATTTGGCCCATTGCCATTTTTGGGCCCTTCATCGAGTTGCTACTCCTCGATTAATCGATGGTGATTTTTTCGGTACAAATACTTGGTTGTTGCGAAGTTCAAACCACATGGGAATACGTTTAGAAATTCGGTGAGAGAAATGAAAATAATCAAGCTAGCTGGAAATAGATTAACTTGGTTTTTGCGTTATTTTTGACAGCGAGGACACCTCGACATCGAGCAACCCTTGGCATCAAGAAGTGCCAAAATATTGTTTGTTGTAAAACTGAAATCAAGGGATGCTTGGCTTCGAGGGACTGACATCGAGGGATGTTTGGCATCGAGAAGTGCCAAAATATTGTCCGTTGTAAACCTGTCAGCAGATGTCTCGCCGAGCCAATAGCTCGATGTAAAATGCCTCGATATGATGTAAAATAAATGCGGGCGTGCCAATGTTTGTGCGTGCAAACATAACGATTTAAAAGTGGACATGTTGATATCAGTGTAATAATAATATAAGTGTCCTGATACAGACATATTGATATCGAAATAAATTTTCCTGATAAGGCTGACTTCTAAACAATTGTGACAGAGTAGGCAAACACTACCCCTAGTTCTTTTCTATGCCTGCCTGGCCGCAGGACTTAAATAATTTATGAAAATCTCTCTTAAATGCCAAAAACTCATGACCAATCAATGGCCTGCTCAACATATCAGCGGATTTGTAAATCAGCAAATGACTTGACGATCAATCAGTTTTAATATTCACCTTGACAGAAGACATAATCTTGACAAAAAACGACATATCAATGGAAATCAATTGACGTAAAGCATATTTCAGTAAAATAATCAAGAAATGCGAACCAAATTACTTCCATTAATAATGCAAGCAAATCGATAAGTTCTCCGATATACAAATATTACAAAAATATGCAAAACGATGAAAGTCTCCTGTTTTGGCATAATCTGCCAAATGAGTTGATAAATCTAATAAGTTCTGAAAATTAACTCCTTGATCGGCAGGTAACCCCGCCGATGAGCTGATAATGCACGATAGAACAGCTCGTTGACAGAAAGTAACATTGACAACGGAAGACCACCGTCAATGGTTCGCCCAATCTTGATGGATGACCACCAATCGGGCTCCTGATCAGCGGGTGGTCACTGAAAAGGGCATCGACGGAGCAGATGGCTACTCAATCGATAGCCGTCAAGCAGATGGCTACTTGACGACGAGCTCAACAAGCAGATGGCTACTCGATGAGTTTGTCATATAAATACGTGGGCACTTACATGACGGTTAGCAACTTGCTACTTGGTTGATATGAGTGGTTTCGCTCGAGACAGCATCAGTTGATGGCGGAAGACGGCGACGGCGGCTGACTTTGAGCGGCGGCGACGGCGGCGGCAAGACTTCAGGCGGTCAGGGATCACTGGTGACTGAGGAGGGACAGACTGATATCAAGGAGTTGGCAGGCTGATAACTTGACAGAAACAGCGTGTTATATGCTCGCTGTCAAGGTGTTTCGCTCGAGACAGCGTTCTGACAGCGGAAGCAGCGACGGCTGCGGCATACTTTGAGTGGAGGCGGCGGCGGCAGGTTTTTGGCGGTGGCAAGACTTCAGGCGGTCGAGAATCGCTGGTGGCTGAGGAGGGACGGTTGATATCAAGGGATTAACAGGTGTTTGCTGACGAGAGAAGCAGCGTTCTGCTGGACTTCCGGTGAGGCGTTGAGCCGAGCAGTGTAGACTGAGAATTGTTGATTGAGTTGAGTGTGTGTTGCACGTATGGCTGTCCTGGAATATTTATAAGTGCTGGAAATTGAGCTGATGGCCAGAAAACTGCTTCCTTGATGGCCACTCTCCTACTTCCTCCACAACTTTCAGATTTCCCCCACTTCCTCCACTACTTGGCAGTTTATTTCTTTCTTCTTCTTCTTTATTCAATTTTCAGATTTGAATTTGAGATGAAATAAATGTGTACTGCCAATTACTCTTATGTAACCACTTTGAGATATTCTTGGGATGTGGTTGTGTTCCAATAGCCAACTAATTATATGGCTTTTGTTATTATCTCTAACTTTAATTAATTATCTTAATAATTAATTAAATAGTCCTTTCACTATTGGGCCAATCTCATCGGCTGGGCCATGGCATTTCGGGCCATTTTGGATCGGTTGGGAGTAACTGGGCCATTTAACCTTATTTCTTAATTGTAATTAATTATCCAATTAATTACTTGTTTTGGCCTTTGTTAATTATATGGGTCAATTAATAATACTCGGCCCAATTAATCAACTAATTAACTTAATTAATTAATTATAACAATTGGGCTGTATCTCAAATTGGGCTCGTGACCCGTTTATGTTCGGTCGGATTGATTTCCGGATCAGAGTAGGTCCGATCTGATCCAATTCACGTGGCTATGTTTGGCCCATTGCCGTTTTTGGGCCCTTCATCGAGCTACTACTCCTCGATTAATCGAGGGTGATTTTTTCGGTACAAACAATGCCCCCCGTAAGTCGTATTCGATGTAATTAATTTAAAAATTAATTTAATCGAATTAGACTTAGATTAAAGTTTTTCACTCTCTTTTAAAGATGAGAAATTGGGACAATGCTTCATTTAATAACCAACTATCGGCTTTATGAAACCAAAACTATCAGTAGATAATTGACCATATTACAATGGCCTTCATGATGGCTGATCTCTCGATATCAGATCAATGTTGATATCTCGATATCAGATCAATGTGGATCTCTCGATATTAAATGAACTCGATATAAGATACCATATAGTAATATATCGGGGATTTAGCAGTCAGCCAAAATTTTGGCAGCTAACCAAATTCACTTCTTCAAGTGACTGGTCTGATGAACAAGGCCTTATTTTATTTCTTGTTGCTTTGCTTGATGTAATGGCCTGATGGCCATAGACTAGTTTTCCTTTCCTTAGTAGAATTTCTTTTGGCTTGGCTTATCTTGTGTTTTTCCTCAAACCGAAACCAAATATAACTAAGTACCAAAAATCGAAGCCATTGATTTTGGCAACTCAACAAACAACTTTGCAAGGAAAAACATAACTTTCTTGTCAACAAGACTTAACTAAAAATCGAAACCACCCAACAGACTTAAATGAAATGCCTTGATGTAAAAACTTGAAAATCGGGTAAACAAAAATTTAAATTAAAATAGAAGTATTTAGACAAAAGTTTGAAAATAAATGCAACTACTAATATTACTTTAAAAACTTACTATAACAGAACAGAAAGGAAATAAAAACAAGACTAAAAATAAACCTAACTAATACTTACAAAGGGATCGGCGCACTAAAGTACTCTTGTCGCCGCTCGATTTCCAGCTCCAACGCTCGTTGATGTTCTAGACACATTGATTCCCAAAGGGTTGGTCTGAACTTTTTTAGGTATTTTCCATTGATGGGGTCTCAACAGAGATTCCCATCTGGCTTTTTCAAAATGTAGCCCCCTCCTCGAGTTATCGAGAAGATTTCATATGGTCCTTGCCACGTCGCGCTCCATTTGCCATACTTTTTCTCGCGCTGATGAAGTGGCAAAACAGTTCTCCAGACCATGTCCCCGACGTCAAACTGTTTCCTGCGTATCTTTTTATCGTAGCATCGGGCGACTAGCCTCTTTTGTGCCTCGATTCTGTCTAACGCGGCAACTCTGACCTCGTCGAGTTCATCGAGCTGCTGGAGCATGCTCTCAATATATTCTTCGGGTATCAACTCATTTTGTTGCATCAGCCGGAGTGATCGGACGTTGATTTCCATCGGTAGAACGGCATCCTGTCCGTAAGTCAGTTTGTACGGAGTGGTGCCAGTGCTTGTCCGTTTGCTGGTCCGATAAGCCCACAATGCCTCTGACAGCATCAAGTGCCAAGCTCTTGGATTTTCCTCGATCATTTTCGAAATAATGTCCTTAAGGACTCGATTGGAAGCTTCTGCTTGGCCATTCCCTTGTGCATAATACGGTGTTGAATGGACCAACTCAAAATCCATCGATCTGGCAAACTCTTTAATCTCCTGAACGACAAACATCAGTCCCCTGTCAGTGACAATGGTCTGTGGCAGGCCAAACCTATGAATGATTAGGTCTTTGATGAACTTCATCACTTCGGCCTGATTGGCCTGTTTGAGTGGTTTGGCCTCTACCCACTTAGTAAAATAATCTGTGGCCACAATAATGTATCGATGGTGTTTGGAAGACGAGGGATGAATCTCACCGATGATATCGATGGCCCAGCACCTGAAAGGCCATGACTTGATTATGACATTCATCTCCTCGATGGGGATCCTCTGAATCACCCCCAACCGTTGGCACTTCTCACAACCTTTTGCCAACTGTACACAATCTCCGACCATTTCTGGCCAGTAATAACCATATCAGCGAAGAAACCATGCTAACTTGTGGCCGTTTTGATGGTCCCCACAAATTCCTTCATGAGCTTCCATCATAATTCTCATGGCTTTCTATTGATCGACGCATAACAGGAGCACGCCGTCTTGGCTTTTTCTGTACAACTGATCTCCTATCAAGACATAATTGACTGCCCTGAGCCTCATCTGTCGAGATGCTCGGTCCGACGGATCAGCCAGATATTTTTTGATCAGCTCTCTCCAGTCATCAGGGTCCTGAAACACACTCAAAATAGTCAGGATATTGTCTCGATACATAAATGACTGACAGTGTCGTCTCCTGACGACGTAGTGAGACTCCTCGATGTCATCAGGGAGATCGATACCAGTCGCCAATTGGGCCAAACTGTTGGCCTCGCTGTTATTTCCTCTCTTCACATGATAACATGTAACATCAACAAATTCCGACAACAAAGACATCGCATTTAAATAATATTTGTCAAGTGTTGGGTTTCAGCATTTATAAGTACCTTGTATCTGCCTGATAACCAACTGCGAGTCCCCGACGATGACGACAGACTTACTGTCGAGCTCCCTGAGCATTTCTAGTCCGATTATCAAGGCTTCGTATTCGGCGTGATTGTTAGTACATTCAATGTCAAATTGAATCGATAGCTTAGTTTTTACATTTGATGGAGAAATCAAACTGATACCTGCTCCGCATAGTCTATCGGTTCTAGACCCATCGAAAGCCAATGTCCATGGCTTGATCTCTACTATCATCGAGTCCAGTTCTTTGAGAACGGCTTGATCAATATCGATACATGGATGGTCAACCAGAAGATCGGGCAATACTTGGCCTTTGACTGCTTTTTGCGGTACGTATTGCAACTGATATTCCATCAACTGGATGGCCCATCGACCGATCCGTCCCCTCATCACAGGCTTAGCTTTTCTATCGGCGAGTACCTATGCTCTGTTTCTGTCAAGTGCCTGCTCAAGTAGTAGACTGCTCGTTCAAATCCGTCCTCGTCGTCTTGCGCCAGAAGTCCGCCGACGGTGTCATCCGTGGTAGATATATATAATTTCAAGGGTTTCCCCTTGACAGGCGGCATCATTACATGCGGCGTTGTCAGATTATCCTTGATTTCCTGAAACGCCTGCTCATGCTCCGTTTGCCAGCAAAACTCCTCTTTGTCCTTCAATTCACAAAGGCGAGAAGACCTTCATTTTTCCAGCCAAGTTGGAAATGAACCTCCGTAAAAGGTTGACCTTGCCAAGGAATTATTGTAATTCCTTCTTCGTCGACGGAGGTCTGGCCATCAGGATAGCTTTGGGCTTATTTTTATCAATCTCAATCCCCTTGCGATGTACTAAAAAGCCAAGAAAATTGGCTGACGCAACTGCAAACACACACTTCAAGGGGTTAAGCTTTAATTTATGTTTTCTCATTTTGGTAAATGACTTCGCCAAATGTATTAGATGTTCATCATAACTAGCCGATTTGATAATGATATCATCAATGTAAATTTTAACAAAGTCATCGATGTACTCACTGAAAATGCAGTTCATGGCTCGTTGATAAGTGGCTCTGGCATTTTTGAATCCGAATGGCATCACTTTCCATTGGAAGGTGCCTATTCCGCCGGGACATTGAAAAGCCAATTTTGGTATGTCGTCGACGGCTGTCAGGAACATATTGCCAGCGGCAGCATCGATTAACATGTCCGCCATTGGCATCGGATATTCGTCTTTAGGAGATGCAAGATTCAGGTCCCTGAAATCGATGCATATCCTGATCTTCCCGTTCTTCTTCATCACGGGTACAACATTCGCTACCCACTCCGGATATTGGGCCACCTCAATGAAACTGGCCTTCAACAACTTCTCGATTTCTTCCCTGATCAGTTTGCATACCTCGACGGACATCATTCTCAGGGGCTGTTTCCGGGGCAAGTATCCCTCAAGTATTGGAATACGGTGTTCTACCAACTCCCTGCTCAATCCTGGCATCTCTTCATAATTCCAGGCAAATCAGTCCTTGTATTCCTTCAACACTTGTATCAATCGATCCTTCTGGCCATCATCAAGCAATGCGCTGATGTAAGTTGGCCTGTGATCATCTTCGCTGCCTAGCTCAATCTCGATAACAGGGTCCTGTACTTGGATCTTGATGTCGTCGAGCTTGGCTGGCGCCGTTGCTAGTTCCTCTAACTGAATTTCATCGCCAATCGATGGTGGCATTTCGTCCTCGAAAATGAGATCTCCTGTATAACATTCGGCCACGTAGGCCCAAAATTTTCGAATCAAATCGGCGCATGCTTCTTGCTGTGGCCCGATAACAACGATCTCATCAATCTCCAATCTGTCGGCCTTATAGGCCGATGGTCCTTCGTCATCAGGACTGACAGTGCTGTTCGTGCGGCCCCGACTCCTTGACGTTGCAAGGCCGACTTAGTTCCTTGGCTAAACAAGCCATTTCAAGTTGCGTTAACTTCTTGCTCGAAGTGACTTCCTTCGGTCGTCCGTATTTATCCTGCTCGATGAATCTGTAAGGACCTACGTCGTCTCGATAGTAAGCTGCCTCGACGGCGCTGATCTTGGCGGTGAATGGCCTGTTGTCGGCCATTATGATCTCGGGTTCAGGGGCGTCTCCCCAGATTAATAAGCACTAATGCAGGGAGGACGGTACACAAAGGGCTGAGTGAATCCAGTCCCTCCCTAACAACGCATTATAAGAAGTGGCAGCATCTACCACAAAGAAAGCGATTTTCAGGCTGGTCTTTCCAATCTTTACCTCAACAGGCAAGATTCCTAATGTGTCAGCCTTTCCCCCTGTGAAATTACTAACAATCACTTTCGTCTCCATCAGGTCCTCGCTGACCTTACCAAGCTTGTACATCGTCGACGCTGGCATTACGTTGACGGCTGCCCCATTGTCGACCAGCATTCTGTCGATGGGTTTTCCGTCGATGTGCCCTAATACATATGATGGCCTGATGTGTCTGGCCATGAAAGATGGTGGCTTCTGGAATATAGTCTCGATCCTCTGATCCCAATCGGTCCCTTTTCATCGTCAATCGATAGCAGTTCTAAGTCTTCTGCCATTTGTACCACTGGCATACCCTCGTCCCAAAAGCCATCAGTGGAATACTCTAGTTCCTCGTTGACGAATTCAACAAGTTCAAAATCGACGGCGTTGCATTCCATCACTATCGAGCCGTTTGTCGGCTGACTGATGGCAGCATCTTCCCTACCTTTTGTTTCCACTTTATCAATGGCCTGTCTTTCAACCTCCTGTTTCTCGATTTCCTGGCCAGATTTGGCCTCGACAGCTTGGCCAGGTTTGGCCTCGTTTTCCTTATTGCCTTTGTCGTCGTAGATCTCGGCATATTTTGCCTCGAGATCGTTTCCATCTTCCTCGTTAACCAATAAGTCGTCTTCTTCCATCGCCTTTTCCAAATCGATAGTACCAAATTTGACTTTCCTTGGGGTCCATTTGGAAGTATCCATTTGTATCGAGGCATCGACCTTGCTGTCGACCTCTTGGCCAGATTTGGTCTCTCTTGTTCCCTGTTTCAGTTTCTGTTCCCCTGACGGAGGTTTCTTTGCTGATTCTTTCATCGGGGCCTTCCCCTTAGCAATTTCCAACCCCTTTCGTTGGCGTAGGTAATGCCTATACTGCGTTCGGGTCATCTGATCGACCCTTCGATCTCCCGGAAACTTAGGATGCCTGACGGAAACCCATCGATCCACCTGTGTATCGGCAGAAGTATGAATAGTTCGCGGCCTCGATGAGCCTGGTTGGTGTTTTATCAGGGGATCTTTTCCTGATTCTGCTGCTACGGCTAGTGCCTTCCTGATGTCGTCAAGGAATTCTGGTCTTAGCCTGTTCTCGACGTTGTTCCGCCGATAATGTTGCGTATTCTGTGTATTCCATCGGGGCTTGGATCGGACGTGGCCCCATCGATCGAGGTGGTGGTGGTATCGCCTGCGGTTGCAGCGTTGTCTGGGGTGTTGCCTGCGGTTGCGGCATCATTTGATACGGATACCCTGACGGCATTGTACCTGGCCAAGACATGTATGGGCCATATATTGCTGGATTGATGAACAACGGGACTGTTGCCAACTCAGTTTGGCATCTCGCACATAGACCCATTTCCTTGTTTATCATTGCATAATATGGATCTCCTTTCGAGTAAAATTTCTCACCCGTCGGTGATTCTGTGACCGTTATGACGTTTATCCCTACCTCATTTTGTTGGAAAGGATTGGTATCAACTGTCATTGGCTTTGTGATTTTCCAATTCGGGGCAAATCTTAAGATGCCCTTGTCGAGGTGATCCTGCACCATCCACCTGAACACTAAACACTCGTTTGTCGTGTGAGTCCATACATCATGATATTTACAATATGTTTTACCTGCTATCTTCATTGACGATGGAATCACGTGATCCCCTTTGAGTCGCAGGATCTTGTCGGCCAACAGCTGATCGAATATGGCCTCTGTTTTTGAGACGTCAAAGGAATAACGTCTTTCCCTGTCAGTCTTGTACTCAGCATCTCGACGCACCATGTTATTTGGCACCTTGATGGTAGGCTGAGGTTCTCTCGGTTTGGCGAGGGCTGGACAGACGGTGTTCTTGAGGCAGACCACTTCCGCCAATCCGATCTCGATACCCTGTTGCTTAATCGGTCGACTGACCTGATTAATCTGTTCCTCGCTGGAATCAACCATACCCACTTGATAATAATTTCCTCTGGGCTGTCGGCTGTTCTCATCTCTTAGGACTCGTTCATATCGGACAGCATGATTGGTCAACTCAAACAGGTCTTCGTGGTACTACGCCATCATGATCTTTCGTAATTCCAAATGTATGCCATGGATGGCAATCTTGATGCATTCATTTTCCGGCTACGGGATGGCGCAGAAACCTCTGGCCCTGATGAATTTCTTCATATACTCCTCGACAGTCTGTCCTGTCAGCTGTCTCATGTTTGATAACTCGATGACAGATACTTCGAGCGGGGCCTGATAATGGTTCATTACGAAAATCTTCTCCATGGATGGCCAGTCAGGGACGTATCCAGGCTTCAAATTAGCGTACCAATGGAACGCCATTCCTGTTAGGGAGTTGGGGAACAATTTCAATTTCAAATCGTTAGTCATATTGCCACATTCCAAGGAGAATCGAGCCAGATGCTCTGTGGCAGATTGTGATCCTTCGCCAGAAAACAATGTAAAGTTCGGCGGCCTGTAGTTCAACGGAAACGACACCTGATCGATGTATTCGGGGTGAGGTTTATTATACCTCCATGCCCTGTTTCCCTGTCTCCTGACAAACATTTCCTCAGCTTGATTCACCGTCAAGAGGTCTTCTGGACCCTCTGCGGCTCGATGAATAGTCCTGTCATAGGCCAATGGATTGGCCTGATGTCCTTCTGGGCCATATCCGACGGCCTCTGATCGGTCCTCTTTGGACCTGCCCCTCGAGTCTGGACGGGTGTTCCTTGTTTTGGAGGTGCTTCCTCTCCTGTCCGGGACATTAGATTGTCCGTTGCCTTGTTTGTAAGGTGTCTCATCCCTCGATGAACTTTCCCCAGTTTGGATTGCGGGGCCTTTGCCTTTGTCGACGGCAGTCCTCTGCGGCCCAGTCCAGGCATGCGCTTGTATGCCGTTGGCGAGAGCATTGATGCTCTCTGCGAGTGACGTCATCTTTGCTTCCAACTGCATCAGGGAGTTATTTACAATGTTGCTGGCTTCCGTATTGGCCTGACTAGCAGCAGTGGCCGAGCATAGCATGTTTTCGAACTTGCTGACAACGTTAGACCATTCCTCCTGTTTGGCCTCGAGGTCCCTGGTGAAGTTGCGAACCTCTGCTGTCAGTTCCTCGATTCTGTTGGTCCCTTCCATAGTTAGTGGAACCGTTAATAGATTTTCCAGAGAATGTGTTAAGTCAGAACGTGTCCTCGTCAAGGTAGATCGAGTCTTTCGCGTTATCGGTGGTATCATTTGACAACAGCAAAAGATTAATCGTTTAGTATCAACTGATTGACTGTTTGGCAAAGAGATTATCAATTGTCAGCTAGCCAAACTTGGCTGATAATCGTTTTATGGCAACTAAATCATAGAAAAAATTTCAAGTCTCGCCGAGCCAACATATTGTGTGGCTGGTAAGTTTTGACAAAGAAATTTTCATGTCCCACCGGGCGTGCCAAAATATTATTTGCGTTATTTTTTACAGCGAGGAACCTCGACATCGAGCAACCCTTGGCATCAAGAAGTGCCAAAATATTGTTTGTTGTAAAACTGACATCAAGGGATGCTTGGCATCGAGGGACTGACATCGAGGGATGTTTGGCATCGAGGAGTGCCAAAATATTGTTCGTTGTAAACCTGTCAGTAGATGCCTCGATGAGCCAATAGCTCGATGTAAAATGCCTCGATATGATGTAAAATAAATGCGGGCGTGCCAATGTTTGTGCGTGCAAACATAAAGATTTAAAAGTTGACATGTTGATATCAGTGTAATAATAATATAAGTGTCCTGATACAGACATATTGATATTGAAATAAATTGTCCTGATAAGGCTAACTTCTAAACGATTGTGACAGAGTAGGCAAACACTACCCCTAGTTCTTTTCTATGCCTGCCTGGCCGCAGGACTTAAATAATTTATGAAAATCTCTCTTAAATGCCAAAAACTCATGACCAATCAATTGCCTTCTCAACCTATCAGCGGATTTGTAAATCAGCAAATGACTTGACGATCAATCAGTTTTAATATTCACCTTGACAGAAGACATAATCTTGACAAAAAACGACATATCAATGGAAATTAGTTGACGTAAAGCATATTTCAGTAAAATAATCAGGAAATGCGAACCAAATTACTTCCATTAATAATGCAAGAAAATCGATAAGTTCCCCGATATACAAATATTACAAATATATGCAAAACGATGAAAGTCTCCTGTTTTGGCATAATCTGCCAAATGAGTTGATAAGTCTAATAAGTTCTGAAAATTGACTCCTTGATCGGCAGGTAAACCCGTCGATGAGCTTATAATGTATGATAGAACAGCTTGTTGACAGAAAGTAACATTGACAACGGAAGACCACCGTCAATGGTTCGCCCAACCTTGATGGATGACCACCAATCGGGCTCCTGATCAGCGAGTGGCCACTGAAAAGGGCATCGACGGAGCAGATGGCTACTCAATCGATAGTCGTCAAGCAGATGGCCACCAAGCAGATGGCTACTTGATGAGTTTGTCATATAAATACGTGGGCACTAATATGACCGTTAACAACTTGCTACTTGGTTGATATGAGTGGTTTCGCTCGAGACAGCGTCAGCTGACGGCAGAAGACGGCGGTGGTGGTGGCGGCGGCGGCAAGACTTCAGGCGGTCAGGGATCAGTGGTGGCTGAGGAGGGACAGACTGATATCAAGGAGTTGGTAGGCTGATAACTTGACAGAAACAGCGTGTTATCTGCTCGCTATCAAGGGGTTTCGCTCGAGACAGCATTCTGACGGCGGAAGAAGCGGCGGCGGCGGCTTATTTTCAGCGACGGCGGCAGCGGCAGGTTTTCGGCGGCGACGGCGGCAAGACTTCAGGCAGTCGAGAATCGCTGGTGGCTGAGGATGGACGGTTGATATGAAGGGATTAACAGGTGTTTGCTGGCGAGAGAAGCAGCGGTGTGTTGGACTTCCGGTGAGGCGTTGAGCCGATCAGTGTAGACTGAGAATTGTTGATTGAGTTGTGTGTCTGTTGCGCGTATGGCTGTCCTGGAGTATTTATAAGTGCTGGAAATTGAGCTGATGGCCAGAAAACTGCTTCCTTGATGGCCACTCTCCCACTTCCTCCACTACTTTCAGATTTCCCCCACTTCCTCCACTACTTGGCAGTTTATTTCTTTCTTCTTCTTCTTCTTTATTCAATTTTCAGATTTGAATTTGAGATGAAATAAACGTGTACTGCCAATTACTCTTATGTAACCACTTTGAGATATTCTTGGGATGTGGTTGTGTTCCAATAGCCAACTAATTATATGGCTTTTGTTATTATCTCTAACTTTAATTAATTATCTTAATAATTAATTAAATAGTCCTTTCACTATTGGGCCAATCTCATCGGCTGGGCCATGGCATTTCGGGCCATTTTGGATCGGTAGGGAGTAATTGGGCCATTTAACCTTATTTCTTAATTTTAATTAATTATCCAATTAATTACTTATTTTGACCTTTGTTAATTATATGGGTCAATTAATAATACTCGGCACAATTAACTAACTAATTAACTTAATTAATTAATTATAACAATTGGGTTGTATCTCAAATTGGGCTCGTGACCCGTTTAAGTTCGCTCGGATTAATTTTCGGATCAGAGTGGGTCCGATCTGATCCAATTCACGTGGCTCTGTTTGGCCCATTGCCGTTTTTGCGCCCTTCATCGAGCTGCTACTCCTCGATTAATCGATGGTGATTTTTTCGGTACAAACACTTGGTTGTTGCGAATGTTATGGAACTGAAGAAGAAAATACTACAAAAATGATGAAAGCATTATATGCAAGTGCTGATTTATACTTCAATCCTAGATTTAGCTTGGTAAAAAAATTAATATAACTTTGTACAAGACTGAAGGATTCGCATCTCAGCCACAACACAAAGGAAATCAACTTGGGGCCATGAATCAAAACATCAGTATTCTATGTAATGCAGTTAACATTACTCCTATGCAAGTTAAGAACTCTACCCTGGTGATGACAAAAAGGGGGAGAGGAATCAGCTATCAAGAGAAATGTTGAAGTCACTGTAGAAGTTACTGAAGAAGTTTAAGGTTTTGAATAGGCCACTGATAAGCCTGTTGAAGACTCCAAGGCTGCTGATGTAACTGAAGAAACTGTTGCTACTTATGATGTTGAAGAAGTTGAAATAAATGAAGAAGAACCCAAAGATGTGGCAAATGATGATAAAGAACTTGCTACTTCTAGGGATTCTGCTTAAGAACAACTTGATCCACACAGAAAATACGAAAGGTTAGAGGAGACAAGAGCAAGGATTGAGGCTGCTGTTGAAAAAGAAGATAAGACTATAAAAGCCAAGAAGGTAGCTCTAGACTTCTCAAACAGTGAAAGTGATCATGAAGAAGAAAAAGAAGAAGAAGAAGAGGAAGAATCAGAAGATTAGATTAGATCACTTCTCTTATCACTTCATTGTAAATTTATGTAACTTTTCATCTATGTAATCTGATGTATTTGTAACATGTTCTAAATCAATAAAAGATTACAAATTTCAACTCAATTTCTATCTCTTCACTATAGTTTAGCCTAAATATTTTAACCTGTGGGATGTTTTTTAAAATATATGTGAAGAATTTACATATGATATTATTTCCTAAAAACAAATTTCATTTTCATATTATACCATTTAAAATGAATGTGTTATCATTATTATTTATATCAAAATATTAATTTTATATTTTTTGGATATCCTTGATAGATAAAATATCATATAATTTAATATACACCTACTTTCGGTTATAATTAATTATCTAAATCAATATTACATTAATATCTTAGCATCCATCTCAATCATTACCTTAGTATAATATTATATCGCAACTTCATGAAGCCTTTGATTTGAGACATGTCATAAAATTTTCACCCTTAAACAAGAACATCCAAAATCATATCTCAATTATTCAAGATCCACTATCTATATTTTACTAACAAAAATCTATTCAAATTGTATTTAAAATATTTCGCCGAAACCACCCAAACAATTTAGAAACATTGAAACATAGCCAAAATCGATCCAAACAAGCCCTATCATCTTCAACACAAATTATATCTTATTTTAAAAAATCCAGTTGCTAAATGCGGCACACAATATAGGGATATTTTAGAATTTCCTTAATTATATAATATCTTGGATACCTAAATAAAGGTTTTAATAGATGACCCATCTTCCTTAAAAATTAACAAATTAGCCATCTAAAAACCTTTCTTTCAACCAAACCCCTTCAGGCGCAACAACAACGACTGAATAAATAGCTTCGATTTGAGAGGCGACAAAAATTTTGGGGATAGGATTCGAATGGCTTTCATGAGGTATGATTCAAATCACAAACAGCAAATTGATTTCGCATCTATTTTTCAAATTAGGTCAACATTTGTTTCAGTAAAATTGTGAAAATTAACTGGTTGATAGTTTAATGATTTTAATGCTGGTTTAATGAATTTCGTGAAGAAGTCGTTCTGCTTTGTTCTTCTTTATCTGACTAGATATTTTTTATTTTTGGCACTTAATTTCTGTAAGTTTGGCATAGTGTTGGAGATCTTGTTTGGATCATTTTTGAAACTTTTTAGGTGTTATTCAAACTAAACTAAATTCACTTTCCGAAGCAACAATCACTTACACGTATAAATAGAAAAGTTTGGAATTCTCAAATCCTAACATAATACTATAACATTTTCACAATGCTATTCTTTGAGATGAATTCTTACAAAATTAATTTCAGTTTACTGAATTTGTTGAAATGTGAGATATTTTGCCTAACTTTCTAGAAAGTTCTACCTTTATCAAGAAATATCAAGATATCACATGTAGATTTCAAACAAGCACTTTGTAGGAGAATCTAGAATAATGTCTAATGTTCCTAGAAAATCTAAGATAGGAATGAATAATCTAGAAATAGGGAATGTCCTAGATAGTCTAGAAAATTCTATAGACAAGTATAAATAAGAATGTAATACTAAAATGTGAAGGAAGAAAAACAAGCAATTGAATGAAAAAAGAATACTCTCCAAAAATCTTCCTCCTCCAACTAACTATAAATAATTAAAAAACAAATCATCAAGTTGATATCAATTTTACAATTGATTCAACCTCAATAATCCAACAAGTGGTATCTAGAGCTCATTGATCTTAAGGGATTTAGTTCAAATAATGGGTTCATCAAATATAGCGCTTCCTACACCACCGATATTCAACGGTGAAGACTATGACTATTGGGCGGTAAGAATGAAGGCTTTTCTCGTAGCAAATGAGTTATGGGAAACTGTTGAAAACGGTTATGAAAAACCGGAAGATGAAGGTATTCTTACCGCACCTCAACAAAAGAAAAATACAGATGAGTATACAAAGAACATGAAGGCTCTTGCATTCCTACATGCCACTGTAACTCAAGAAATCTTCATTAGCATAGTCGCTGCAACTACCGCTAAAGAAGCCTGGGAAATCCTCAGAGAAGAATATCAAGGTACGGAGATAATCAAAGCAATCAAATTGATAACTTTAAGAATGGAGTTCGAAAACCTACGAATGAAGGAAGGTGAGTCCATCAAAGACTACTCCTCTAGAGTTAAAGAAATAGTTAGCAAAATAAAATTACAAGGAGAAAAAATGGAAGACAAGAGGGTAGTAGAGAAAATACTTATAACCCTTCCTGAAATATTCGAATCAGTTGTTGCTGCAATTCAAGAGTCTAAAGACCTCACTAAACTCTCTGTTAATGAGCTAGTGGGTTCTCTTCAAGCACACGAACAAAGAATTAACAAGAAGGTGGAAAATTCAACCGAAGAGGCATTTCAATCAAGGCACATAAACAAATCATCCGCTACGAAAGAAGAAAATAATTTTGTCAACAAAAGTCCTGTCAACAGTCAAGGAGGAGAGAAAAGAAACTATTTTCCATCATGTGGTGTGTGCAAGAAGACAAATCATCTTACAAAGGATTGTTGGAAGAAGAAGACATGTGAGTTTTGTGGTAAGTTTGGGCATATTGCGAAAATTTGTAGGCTCAAACAAGAACACGAAAACAGAAAAACGCACAAACATCAAGCTAATTTTAGCGAGGACAAGGACGAGTCAGAAGGAGAACACCTTTTCATGGCCTGTCAACCTTCATCAAACGACAAACATGTTTGGTACATTGACAGCGGTTGTACGAGTCATATGGCCAAACATGTGGAAATGTTTCAAGAAGGACACCACGGTCAAAGTTCCAATAAAAATCGGAAATGGAGTTGTCCTCGAGTCGGAAGGAAAGGGAACCGTTGCCATCCAAACAAAATCAGGTACTAAACTCATCCAAAATGTTCTTTTAGTACCTAAACTTGATCAAAATCTATTGAGTGTGGCACAAATGATGAAAAATGGGTATTCTATAACTTTTAAAAATGATTCATGCTTTATAATTGACAAAAAGGGAAGAGAAATTGCTAAAATAGTTATGAAGAACAACAACTTCCCATTAAGAATGCATGAATCACCATTAAGAGCACCAAGAGATAAAGTTGATGACACAAGTTTCCCAGAAAAACAAATGGATGGCGCTAATTATTGCACCTTAAAAATTGCAACTGAGAATTTGGGCAAAAATGTTGATAGAAGTAAACTAGAAGCACCAATAACGCGTGAACATAAGACAATGAAGGGCCAGAAAAAATCCATCAACAAAGTAAAAGAAATGTTGGAAGACTCTTTTGGGAGAGAATCTCCAAAAAAAATCAGGTCCATTACGGATATTAATGAAAGTTGTCAAATGGCATTTACGGAGCCAAGCCAATGTGATGAATCTTCTCAATACCTGCAATGAAGGAGGAGACAAAAACGACATGTACAAGGCAATCATGGAAGCTGATGAAAAATCTTAAAGACAAAAAGATGATTGGTGCAAAGTGGATTCATAATAAGGTAAATCGAAATGACACAATCAACAAACATAAGACTAAGCTGATTGCAAAAAGACATGCACAAGAAGCGAGAGTTGTCTACAACAAGTCATTTGCACCTATGACATATTATAGTACAATCAGCCTCTTCCAAAATCCAAATTTGAGATACATTGATAGATGCTTAGAGTATCAGGCAAAAATCTCAAGGAGGAGTGTTGAAATGTGAGATATTTTGCCTAAGTTTCTAGAAAGTTCTACATTTTGCAAGAAATATCAAGATATCACATGTAGATTTCAAACAAGCACTTTGTAGGAGAATCTAGAATAATGTCTAATGTTCCTAGAAAATCTAAGATAGGAATGAATAATCTAGAAATAGGGAATGTCCTAGATAGTCTAGAAAATTCTATAGACAAGTATAAATAAGAATGTAATACTCAAATGTGAAGGAAGAAAAACAAGCAATTGAATGAAAAAAGAATTCTCTCCAAAAATCATCCTCCTCCAACTAACTACAAATAATTAAAAAACAAATCATCAAGTTGATATCAATTTTTACAATTGATTCAACCTTAAAAATCCAACAGAATTCAGTACTTGTAGGATAACTTTTAAATGCTAGGCCAAACTCATGTTCCTATGAGGACTAATGGAAATTCGGTACTATAAATAAGAAACTAGAAGCTTTTTTTTTTCTTTTCTAAATTTATCTGAATCAACTTAATCGAGATTTGAGAGTGCTTTTTATTGATGTGCGGAACTTGTTTTGCTTGGAATTGCCTATATACTGGAAATATGTTGTTAGAAATTTGATTACTTATGTCTTTATATTCTATTCATGTTTGCATCAATGTAGAGAGCACCAAACTTGAACTTTATTGACAAAGAATTCTCTGTTTTTTCTACTATATCTTTTTGTAGTTTGTAACAAGTACTTATTGGGTAAATTCCACTTTGTTCTTTTTTAACTACCCATTGCATTATTTTGCCCCTCCAACTATTTCACATGCTCAAATAACTCACCTTCTATCAATTTTCAATTCTTATGCATATCTATTCTTCTTATTTCAGTAAAAATGAAATGCTTCCTTTATCCCATAATCTTTGCTCCTTTTTTTTTTTTTTTTGGAATTTTCCAAAATGACACTCACTTTCCTAAATACATTCCTCATTCCCAACCACTACTTTTGAGGGTATAAATGTATGTTTGCCAAAAATTTCAATTTTTTTAACTCTCACCTAAAACTTCGTGTCAAAAGTTAAAGAAGTAAAAATAATGGGAAGGAGGGAGTAATATTCTATATTGGTGATGAGATTAAAACATTAGTATTAAAATTATAGATTTTTAATTTGATATTACCTCATCGAGACATAATAAGATTACCACAAATAATGTTTAAACTTCATTACTTTACTTCCTAAATTTTGATGTGCATAATTATTTATTGTTATCAAATCTTTAAGTAAATTCTTTTTTTTTTTTTTTCGAAATGATACCACTCATCACAATTTTTTAACTCTAAATTTGAAACAGTATTGAGCCAAAATAAAATTTATTGTCTCCCTTCTTTCCGTTGTAATGGTCTATTTGTGCACAAATAATAGCTAGAGGCGGCAAAATGATGCAAGCAGTAGTTGAAGGGAAACAGTCATAGTAAAAAAGGGTAAAATGAAATTTACCCTAATTATATGATAAATTCTTGCTATTGTCACAATGATTGATTTTTATGATTCAGATGTTTAAAATAAGTATACCATTTGTTTGATAAATATCAATAAATTATTTTATATTACCAATTTCATGTAATGTGTGTTTGTAAAGTCTATGTTAAGTACTTAACCGATAAAGTTGGGGATTGCCATAACAGAGATTAGCAGTTAGAATTAAAGAATTCTATGTTTAAAATGTAATGGCTGATATCCTTATCAGAAATCAATATGTTTAAAATTAATTGTCATACTTGCATGTCTTTGAAAACAAAGAAACCCAAGATAATTGATCTTAAACTTTTAAGCAATTCTACCCATTTCTTGCGAGTCTAAGGACAACTTGTCTAACATCAGCAATTTGTATTCGCTCTTAGAAATTTTAGGAAACAAAACATATCTTTTTTTAATTATACTATCGTTTAAAACCAGAATTCTATTTGGTAGCAATATTCAATATATTAGAATACACAAATATAGTTTTACAGCATACTTGTACCTTTTACGTGCGGACACACAAACACGTATTGATGTTTAGCTTTCCTGGGAGAATGAAAATTGTTGGCCAAATGATGATTTTATACCACTAGGGTTATAGGATACATATTGAGTTGTGCTAAATTGAAAGACTCAATGTTAAAGGGAATCAATAACTTAATAACCTGAAGCTCATTTGCTTCTCTTGCATTTCTTTGTCATGCGATTTGATAGCATTGCAAAAACCTGGTTAAAATATTTTGAATTTACCCCATTAGAGATGGTCAATTTTAGTAGAATGTATTGGTAGTCAATAGATTTGAAAAATAGCTGCAGCAAATAACTATCTTAACTTGTTGCTCAACCATCAAATGCTTCACATGTGAATTATTTTTATTCACAGGTAAAAGAAAAAGACATTTATATTAGTAAGAAAAAAGAAATTTTACATATAAAATCATTGAGTTGTAAAAGCAAAGGAACAATACATGAACTAAATAAGGTTTCGGATCAAACCCACGTTTATTCATAGCAACAATGTTGCTGGTATTCACTTTTATACTTAGAAAGTTGGTCCAGTTACGAAGTATCTGTGTTAGGTTTGGAATGTGTAAAAGATGTTCATGATTTACTGCTTCTATGGCCTATACTTTATGATTTAACCGTTTTTCGTATGATTTGATTAAATCAATAATGAGTTTTACGGGGTCAGGTTTATTTGTGTTATAGGGCCTAGTTACTTTATTCCGGATGGATCAATCTCAAGAAAGAACAATATGTAAAGAGCAAGACGATGAATATTGAATATAGTATAGCAAAAGCTTTTCTATAAATTTATTATCAGATTGCCCTCGTATGGAGGCGTAAGTTCTGAATAGTAGTTGTTTAAATACAATGTTTAACTAGGTATTTATATGTTATCAACCCTATCTATTCAAGGAAAGATAGGAAACATAGTCCTAATAGGACTTGATATAATAATCCTTCATGAACTCGGACTTCAGGCTTGATCGCTACGGATAGATACCTCTGATCGGACCGCGTGGATCGTTAGGGAAACAACTTTCCTGATCGAGTCGATCAAGTATTATCTAGTCGTTCCGAGTATTATAAGGGGTGTAAACTAGCCCCCATCAGTACTCCTTCACTTCTTCGAGCGTATATGCAGTAGATGCTTGTAGAAGTAGGGTATTATAAGACTGTCTTTTCGATGAATTGTGCCTCGTTAAAAACCTTACTTGGAAAAAACCCTGTGGGAAAAAATCCTAAGCAAGGAAAAGAGTGCTACGCTTCATAGATAGTCGTTTTGTCATTTCCGAATTGTAATGTCGTTTCTTCTTCGAGGAGACGATTATTCCTTACTGATTGGCGGGAATATGATTAGTCGTAAGAAGTTTGAAACGTCTTTTCTTCATTCTATATAAATAGGTGATCGTTGTTTTAACCATTTTTTACTTTCCACCTCCCATTTTCTCACAGTAATTTTCTTGCTCGATAATTCTTCCAATATATTGTATTCATCGACCATTTATTTTCGAGGATTTAAATAACATGGCCTCTATTTCGAAGAACCCCTCCTCTTCTTCTGTTGAACAAGTCACTCCTGTTATCGATGTGGGGGCTTCTCCTAGCCCTCCATCAGTACAGACGGGAGTATCTGAGATAATTATTCCTGACAAAGACACTTTTAAAGTGCAGATCATATCCGACGCCGAGGTCGCGGCCAAGGCTAAGAAAGGCAAGGGTACCGTTCCCCAAGTTTCTAATCCGATCGAGAACCTTTCTTGTGCGTATACCGATGAGACTTTCCATGAGGTCACGGGTAATTATGCAAAATATTTCCTCGAGGGTTCTGAGATTATTCTTCCATCTCCTTCTGATAGGTTTACCTCTCCGCCGGAAGGTTGTCGGGCTTTTTACACTGCCCATCTCAATCATGGTCGCCGGAAGGTTACCTCTTCGTAATTTTACTCAGTTGTTTCATTTCAATATTTCTAGTTCTTCCAATCACGGATACTTTTTTGCTAGTCAAAAGTCTAGTCGATATATTTTTTATTCCCCCGTTTCAAGCAATCCTGCTTCGAAATCTCACTTTTTCTTTATACGTCCCCCTTCGTATCTTGTCTTAGCAGATGGTTCTACCAAGCCATTCTCGTGGGATCATGATTCTAAGTGGATTTCTGGTGGTCGCTCCGTTACGGGCCATTTTATTCCCGACGATCCAAAGTTAGTGGATTAGATAGTAGAGATGCGTGCTGACAAGTACCAATGTGCCCTTCTTATTGGAGAGGACTTTCTTCGTAAGGCGGGCCTAAGTCCTCACACCTTTCCTATCTCTTCTTCCTCACAGTCGCTTAGTAAGCGTTATATATCATTATTGCATTTACTTTATATTTTCTTTGAGTAGTTTATTTAACGGGAGTTTGTTTTCTTCAGTTTCCATGGTAGAGAATTCCCGGCACTCTTCAAAAGGAAAAATGGTTCTGTCAAAATCCACCAAAACAGTGGAGAACCATCCAATCGAACAAAGAGTGTCAAAAAAGAAAAATTGGATTTGGGCCATGATTCTGAGGATAGAGGGGAATCTCCAGATTCTTCTCAAGAAACTCCTCTGCAACCTTCGCCTTCACATACTCCGTGTCATCCAAGGACTGAACAGGGTTATCCTCCTCTCCATCTTAGAACTTCCCTTGGTATCCGTGGTTGTTGCAGCTGGTCGATGCCCCATCCTACCGACACGCCAGTTAAAAGGAGAAAGCAATACTATGGTCGCTCCGGTGAGGACCTCTCTTTGCTTGACGACAGCACCCGAAGCCTACTATCGTTGAGATGATCGAAGATCATTTACAGGGAAAGAGGGCGGCTGGTGATCTTACGTGGTTTCGTATATGATCAAAGATGTGAAGAAAATAACTAAAGATAGTATCAAATGAATGAAAGATCAATAATATATATTCCGAACGTGCGAGTACATATTACAAATGATGGGGCTCCTATTTGTGCATTATAGGATGTCGTACAAGCTAGAGGAATGATACATAGTAAGTGACCTAAGCTAACTTTCCAAGATGACTCCGAGCAATAGCTTCGAGCAGAGAGCACCTGGGAAAGCGTGTAAGCCCCTCCCCCCCACCTTCATAAATACTCATGGTATTTATAGTTGAAATGGTGAGCTAGCTGGTCCATCCGTAGGGATATATTTCTTGGCCCAAAGGCTTGGGCCTGTGATCGGCGCAACAGTAACCTCCGATCATGAGCTCTCTCTGGTTGATCGGCTTGCAAATACTTGTGACTTGGGCTCGATCCTACACTTCCAAGATCGGGATTCATGTTCTTCGCTCTTGTTAGGGCTCTTCCAGGTAGAGTCCAAAATATCCCTCATCAGCTGGTTACCCCGAGAATGATTCTATGATTCATGAGGAGAATGAGAACGCGATCGATAAGGCTACCCGTATCTTTCTCTCTGGTGTTTTTACACGTGATATCCATAATTTGCTCCGTAAGGATCCCTTGGAGAAGTTACAGAAGCCTTCTCTTTATGCAGAGAAGGTATAATCTATTACATACACTTCTTCTTAACTTTCTTGATGGATTTTTCTACTCATCGATTTATTTTTATGATTCCTCAGACTAGTACTTGTCTGATGTCATACGCTTACGAAGCTACTCATTGGAAGCAACAGTGTGAATTTCTAGAGGAAAGGAATAAGGCATTGCTTCAGAAAGCACCTGCTTCAGAGGTTGGTCTTTCTACGTCCTCCTCCCTTCCACTTCCAATCACAGATTCTCATGTTATGGGGACTGATGACCCCGAAATTTTAAACAATATTTTGGAGACTTCTCGCGCCCAAGAGCGGGTTAACCAGAAGGCTAAGGAGCTGGGAAATTATCTAATTCAAACTACTACTCGCATCAGCGAGCTGGAGTCACATGTCGCTAGTCTTCAGGCTTCCTTGGACAAGTGTGAGAAGGATCTTCCTCTTAGCGGACTCACTGATCAATACGGTAGAAATCCCGACGAGAAAGTGATTCGAGCATTCCTTGGTTCCCCGGTCCATACCACTCTGGTGTACCAGAAAGTCAGTTCACTCCTTGAAGGCACTTTCAAGAAGGCGATCCATCATATGGTCGCTATGAGATTGATTGAAGACCGCCGAAGGGAGTATTCAGGGCCACGCATGTTAGCCTCAATCGTTATGGCGAGGAGTATTCTTCATCCGATCTGCCTAGTGTCAAATACAAACATTTTCCATTGGCTCATCTGGTCGAGAAGTTTGGAGAACCTCTGCCAACTCCATTTTCAGACATCAACCCCGAAGTTGACAATAATTTTGCTGATCAAGAGAGTGAGGAAGAGAATCCTGAAGTTGTGAATAATGCCGGTGATGAAGGAGGAACGACTGGCTATCAGGTCGTGCTAGGGAGCGACCAAAGGAATTTGGATAGTGGCGAAAAATAACTTTTGATTATTACTGTATAATTTGTAATATTACTTTTTTATCCTTTTGAATAAGACGATTTGTATTCTTCATGCGTGTTGTTTCAGCTTCTCCATTAATTATGATAATTCAGACATAAATCTTTAACTCAGGTGTAATCATTATGTTTATGTCTTTTCGAATTCGGGCGATTGTTCATTGGCTAGGTTCTCTGTTTCGCGCCCGTCCTTAGGGTCTGTCGCGTCTTTTCATTCGGTATAAATACATAAAAAAGTTTTACTCGCTATTTACCGCAAATACTCAATTCCGATAGAATTATTCTCTCAAGGGAGGTCGATAAGCTTTCTCGATAGTTAAAATAATTATTTTAATTTCCGAGTATGAGTAATCTCTTCGGTAACACCTCAAAGCGTTCTTCACGTGATAATACCAGAAACCCTAAACCTATGAGATCACGCAACGAGGGGCCCTCTGCGGATCCTCCTCGATTCCAGAACATTAAAAGGTCGGGGACTCAGACTTCTGTTGTCCCTTCCGAACGTTTGGCCAATGTGAATATTAGTTCGGAGCTTTCTCAACAAAATCCTATCGTCTCTTCTGTGTTTGAAAGGAGACTTTCCCCTGGTCGGGTTGCATTTGGGGAAATGTCCAACATGGAGCAGTCCTTGAATATTCCTGTTTCTTCCACTGTCCCTTCTTTCTAGCATAGCTTGCATGAGTATGCTCTTGATAACCCAATCCTTTCCTCTTCTACTACTGAACTGGTTGTTGGTGAAGGCTAGGGGGACGTTGCTGTGGGAGCGGGTAGCGACGGTCCCTTCTTGAATCCATCTTTGTCACAGTCTGCAACTCAGGGTTTTCCTGACTTTTTACTTAATGATACTACTGTTATGGCAACTTCTTTTGAAGCCGGTGGTTCTTCCGGAGGTCGGGCTGGACCAAGGTCCGGTCGGCGGACCGTTATCTCTTATTCGGGGAAAAAAACTTCAGTAAGTCCCAATGAGAGGGAATCTCAGCGTGTGTTGGACGATCGTTGTATCCTTGAACAAGTTAGGGATATAACGGAGTCAGAAACTCCTTGTCATGATGAGATCCCCCTTACTAGTCGACTGACTGATTCTTGTGAACCTGATGCTTTGTCTTGGGATTTGGGTCTCAGTACCATTTTGCCCGGTGAGTTGAAAAAGCATGAGGGTACTTCCAATGTTTGACTCGTTCAGTCCCTTGTCAAATTATTTGAGCAGGTATCTATCTTTATGAATTTATTCTTGTATTACCTTGGATTACTTTGTTACATACGAGTTCTCTCTTTTTCAGGAAAAATATTATGCTCTTCAACTGGGTGTTCAAGGCGATGAATTATGGTTCAATAAAGAGAAGTTGAAGCTTCGCTTGGACTCGGAGACCGCGAAGGTCGAGGGGCAGACTCTCCAAATTAGGCTACTTAATGATGATCTTCAGAAATTACGTGAAGAAAAGTTAGCTCTTAAGAAGGAGAAGGATGATCTGACCCAGTTGAACGCCCATTTAGAGGAGTCTCGTCGGCATGCATATGAACAAGGTTATGATGCCGGTTATCAGAAGCGTCAGGAGGAGCTGATGGCGTTTCTGGATACTGCTACTCCTCGGAGGGGTGCTTCTTCTAGTCGACCCGGCGAAGGCAATCAGTCTTGATGACCTGTCTAAATGTCCTGCTTCTTCAATTTCTTTTTTTTTTTTTTTAGAGTATGTTGTCTTGAACCAATATGTGGTTATTTGCCGAAATATTATGCTATTTTGACTAAGGGTGGAATGTTTGTTGGAAAAGGGTACTCTTGTGATGGAATGTTCAAATTAAGTATAAATAAAATAATTAATTCCGCTTACTCTGTTGTTTCTTCTTTTAATTTATGGCATGCTCGTCTTGCACATTTAAATTATAAGTATTTAAAATATATGTCAAAGCTGGTTTGATTTCGTGTCATGATTATGATAATTCTAAATGTGAGATATGTATACAAGCCAAAATAACTAAAAAGCCATTTCCTAGTGTTGAGTAAGACTGAAATCCTTGAGCTCATACATTCCGATATATGTGAATTGAATGGAAAATTAACTAGAGGTGGCAATAGATATTTTATTACTTTTATTGATGATTGTTCTAGATTTACATATGTCTATTTAATGAAAAACAAGGATCAAACATTTGATATGTTCAAGTGTTATAAATCACTTGTTGAAAATCAACAAAATAGAAAAATTAAAATTTTACGTAGTGATAATGGAGGTGAATACCTTTCAAATAAGTTTAATGATTTTTGTGAAGAAAATGGCATAGTACACCAAACTACTACATCTTACACTCCACAACAAAATGGTTTGGTTGAAAGAAAAAATAGAACGTTAGGTGATATGACTAATGCAATGATTTTAAATGCCAAACTTTCTTTAGATCTATGGGGTGAAGCATTACTTACAGCTTGTCATATTCACAACAGAATTCCTTCAAGAAAAGCTCACATTTCACCATATGAAATATGGAAAGGAAGAAAACCTAATCTAGATTACCTATAGGTTTGGGGTTGCATTGCATTCTATAGAGTTACTGATCCAAATAGATCTAAATTAGGTCCAAGAGCTTGTAAAAGTGTTTTTGTTGGGTATGCTGAAAATTCTAAAGCATATAGATTATTGGATCTAAGTTCAAATGTTATTGTAGAATCAAGAGACGTTGAGTTTCTTGAAAATAAATTTCGCAACGATACTGAATCAGCATCACCACAAAAACTTGATAATTCTCCTATTACTTCTCCAAGTATAAAGAGAAAGAATGATCATACAATTTTGGAACCTAGAAGAAGTCAAAGAGTTAGAAAAGAGAAGGATTTTGGTCCTGATTTTATTACTTCACTAGCTCTAATTTTTTTAACTGAAGGAGATAGAAACTCTATTATTAAGAAAACACCTATTTTATTACATGTGGAAGATGATCCAAAAACATTTAGTGAAGCTATGATATCCAGAGATGCAGCTTACTGGAAAGAGGCAATTAACGATGAAATGGATTCGATTATGTCTAACAATACATGGATTCTTGTTGATCTGCCTCAAGGTTCCAAGCCTATTGGATGTAAGTGGGTGTTTAGAAGAAAATATAACACTGATGGGTCAATCCAAACTTTTAAAGCTAGATTAGTAGCTAAAGGCTTTAAACAAAAGGAAGGCATAGATTACTTTGATAAATATGCACATGTTGCAAGAATAACATCTATTAGAGTACTTATGGCATTAGCTTCAATTTATAATTTATATGTTCATCAAATGGATGTTAAAACCGCCTTCTTAAATGGTGATCTTGATGAAAAATTATATATGGAACAACCTGAAAGATTTGTCATGCATGGACATGGAAATAAAGTGTGCAAATTAGTTAAATCACTTTATGGATTAAACCAAGCGCCAAAGCAGTGGCATGAAAAGTTTGACACTGTAATATTGTCTCATAGATTCAAACATAACAATGCTGATAAGTGTATTTATTCAAAGTTTATTGATGAATATGGTGTTATTATTTGTCTCTATGTGGATGACATGTTGATATCTCAACTAATAATTTAGGGATAATAGAAACTAAAAAGTATTTAACTTCAAAATTTAAGATGATGGACTTAAATGAAGTTGATACTATTTTAGGCATCAAAGTTAAGAAACATAGTGGGGGTTATGCATTATGTCAATCTCATTATATTGAGAAAGTCATTAATAAGTTTCAGCATTTAAATATAAAGGAAGCAAACACCCCATATGATTCTTCTTTTAAAATAACTGAAAATTTTGGAAGGGCAATTGCTCCTTTGGAATATGCCAGTGCAATCGGAAGTTTAATGTATGCAATGCATTACACTAGGCCAGATATATCATTCTCTGTTTGTAAACTTTCAAGATACACTAGTCGACCAAGTGTAGACCACTGGAAAGGAATCGAAAGGGTTCTTGGATATTTAAAAAGAACAATCAATTTAGGATTGTTTTATAATAGTTTTCCAGCTGTACTAGAAGGTTACACTGATGCAAGTTGGATTACTAGTGATAGTTCTAGTAAATCCACTTCTGGATGGATATTTACTCTTGGAGGAGGAGCAATATCTTGGGCATCCAAGAAACAAACGTGCATTTCACATTCAACTATGGAATCTGAATTTGTAGCATTAGCTGCAGCAGGAAAGGAAGCAGAATGGCTGAGGAATTTATTGTTTGATATAGAGTTGTGGTCACAACCAATGCCAGCCATTTCCTTACGTTGCGATAATGAATCAACTATGTGTAGAGCACATAGTGCTGTGTATAATGGTAAATCAAGACATATTAATCTAAGACATGATTACATCAAACAATTACTAAAAGATGGAGTTATAACTGTTGTTTATGTAAGATCAAAGGACAACTTAGCCGATCCTTTTACAAAAGCACTCTCGAGAGATTTAGTTAAAACAACAGCAAGTGGAATGGGTTTGAATCCCTTTTAGTCACTAGTAATGGTAACCCAACCTTACACTAGAAAAACACTAGTGTTAATGTTTAAAGGGTAAAAACAAGTTACTAGACATAACCACGAGCACTGAAATTTACATTCCAAAAAATTTAGAAAAACATTCAGTGCATGCTGCTACAAGTTGTAGGATGAGTTTGTACTCTTAATGAAGCCCATTACTCAAGGTAAGTTAAAAGTGTCTTTAGTAGCAGCGACACTTAAGGGGACTTCACCTATATGAACATAAGAAGTGGCGCCGCTTCTAATAAAAGATTTGGGATTATCTTTTATAAATGTTCATGAAATCCAGGATCGAGCACAAGGCTGTAATAGTGCTAGTATACTTTAAAATTTCTCATTAGAATTGAATAGTATCATGTGTATGACATCTCCGGTTTTGACACCTAGGAGTCTTGGTTTAAGTTTCGACTACCTTTGACTTCGTCGAAACTTTGAATTGTTTATACTAATTGATGGTTAAAGTCGAAAGACACCTTCTTGTATTCATGATACTATTATGTGTTTTAGAAACTTTAATATTATAATCAAAGTGGGGGATTGTTGGAATATGTATATATATATATTATAATATTATATGATACTTATTATATTATAATAAGTAGTGGGGTTGTTATTACATTATGATAAGTAATGAGGGGGTAGTAGCAATTAATCATGAATGATCTTTTGATTATAAAACAAAAATGAACAGATGGCCTATTCTCTATCAACGGTTAATTCATTAATTTTACATATATTTACATATATATGTCCGAAACAGTGCAAACAAAGAGACATCTCTTTGGATAGCCATGGCAACCGTGAATTAGCAACTACATTTTCATGAATAGACATAAGCCACAATGATTCATGAAACATTATAACTCTAAGAATATTATAAATAGAGTTGTAGTGCAGGAAAATATACATCTACAAAATCATTACTACTCTCTTCCCAAATTTATTTCATCTCCTAAAGCACACAATTGTTAGAGAAATTTATAGAGAAAGTTTAGAATTGCTATCTATCTTTCTAAGTGGTTTTGTTGTATCCTGGGAGTGATTTGCTACTTCAAACCCATTAGCAAACTCAATCGAGTGGGGGCAAATATCACTTTAAAGATATTGTCTTTAAACAAACCTCAAGCCACAAAGTTCTTGATATATTTAATTCCCCACAAATTACTTTCCCAACAACACATACATGAAAATCAAGGATCAAAATTTCGTTTGGAGAGTATATTTCGGTCAGCTAAATAGTGAAAACTTTTTGAGAATTCTTTGAAATCATTTCAAAAATACTAGAAAAAATCTCAAAAAATAGTCATTAAATTAAGAAAATTAACATAGTTTAAGGCAAAATAGTAGATTCAGAATTACACTTTATATGCGCTATAGCTTTCGTGCATGGCGTCGTTGTGCCATACACAATCACTATCAACTTAGTGTGCACCATGTGGAACTTTAGCGCAAATGCGCACTAAGTGAGGCACTACAAATAGCATGCTACTGTTTTTTCCTTATCATTTTTTTACAAAATTTCCCCTTCCCTTCATCAATGGAAATGCATTAACATCTAATAATTTTTATGCTAAATTGAATGAGAATTTCAAGCGTTTGACTGGTACAAACATTAGCCTCTGGGGCAAAATACCAGCAGTTGTGTGCGTGTTCTTTTTTTTAATGTAATCCAAAATGTACAAGTCTAAGCTGCATATAAAATTGTAAAAAAAAAAAAAAAAACTTAAATCAGTAAAACAAAGAAACCTAAAACCTTCAAGCAAAGCATTGAACGTTTATGTAAACACAACTCATGACTTCTGAAGATCCAAAATTTTCATTTTAAAAAACAAAAATGAGAAATTTTTTAGAGAGTGGGAATGGGATAAAGCCATGCATCACTTAGGGTTTCTGATCTATTAGGGTATTGCGAAATTGCTATATTTGTCACTCTATGTATTTGGGTCTAAAAATTGTTTTATCTCTTATGCTAACCATTAGATTATGAGAGATAAATATATTTGGTACTGTGACCATAATATAATGTTGAACTGAGTTGCAAGTAAGATTCACTTGCTATTGTTTGAATTGATATTTTACCGAATTTTTACCATTGTGAACAGAGTTGCAAGTAAGATTCACTTGCTATTGTTTGAATTGATATTTTATCGATTTTTTACCGTTGTTTCGACTTTTGGTATGGATTAAATCAGAAGTACTCATTTCCCTATGTTATTAAATGAGGTTGGTCTTATATGCGCTATAGTCTTGGTGCATTTCGTCGCAGTGCCATGTGCAATCATTATCAACTTAGTGCGCCCCACGTGGTGCTGTAGCGCAAAAGCGCACTAAGCGAGGCACTAAAAATAGCATGCTATTGTTTTCTGCCTTATCATTTTTTTTACAAAATGTCCTCTTCTTCCATGGATTTTCCCTTCCCTTCGTCAATGGAGATGTCTTAACATCTAATAATTTTTATGCTAAATCGAAGGATAATTTCAAGCTTGTGACTGGTACAAGCATTAGCCTCTGTGGCAAAATATCAGCAGTTGTGTGCATGTTCTTTCTTTTCATGTAATCCAGAATGTACAAGTCTATGCTGCACATAAAGTTAAAAAAAAAAAAATCCCTAAAATTAGTAAAAAAGAGAAACCTAAAACCCTCAAGCAAAGCATTGAACGTTTATGCAAACACAACTCACGACTTCGGAAGATCCCATATTTTCACTTTCAAAAAAAAATTGAGAAATTTTTTAGAGAGTGAGAGTGAGATAAAAGCCATGCATCACTTAGGGTTTCTGATCTATTTGAGTGACTTACTATTGTGAAATTGCTATTTTTGTCACAAATTTAATGACAATTTCACTTTTTGTTCAGTAAATTTCCTTGATTATCTTAGCAAGTAGAGGAGTTTAGATTTAATATATCTTTAACTCAATACCGTTATAATCAAATACAAATCTTCTTCAGTAAGTAGGTGATTCATTTTTAGAAATCGATAGAGACTTATCTGATATTGACTTGAGGGCGATCAGCTTTGTCTGAAAGAGTGGTTTATGGCTGCCGACCAGCCGCGAGTATTTTCAGAATGTAAGTAAATAAGCAAGTAAATAAATTCATTGATTGACTATGCAAAATCCTTAGTCAATTCCTTTAGTCGCCTTGGACATCAGAAATTGTTGATTGTTCGAAAATTAATATTTCTCTATACTTCTTTCTTGTATTCAGCTTTCAAAGAACTGTAAGCTTGTCACGCTTGTCGATGATCGATTAGTCACAGTTGTCAGATATAATTTTATCTGTTATGAAGTTCTATATAAGGGTTTTACTGCAACTTTTCTTTAAGCATTACTTTTCCTTATGATTGAATCTCTTGGTAGAGCTCATCTGCCACCTTTTTTAATTCTATGTTTCTGTATACTGATTGCGAGCTTCATTTTTCTCAAATAAAACAACCAGTGTACCAACATGTCAAATCTTTGGTATGGGAGGAATTGGAAAATGTAGAACCATTAGTTAGATCCAGCTTGTTAAGACCTCCTTAAGCAATTCTTTGATATATGAGGCAGTGACAAATCTTTATGCCTTAATAAGGACGACTGTGTATTCTACTAGTCCGTCAGATTTCTTGGACTCTTAGAGGAAAGCTGGATTCTATGTCGTCAGGCTCTTATTTGTCGTCAAAACGATCAACTATTTTGTCCTCCTACTTATAGATCATTTATTTTTGGTAGAAATAATTATTCCTCGTTGTAAATCTCCTTTTCTTAAGGACTATGTTCGTCGGTCGAGCAATCTTCGTAAAGTTCTAAGTTGTCTCTCACTGGATCCATTGGAACGTGTACGAATTTTCCATTCTGGTCATTTCGACCTTGATACTTCATTCTCATCGAGCAGTTTTATCGACAATCCTAGCGCCGTTCCAACTTACTCGCATTAAATTCAGGAAGTCAAAAAGTCGAATTTTCATCTCTTGATCAGATTTCTATCCAACCGTAGGATTAACTTAAAAATTTCCCTATAAATAGACATTCAGTTTCTTCCCCTATCTATCCGTACCGTGCGAAATGGAGATATCAGCTTCTTTTGGTTTTATTTTGCCCAGTGATCCCATACTTTTCAAAAAGTCACATTATCGTGATCCATTATCTTATATAACTCAAGCATCATTTGCCTTGTACTGACAGGTCCCATTACCGCCCTACCTAGTACTGACGGGTCCCATGTGGCCTCTGCCTTATTCTTCATGGGGTTGGGGCCCATGGTTTCTTGTTTGCACATGGAGGGTTCATACTTACCAGGCATCCTTGTTCTTGGAGGTTACCTCCGGAGTGATAGGTCGTCGGGATGTGCTGGTAAATTTTCACTTTTGCGACGGTCCACGCGAGATCTTGCTTTAGAGTAAAAATCAACCCCAACTTCCAAGCAGAAGCTCATTTTGGCCGAACGTTCGTTATAGGATATCTGGCTTGTAATGGCCATTTCGACTAAAGGGAGGATCAATCTTCAGAGTGTGGCCATCGAACTAAAGAAGTTGACCATCCTGAGCAGCATGCTTCTTAGATGATTGGAGGGAAATATGGAGGCACCGGGATGAAGATCGATGTTTCCGTGGACATTGTCGTGCAAAGTTTCGATCTATAAAATAGGATCTCCCCTTTTTGTATTTGTAATGATATGTAAATCAAAGAATGTTCTTTGTATTCCGATGAATAAAACTTCATATTTCTTTACATCTTTTATCTTTATATGCTTGTTCTTACTTTGATTTCTCAGGATTTGTGCTTAGGTTTTTTACCAATTATTGGCTTTATCCTATTTAATCTTTGTTATGGAGATCGAGGAGTGTTTATCGAGCGAATCGATTTTACTCAACTTTTTTAAAATGTAGGTTTTCTACCAATTATTGGCTTTAACCTATTTAATCGTTGTTATGGAGATTGAGGAGCGTTTATCGAGCGGATCGATTTTAATCAATTCTTTTAGAACTTAGGTTTTCTACCAATTACTGGCTTTAACCTTTTAATCGTTTTTATGGAGATCGAGGAGCATTTATCGAGCGGATCAATTTTACTCGACTCTTTTAGAACTTAGGTTTTCTACCAATTACTGGCTTTAACCTTTTAATCATTTTTATGGAGATCGAGGAGCGTTTATCGAGCAGATCAATTTTACTCAACTCTTTTAGAATTTAGGTTTCCTACCAATTATTGGTTTTAACCTATTTAATCGTCGTTATGGAGATCGATGAGCGTTTATCGAGCGAATCGATTTTTACTCAACTCTTTAGGACTTAGGTTTTTTACCAAATTTTTTGTTTTATCCTATTTAATCATCGTCGGTATGGAGATCGAGGAGCGTTTATCGAGCGAATCGATTTTACTCAACTCTTTAGGACTTAGGTTTTTTTACCAAATTTTTAGCTTTAATCTAGTTAATCATCGTTATGGAGATCGAGGAGTTTCTATCAAGAGAATCGATTTTACTCAACTCTTTAGGACATAGGTTTTTTACCAAATTTTTGGCTTTAACCTATTTAGTCATCGTCGGTATGGAGATCAAGGAGTGTTTGTCGAGCGAATCGATTTTACTCAACTCTTTAGCACTAGGTTTTTTACCAAATTTTTAGCTTTAACCTATTTAGTCATCGTCGGTATGGAGATCGAGGAGTGTTTATCGAGCGAATCGATTTTACTCAACTCTTTAGGACTTAGGTTTTTTTTTACCAAACTTTTGGCTTTAACCAGTAAGCTCTTGCATTGTTTGGAGAATGAGGAGCGTCTATCGAGCGGATCGATTTTTACTCGACTCTGTGAGTTTGGTTGTTTACCAAATATTGGTTTAACCTTTTGAATCTCCGATTCAGCTAATAACTCATTAATTATATTTCAGAAGAAACCTTAAGCCAAAGCCTTTATTACAACAGATAGCACGAAAAAGTTAAAATAAACAAAATTTAAAAAATTAATAAGGATAACCACGAGGATTCATTTTCCATAGTATCTTCTCAGGTTGACCGCATTCCAAGTCCTCGGTAGGGGTGTTCCGTCGAAGTGTGCAATTTTGTATGAACCTTTCTTTCTTACACAAACGACGATGTATGGTCCATCCCAATTCTGTTGCAATTTTCCTACATGCTTGGACACCTCTACTTTTTTCAATACTAAGTCCCCCTCTTTGAAGGTTCGTACGCGCACTTTGTGATTGTAGGCCTTCTCCATATTTGATTTAGCGACCTGCAGTTGTATGGCAGCTTTTTCTCTTAAGGCTTCGGTCAGGTCGACTTCATTTTCTCTAGCATTTTCATTTTCCTGGCTATCATACATCTCGATCCTCGGGGTCAGGACTAGTGTTTCGACTTGAATTACAGCCTCCGAGCAGTATACCAAACTGAATGGGGTCTCGTCGGTTGAGGTCCTAACTGTTGTCCGATTTGCCCAAAGTACTACGGGGAGTTCATCCAGCCATCTTCCTTTGGCTGCCCCTAATATTTTCTCCAAAGATTTTATTATTTCACGGTTTGCTACTTCAGTTTGTCCGTTTGCTCTCGGATGTCCTACTGAAGTGAAGTTTTGTTGAATTCCCAATTTATTGCACCATTCCAATACTTGTTTTCCCGCGAATTGAGTTCCGTTATCCGTGATTAGGATTCGCGGGATGCCAAACAGACATACTATGAACTTCCATAGGAATTACTTGGAATTGAGTTATCCGAGCAAGAGCGATGCATTCTATCCATTTACTGAAATACTCGACAACGACTAGAACATACGCTTTCTTCGACTTGGCTATTGGAAAAGTTCCTACTATGTCCATTCCCCATTGATCAAACGGCCAGCACACAGGTATTGGGTTAATGTTTTCGGCTGGTTGATGGCTTATATTTGCATGAACTTGGTAATGATGACATTTTCACACATATTGAACGGCATCCTTGTTTATGGTAGGCCAATAATAACCTGTTCGGAGGCATTTCAAGGCTAAAGCCCTGGCTCCACTGTGATTCCTGCCTCCCCTTCGTGTATTTCTCGATGTATATCACTGGTTTGTGGTTCGGAAATGCATTTTAGTAGAACTCCGGATACCGATCTTCTATAGAGTTTTCCTTCTATAATCGTGTATTTTGGAGCTCGATACATTATTTTCCGAGCCTCATTTAGATCAAGCGGCAGGTTTCGTTCGCGTAGGTAATCTATCAACGGAGTCATCCAGCTCCTTTCAGCTTCTTCGATTTCCATTATTTCAGCGACTGGTGTTTCGTCGATGTCGATTGTTGGTGTATTGGATATTAACCAGTTGATCACCCTTTCTGTTTTGCCATCATGAGATCCTATAAATCTAGAAAGCTGATCGGCCCATTTGTTTTCCGATCGTGGAACACTCAGTATTTCGAAATTCTCAAATTTCTCAGTCAATATTGAATTCATTTGCCTCATATAGACCTTCAATTTGCCTTTGTACTAACTCCGAATCGGTCAATACTTTGAGACTTTTTATTTTGGCCTTGATTGCCATTTCCATTCCTGCAATCAATGCTTCATATTTGGCTTCATTGTTAGTTACTACGAAGTCCAATGTTATCGCGTAATTTATATCTTCTTTATTTGGTCCGGTAAAGTTGATTCCAGCACCTCCTCCTTCTCTGCTCGAGGCACCATCGACATGCATCAACCAGGTATGGTTTTCTACGATCAAGATATCATTTCCAGCACTAGTCGAGTCGTTAGGTTCTTGTATCGAGGTTGGAGTTTCCAATAGGAAGTCGCCCAGAACTTGAGCCTTAATAGTGATTCGCGGTTTATATTCAATTTCGAACTGTCCCAGTTCGACGACCCACTTAATCAATCTACCTGAAGCTTCCGGCTTTGCCAGTACTTGTCTTAGCGGTTGATTCGTAAGTACTATAATTTTGTAGTTTAAAAATTATGGTCGGAGTTTGCGTGTTGCCACCACTAAGGCCAAAGCAAATTTCTCTATCTCCAAGTAATTCTTCTTCGCCCCCTTGTACTAACTTACTTAGGTAGTAAACAGGCTTATGCTCCGTGCTTTCTATCTTTACCAAAACCGAACTGATGCCAACCGCGGAGATAGATATGTAGATATATAACGGTTCTCCTTTATTTGGTTTGGCTAGTAGTGGAGAAGAGGTTAGGTAATCTTTTAGTTGGTTGAAAGCCTGATCGCATTCTTCGGTCCAAACAAAGTTTTTCGCCTTCCGTAGAGTTTGAAAGAAAGGTAAACTTCTGTCAGCCGACTTGGAGATGAATAAGTTCAATGCCACAATTTTTCCTACTAAACTTTTGATAGGATAGTGCCCAGCAAGCCAGTTCAATTAGCTTGTAATTGGTCTATTCTGTAAGAGACGATCTTTTGATTTTATAATAATACGCATGTTTATTTATATGTGTATAAGGATAAACAATGGCCAACTTCATCTCTCGCGAATACATTTAAGCGATTGGTTGAAACCCTTAGATTACATTTGACTATGGGACGATTCACTTCAGTACTGAGTGCAATCATGAAACAGTCTTAAAGGTCGTATTCTTAAAATTGTTCCAAGTCATAGATTCCGAACGAGATGGGGTATCGTAGGAATCGCCAAGACTTGTACAAGTATGCATGATTCACATGGAGTGAATTGTAGTGTTTCATGAGCAAGGCATTTGAGGCCAGTGCATATGAGTAGGTGGTTCAATGGAGGATTGAACGCATCGAACGACCCGAACAGAGAAACCCATTGTGGAAGCGCATGTCGCATATCGGTGATGGGATGTTTCTCAAGGATTATAATAGTGTACGATTTAGTCTTTTGACTTGAGGTGCTAGGGCGAATTCGGTGCATGAAAGTGCATACTTAGATCTAGGTATAGGCCACTTAGCTTGGTCATAACATGCCTAGGTTGGGTACGTATGGACATGTACGCGAGTGGTTAGTACCAATATGGAATCTATTGACTCACTGTAATGGGTGAGAGAATTTCCTATACGATTCTTAGATAATATATCCAAGGAATCTGCGGCCGCAGTCGGTGACGGATTTGGAAAGGAGTTTCCAAATTTAGGAGTCACACTGGAATATTATCCTGAATTAGAAAGTATAGTTATCGAGACAAATTTAGAGGTGCCGATCAATTCACACACCCTAAGTCTTGATCGGGAATATTAGTCGATAGAAGGACCGTATGTACATGGTAATTATATGAGACGAGGTTCACAAGTATCAATTCACTTGAAGTTTGGATTCATGGGCTTGTGGCTAGACATCGACCATGAAGTGTAGGTACTCCTGAGTTAATAGAGGATTTGATTCTAGGAGTGGTCAATTAAAGGTTGTTTAATTGACCGGAGCAATTTATTGTTCATAAATTAAATCACGAGGAATTCGTGGGCCTGCTGCCAATTGATGGTGAACCCAGAGGGTCACACACAATACAATTGGACGGTGACTGTTGAAAAAGGATACTAAAGGAATTAATTGATTTAAAGGTAATTAAATCAATTAAATGAATTAAATTATTAATTCAAGTGGGAGATTATTTAATTGATTGACTTAATTAATTAAATACTTAATTGAGTTGCTAATTAATTATATAAAAGAAATATTGATTTATAAATTGGATTGGACATTTAATTAAAGTAATTAATTAAATGAAAGGCTTGCAAGATATGGGCCTTTAATTAAAAGCCCATAAGGAGTCTTGCAAAACCTAGGTCAAAAGGGAGTCTATAAATATGTTTCTACTAGAGCTCAAAAAGCTAACACCCTAGCACAAAACCCTAAGCTCCTTCTCTGACCTAGCCGCCCCCTCTCTCCCTGCGCCACCTTGTTGTCGTGAGCTGCCCAAGCGCCGCCGTCGCCTCTCCCTTGTTCCACCGTGCTAGATCTTGCCTTGCCAAGTTGATCTGCATAGTCCTGCAACAACAAATCTCCTAGATCCAGTTCTGAGCCTAAGACTAGGAGGTGTCACCAGAATCCAGTTGGTGTGGACTATCTTTGGAGGTGAGACGCTTGGATCACTATTGTGAACCAGATCCAGATCCAGATTCAGAATCAGAACTGAAGGTTGCCACCATCTTGCCTGTGGTAAGGTAAATCGCAAAAACCCCCTTTGTTTAATTCAATATGTGTTTTTGTTTCATGCTTGTGTATAAATAATATGGAGATTCTTATATGGGACCTTGGGTGCTTCGAAAATTTTAAATTCCGCACTTTTGTTGTTCTGACAATCGAGGCAACCCCACCACTATCCCAACAACTTTGTACTTGAGAGATCGTCTTAGGTGGTCTCATTTCGATTATAGCTCGAATCTTTTTGGGATTTTCTTCAATTCCTCGTTGATGGACCATATATCCTAAAAACTTTCCTGATTTTACCCCAAAAGTACATTTTGCGGGATTTAACTTGATTCGGTATTTTCTCAATATCTGAAAACAACGATCGAGATGCTTTACGTGGTCGGCTTCATTCATGCTTTTGACCAATATATCATCCACGTACACTTCCATTATCTCTCCGATTAGCTCCCTAAACATTAGGTTAACCAGTCTCTGGTAAGTGGCACCAGCATTCCTTAGGCCGAATGGCATAACAATAAAGCAATATACACCCTGCTCTGTTACGAAAGCAGTTTCCTCCTGGTCTCGCTCATCCATGTAAATTTGATAGAAACCTTGGAAAGCGTCCATCATGCTGAAAACAGCAAAATCTGCAGTTGAGTCGACCAACAAGTCAATCCTCGGGAGAGGGTAAGGATCACGTGGACATGGCTTAATAAGGTTGTTGAAATCGTTGCACTCCTCCATTTATTATCCTTTTTATCCCCATTAGCCACTAAGACAACATTGCATAGCCATTCCGAGAAGTGTATTTCACAAATTTGTTTAGCTTTGAGCAGCCTCTCGACTTCTGCTTTGATTATCTTGTCTTTTATTGGCCCATGATTCCTCTTCTTTTGTCTTGCTGCTTTCGCCATTGGATCAATTTTTAGCGAATGAGTAATTACCCTTAGGTCAATGCCCTCGATGTCGTTCGCACTCCAAGCGAAGATGTCGACATTATTCCTGAGAAAGTCTACTAACATTACTTCCCCTTCCGAACTGAGTTCGGTTCCAATCCTAGTCATTTTCGAAGGGTCTCCTTGTACGAGCATAATATCCTTATGTTCAGGCGGCTTTATGGTTAAGTCGACCGGCTCGTTTTCTTTCCGATATATCCTGTCAGTGCTAGGGATTTCAACTTCGGCTCTTTCGATGTCGTCCTCGAGCTTCCTTTTAGCTGGGGTAAATGATTTAGAGCGGTTCCCCAGCGTTAGGGAGGTGTTGTAACAATCCCATGCCATACATTGATCGTTTACTATTTCTCCGATCCCCATGTCTGTCGGAAATTTTATCTTCTGATGGTATGTCGATACAACTGCTCGGAATAGGTTGAGGGCAGGTCGTCCTAATATCGCATTGTATGCAAAGGGAGTCTCTACGACCAGGAACTTTATCAGTTTCACCGTGCGCTGTGGTTTCTTTCCCAGCGAGACACTTAAATTTATTTTCCGATAGGGGACTATTTCTGAGCCTCCAAATCCTACTAAAGGAGTGGCTTCTTTTTGGAATGTTATTTCTCCCAAATTCATCTGTGTTAGGACCTCCTTAGATATAATGTTTGCTGAGCTTCCATTGTCGATTACGATCCTCTTAACGTTGTAGTTTGCTATCTCGAGCGATACCACCAACGGAAAATCAGGGTTGTCTTCTTTCATATCCCAAACGAAGTTCCTGGGCACTTCACTCTCATTAAAACTAATGAGTTGTTCTTTCGGTGGTTTGCTCTCTAGTGTCCTTACTTCTTTAGGATATCTAACATTTCCTACTAAAGACCTCGCGGTTCTGCGGCGGGCATTACGACTGTCTCCCTCGGCTGGTCCTCCTGAGATTGTGTGGATGGTGCCGCTAATTTGATCACTGTTCAATTCTTCTGGCGGACCATTATTAGGGGACCTTCTTCTCGCGGTTCTTCCTTGATTATTGTTTCGAGGACTCCTGCTTCTATCCCTCTTACGATTGTTTCACTCTAGATAGTTGTCCAACTTTCCTTGTTCGATTAGCCTTTCAATTTCCTGCTTTAGGTGAAAACAGTCTTCAGTGCGATGTCCATGGGCGCGGTGATACACCTACAATATATATTGTAATTTCACGCACCGGGCCTAGGTTGTGCAATTCTTTTTGCTGGTGGAATCCAGTTGTTCCTTTCTAGTACTACAAGAATTTCTTCGATAGGAACAGTCAGTCGGGGGTATTCTACCTGGTTTATTCGATTCATGTTAGCCGGTTCGGCTGACCTTGATCTAGGATAGACATTAGGTCTTATGTCCTGATCATTCCGATTGTATTCTAATTGTTGAAAGACATTTCCTTTTCTGAAGGACCGATCGTAATCCATAGGTCTTGAAGCAGGAGTTTTATCTTGCCGCCTCGATCCGGCGGCGGGAGCTTTGTTTCTATTCTTATCTTTGAAAGAGTTCATCTCCTCTTGAATCATGTATTTCGAAGCCAAGGTCATAATATTCGCAAAAGTTCTCGGTTACTTTCTACTGAGAGCATTCCCGAATTGCTTGTTTTTGGTGAGATCGAAGAGGATGGAGATTATGTAGTCGATGTTTGGGGAATCAATTTTTAACAATTCCACGTTAAATCTTGCCAACCAGTTTCGCAAGGACTCTCCTTCTTGTTGATGGATGGTTCCAAGGTAGCTCATCGGCAGTTTCTGTCTTTTCTTGCTAGCAAATTGTTGGGTAAGTTTATTGCATAATTCATGAAAACTGAAGATGGAGTTGGTGGGTTGTTTTGCGAACCAATCCAAAGCTAATCCTTCAAATGTGGTAACCATTAGTTTGGCGGTGTATTCCGCCGAGTGAGCATATAAATTCATAATATTCGTGAAGGTGAATATATAATCATCGGGATCGGTGATTCCATCGTATCTTGGTAATCGTCCTGGAACCTGGCCGGATGATTGAGCTTCTTTTATCTCCCTACAAAAGGGGGAGCACGCTGCTAGGCTTTCTTGGAGCTCTGTGCTTCTGGCCCCAGGATTTTGAACGGTCCGTAGACGTTGTTCTAGACGCTCCTGTACCATCTTCTCAATCTCTCTTTCCGAGATGCGGACAGCTCTTTGTCGATTAGGAATTGCGTCCACGACGTCGTCCTCAATGGGAATTATGGTATGTTCCTTTGATCCTCGGCGGCTTGGTCGTGGCTTCGTCCGATCCATTTTTCTTCGGATCCGCTCATCGGTTGGTTTCGTATCGCTCCTTTGTGGACTGTGCAAGGATCGATGTTCGCTCACAGGGCTATCTGCTTGCTCGGACATTTGATCAACCTGCCTTGGAGCTCTCCGAACAGGATTTGCCCTAGTAGTTCTAGGGTCTCTGGGCACCTGCTCGGGGACTAGTACTTCCCCTGGATACAGTGAGTTGAATAGCATAGCGATCTGTCTTAGTTTCTCCTGTGTATCCGGCAGAGGAACAGGGATTGTTAGAGCCACGGGGGCTTCCAGTATCACATTGGTTGCAATCTCTTGTTGTCCTTGAGAGTTTTGAACATGGATCCCTTGATGTTCCTATAGTTCGGTAATTGATCACTTGCTCTTTGATTATTTTCATCGTTGACGATTGGAACATTATTATTCGCATCGTTCTGTAAGTCATCAGACGTGATATGTGGATGCGTCGTGTTACTTCTTGCCTCGTTACGAGCATTCTTCCTTGGGCGAGCCATATGTCTATCGAATAATTAACTTGGCCCCACGGTGGGCGCCAACTGATTTAACCATTTTTCGTATGCTGTGATTAAATCAATAATGAGTTTTACGGGGTTAGGTTTATTTGTATTATAGGGCCTAGTTACTTTATTCCTGATGGATCAATCTCAAGAAAAAAACAATATGTAAAGAGCAAGACGATGAATATTGAATATAGTATAGCAAAAGTTTTTCTATAAATTTATTATCAGATTGCCCTCGTATGGAGGCGTAAGTTCTGAATTGTAGTTGTTTAAATACAATGTTTAACTTGGTATTTATATGTTATCAACCCTAGCAATTCAAGGAAACATAGTCCTAATAGGACTTGATATAATAATCCTTCATGAACTCGGACTTCAGGCTTGATTACTACGGATATATACCTCTGATCGGACCGCGTGGCTCGTTAGCGAAACAACTTTCCTGATCGAGTCGATCAAGTATTATCTAGTCGTTCCGAGTGTTATAAGGGGTGTAAACTAGCCCCCATCACTTTATGACAAGGTTTAAATCTGATTTCATCATTCAATCTTGTACACTTCTTATTTCACAATATAAGAAGTGATTGCTACCATGCCATGGTCTACTACATTTTCCATCTTTAAGAAAGACTAATTTCGATTTACTTTCGATATATTAGAGGAAATCATTGAACTTGTTTTCCAGTTCAATGCTGTTGGGATATGCCTCGATTGTCAATACAACAAAGTGCGGAAATTAAAATTTTTCAAGGCACACCCACAGGTCCCATAATAATATCTCCAAGTTATATATACGAAAGACACAAAACAAAGCACAGAAATAATCTAACAAAGGGGGTTTTCGATTTTTACCTCACCACAGGCAAGGTTGAGGAAACCTCCAACTCTGATTCTGAACTCTGATTAAGGTTCTGGTTCACTGGAGTGATCCAAGCGTCTCACCTCCAGAGAAAAGTCCACACCAACTGGATTATGATGACACCTCTTAGTCTTAGGCTCAGAACTAGATCTAAGAGGTTTGTTGATGAAGGATTGTGCAGATCTATTTGACAGATCAAAATTCTGCACAAAAGGAATGAGGGAGAAGATATGCGGCGGCGGCGCTAGGGCTTTCACGGCGGCGGTGCGGCGGTGTTACGGCAGCACACGGCGGCGGCGCTAGGGCTTGGGCGGCACAGGGTGGGGCAGATTTCTTAGGGCAAGAGAAGACTAGGGTTTTTGCTTAGGTGTTAGTTCTCTGAGTTCTGTCAGAGCTCTATTTATAAGCACTCCTCAAGACCTAGGGTTACAAGATTCCTAATGGGCTTAGGAGTCCATCTCTTGCAAGCCCACCTTAATTTAATTAATTACTTAATTAAATATCCAGCCCATATTAATTAATTACTTAATTAATATTTAGTTTAATTAATCAATTGTCATTTAAATCAATTAAATCAATTAATTAATTTATCTCCCACTTGAATTAAAACTTTAATTCACTTAATTGATTTAATTACTTTTAAATCAATTAATTCCTTTTATATTCCTACAGAACAGTCACCGTCCAATTGTATTGTGTGTGACCCTCTGGGTTCACCATCAATTGGCAGCAGGCTCACGAAACCTCGTGATTTAATTTATGAACAATAAATTGCTCCGATCAATTAAACTACCTTTAATTGACCACTCCTAGAATCAATTCCTCTACTAATTCAGGAGTACCCACACTTCATGATCGATGTCTAGCCACAAGCCCATGAAGCCCAACATCAGGTGAATTGATATTTAGTGAACCTCACCTCATATAATTACCATGTACATACGGTCCTTCTGTCGACCAATTTCCCGATCAAGACTTAGGGTGTGTGAATTGATCGGCACCTCTAAATTTGTCTCGATAACTATACTTTCTAATTCAGGATAATGTTCCAGTGTGACTGCCTAATTTGGAAACCCCTTTCCAAATCCGTCACCGACTACGGCCGTAGATTCATTGGAAACATTATCTAAGAATCGTATAGGAAATATTCTCATCCATTACGATGAGTCAACAGATTCCATCTTGGTACTAACCACTCGCGTACATGTCCATACGCACCCAACCTATGCATTTTTATGACCAAGCTAAGTGGCCTATACCTAGATCTAAGTACGCACTTTCATGCACCGAATTCGCCCTAGCACCTCAAGTCATAGGACTAAATCGTACACTATTATAATCCTTTGAGAAACATCCCATCACCGATGCGTCATGCGCTTCCACAATGGGTTTCTCTGTTCGGGTCGTTCGATGCATTCGATCCTCCATCGAATCACCTAGTCATATGCACTGGCCTCAAATGCCTTGTTCATGAAACTACAACAAATTCACTCCGTGTGAATCATGCATAATCGTACAAGTCTTGACGATTCACTCGATACCCCGTCTCGATATGAATCTATGACTTGGAACATTTTCGAGATCACGACCTTTGAGACTGTTTCATGATAAGTGCACTCAGTACTGAAGTGTATAGTCCCATAGTCATGAGTGATCTCAGAGTTTCAACCAATCGCTTAAATGTATTCGCGAGAGATGAAGTTTGGCCATTGTTTATCCTTATACATATATAAATAAACATGCGTATTATTATAAAATCAAAGATTGTTATATACAAGATAGATCTATTACAAGCTAATTGAACTGGCTTGCAGGGCACTATCCTATCAATCTCCCACTTGCCCTAAAGCCATTCACAAACGTTTCTTAGACCCATCTTATCTAGATGTCCCTCGAACACCTTTTGCGAAAGTGGCTTAGTTAGTGGGTCAGCTATGTTGTCTTCTGATTTGACATACTCCATATGCATATCTCCTCTACCAATGATCTCTCTGATCACGTGGTACTTCCTCAGTACCTGTTTGGATTGATGGTGTGATCTCGGCTCCTTTGCTTTAGCTATTGCCCCGTTGTTGTCACAAAAGACGACTACAGGTTCAGCAATGCTAGGAACAACATCCAATTCCTGGACGAAGTTTCTCATCCATACACTTTCTTTTGCTGCATCTGATGCTGCGATATATTCTGCTTCTGTGGTTGAGTCGGCAGTGGTAGACTGTTTATAGCTTTTCCAACTGACCGCTCCTCCATTGAGGCGGAATATGTATCCAGAGTTGGATTTGAAATCATCCACGTCAGACTGGAAACTCGAATCAGTGAATCCTTCAAGTTTCAGTTCTCCACTACCACCGTAGACCAAAAACATATCCTTAGTCCTTCGCAGGTACTTTAGGATTGCTTTTACGGCAGTCCAGTGCTTCTCGCCTGGATTTGACTGATAGCGGCTCGTTACACTTAGAGCGTGTGCTACGTCTGGTCGAGTACACAACATTGCATACATTATACTCCCTATAGCAGAGGCATAAGGTATGATAGACATTCTCGTCTTTTCTTCGTCGGTTGTAGGGCACATAGACTTAGAAAGAGAGATACCATGTCTCATTGGAACAAATCCTTTCTTAGATTCTTCCATACTAAATCTCTTCAAGATCGTGTTGATGTACTGAGATTGGGAGAGTCCTATCATCTTCTTCGATCTATCCCTATAGATACGTATTCCCAATACGTAAGATGCGTCTCCCATATCTTTCATAGAGAACTGCGCGGATAACCACGCTTTAGTCTGCGCTAACATCTTGATATCGTCTCCGATTAACAAAATGTCATCGACGTACAAAACAATGAATTGTATTGAGCTCCCACTATTCTTTTTGTACACACAAGGTTCATATACGTTTTTGATAAAGCCAAAAGCTTTGACTGTCTCATCAAATCGTATGTTCCAGGTTCGGGACGCCTGTTTGAGGCCATAGATTGACCTTTGAAGCTTACACAGTTTTCGCTCACTTCCTTTGGACGCAAAACCTTCAGGTTGTTGCATAAAGATCTCCTTATCAATGTCTCCATTGAGAAGGCGGTCTTTACGTCCATTTGCCATATTTCGTAGTCATGCCACGCGGCTATAGCAAGTAATATCCGAATGGATTTTGACATCGCCACGGGAGAGAAGGTTTCCTCATAGTCTATACCAGACCTTTGAGAATACCCTTTCGCCACTAAGCGAGCTTTATGAGTAATTACCTCTCCATTCATTCCAAACTTACGCTTGAAGATCCATTTACATCCTACAGGGATAGTTCCCTCAGGTGGATCGACCAAGGTCCAAACCTTGTTGGAATGCATGGAATCCATTTCGGATTGCATGGCTTCCAGCCACGCACCCGAATCTATGTCAGACATCGCTTCTTGATAGGTCCTTGGATCAGCATCAACTTTCTCGTTTTCGTGAATGAGACCAAATCGCTCTGGCTCCTTACGAATTCGATTAGACCTTCGAAGCATAGGTGTACTAGTAGGTTCAGTTAATTCTGGTTCAGCTCCCACTGTTTGTGGGGATGGGTCCGATTCTTGGACTTCATCAAGTTCTACGATTGTCCCATTTCGGTTGGTGAGGAAATCCTCTTCCAAGAAGTGGGCGTTCCTAGATACGAACGTATTACGTTCTTTAGGATCGAAGAACATGTATCCAATAGAGTCCTTTGGATAACCCACAAACTTGCACAAACTAGATCTACTATCTAGCTTATCTCCCTTTTTGTTCTTTACATACGCAGGAGATCCCCATACTCGTAAGAACGAATACACGGGTGCTTTACCATACCATACTTGGTGCGGCGTTGTTGGCACTGACTTTGAAGGTACTATGTTTAGTATCTTCGAAGCAGTTAATAGGGCTAAGCCCCAAAACGAAAAGGGAAGGTCAGCAAAGCTCATCATGGAACGAACCATGTCTAACAAAGTCCGGTTCCTCCGCTCAGACACTCCATTGAGTTGAGGTGTCCTAGGGGGAGTTCGCTGTGCGAGAATTCCATTCTCTTTTAGATAATCAAGGAATTCTTGGCTTAAATACTCACCACCTCTATCAGAACGAAGTGCTTTAATACTATGTCCAAGTTGGTTCTCTACTTCCATTCGAAACTCTTTGAATTTCTCAAAGGTTTCGGATTTGTGTGTCATAAGATACACATATCCATAACGACTAAAATCGTCGGTGAATGTTACGAAGTAAGAGAATCCACCTCTCGCATTGACACTCAATGGTCCACAAACGTCAGTATGGATAAGATCCAATGTCTGTTTGGTTCGCTCGGGATTCCCGGTGAAGGGTGATTTGGTCATCTTTCCTTTGAGACAAGATTCGCAAGTCGGGAGTTCATCTAAGTTCTTTATTTCAAGAGACTTAGAGGAAACCAACTTTTGAATCCTACTCTTGGAAATATGTCCAAGTCTAGCGTGCCAAAGTTGTGGAGTTTGATTATCATATTTCCTTTTTCTAGATTGAATGTGCATGACGTTGGAATTTATAGGTTCTAGAGAATATAGACCATCTATCAAAGTACCACGAGCATACATTAAATCACCTTTAAATATGCAAAAAGATCCATTTTGAATGGAAAAATTAAAACCATCAATGTCTAACATAGGAATAGAAATGATGTTTTTAATAATGTTTGGTACGTACAGACAATCCCTTAAAATTAAAGTAAAATTCCCTAATACTAATTCCACGTCTCCTATAGCCTCGGCGGCGATCCTAGCTCCGTTTCCAAAACGCAGGACTCTATCCCCGGGCTTCAGGGTTCTTACTGCTCCCATCACCTGCAAATCATTGCAGATATGAGAACCTGCTGCGGTGTCTAACACCCACGATACACAGTTAATAGAAATATTAACTTCAACTAGAAAAATACCTTTGGCTACCAATTTCATCTTTAGGTAGTCTGGGCAGTTCCTTTTCCAGTGCCTTGCTTTCTTGCAGTGGAAACATTCGTCTTCTGGGCTTTTGCGCTTTTTCTCGACCACCTTGGTGACTGCCTTTGAAGAAAATACCTTCTTCTTTTTCTTACCTTTCTTAGGCTTTGCAGCCTTCGATTGGTGTGCAATCATTACAGGTTTCTCTTTCTTGAGAGTCGATTCTGCCGTTACCAATAAATTGGTCAGTTAGTGAAGAGCGAGGTTTCTATCCTCCATATTGAAGTTCAACACGAACTGGTCAAATGAACGGGGCAGCGTATGGAGAAGGAGGTCAGTGCTAAGATCAGCGTGCAAAGCCACGTCCAATCGCCCCAGTTTTTCAACCAAGTTGATGAAACGCAGACAGTGATCTTTTACACTGCTTCCCTCAGCCATCTTGAGATTAAACAACTCTTTAGAGGTCGCGAATCTTTCAGCGCGAGACCTTTCCCCAAACATCTGCTGGAGATGGAGAAGCATATCTCTAGCAAGCGGCATAGCAGCATGCTGTTTCTGCAGTTCGTTTGACATCGAAGCTAGCATGAGGCAACGAACCTGAAGATCATCATCAACCCTTTTAGCATGGGCGGTTCGTTGTTCCTCACTAGCTCGTGCTGCGGGTGCAGCAGGCATGGGTGTGTCGAGCACATAACTGCGACGTTCGGAGTCTAGGACTATCCTCAGATTTCTCAGCCAGTCGACAAAGTTTGAACCATTCAATTTGTTTGCGTCGAGGATAACAGATAATGGATTCTTAGACATTGTAATTAATATCTACAATAGGAAAGAAGACAACATTAAGCTAACTGATCTTATGTCTAATACTTATAATTATCGAAGTTGGACTTAGTTTCGAAAAAGTTCTCCCACTATTTTGTCGAAACAATCACCCCTTTGATTGCTCGGGAAATTCTATTTCCTAGTAGGTCTTGACGTCCCAGCAGCAATTAATTGCACCCACGACTCGTGGCCATACAAGTAATTCTCCAGGTAGGTATACTTTTACCAATTGTGTTACTCCACAACCTTCAAGCTATTTTGCCTCGATTTTCGCACCTATCTAGCACTGCTACATCATAGATGTTACTCCTCGTTTAAGTCTGACCCAGTCAATCTTGATGAGCAACAGGCCCGGTCATGAAATCCCCGTAACTAGTTATCGGTCGATTTTCACATCCCGACAAGTTCCCACCCTTGTCTTGTTTAGTTAAAAACAAGAATCGAGGAATTTCGTGTATTGTCCCTTTCTTCGACTCGGGTGCCAGACTCTGGATCACCTCTATCGATAAGTAGACAACATACACTAGTCCCTATTGATGGAAGGCTTGGATCTATAAAACTTCATTTTATAGTTTACCCAATATGACTTAATATTTTATTTCGAGAGGGGTATTTCTGGTTTGAAAGTTATACTAACTCTCCTCGAGATCTCACCGATTCAGTTATGCTTTATCTTTTATTACGATCTAGATTCTAGCGGGTAGCCAAATATAAATCGACAAATAAATAAAAGCCATACAAGCCTAGCATGCATACTACCACAATATGTTTTCGATCGGGAGCCTCCTATGTGGGCCATCATCGAGCCATTGATGTTGGCCCTATTGGTCAATCTAAAGGGTTCTCAAACAGGCCTATGCTATTACATTAATCACCATGCATACATGGCCTTCATATCTCCTTGGGCTCCCATCCTGCTTGTAACGGGCCTCCATCCTAGACTAGGAAAGCATTAAAGCCCTATTCTATTACAAAGCCTCAAAGTTGGCCCAAAACATAAAAGGCTCGCAGGCCTTAATAAAAACCAAACATTAAATTAAACCAATCACATCTACCCTAAGGTCAAGGCTCGGCTCGATCGAAAAACCACGTAAACAGTTCACGTAGAGCAAGAAACATGTAAACGACATTTTACTTTCTCCTTTCTTTAATTTTAAAACTTCCTTTTAAAACTAACTTCCATTGATTCTTACTTTTAGTCTCTACTAATTATGACAAAATAAACTTTCGGGTAAACAAAATAAACTTTCCTGCTGAAAATCAGATTCTGTTTTTCAACCTTTTTAAAATTGCATTTTCGGCCCCTCAATTTTCGAAAATTGCACTTTGACCCCAAAAACTTTTAAAAAGTTACAAAAACACCCAAAGCAGTTTCGGCCAGCATTCCAGAAAATAAATTTTGAATTCTGAAAATTTTCGATTTTTCCAAACAGATCCTTGAAGTTTCGGTAATTGCAAAACAGTCCCTAAACTTTCGAAATTACAAAATGACCCCAAAAAGCGTGCGACCAGTTTGCGAAAACAGTCCAGAATTTTTGAAATTTCCAGATTCTAAAATTTTGAATTTTTAAGCCCTTTAAAACCCTAGTTTGCGATTTTGCCCAAAGAGTCCTGAAGTTTTCAAAAACTATGAAAACGCTATAGATCTGAAAAACAGTTTTACCCAATTGTAGATCTAGTCATAACAAGTAAGAATCAATCGACAGAACATAATTATCATGTGTTTTAATATACATAATTAAACATATAATATAAACACATATTATGTTCAAGCCTTTCGTATAATAATCATGGAGTTGGCTCTGATACCACTGTTGGAATATGCCTTGATTGTCAATACAACAGAGTGCGGAAATTAAAATTTTTCAAGGCACACCCACAGATCCCATAATAAAATCTCCAAGTTATATATACGAAAGACATAAAACAAAGCACAGAAATAATCTAACAAAGGGGGTTTTCGATTTTTACCTCACCACAGGCAAGGTGGTGGAAACCTCCAACTCTGATTCTGAACTCTGATTAAGGTTCTGGTTCACTGGAGTGATCCAAGTGTCTCACCTCCAGAGAAAAGTCCACACCAACTGGATTATGATGACACCTCTTAGTCTTAGGCTCAGAACTAGATCTAAGAGGCTTGTTGATGAAGGATTGTGCAGATCTATTTGACAGATCAAAATTCCACACAAAAGGAATGAGGGAGAAGATATGCGGCGGCGGCGCTAGGGCTTTCACGGCGGCGGTGCGGCGGTGTTACGGCAGCACACGGCGGCGGCGCTAGGGCTTGGGCGGCGCAGGGTGGGGCGGATTTCCTAGGGCAAGAGAAGACTGAGGTTTTTGCTTAGGTGTTAGTTCTCTGAGTTCTGTCAGAACTCTATTTATAAGCACTCCTCAAGTCCTAGGGTTACAAGATTCCTAATGGGCTTAGGAGTCTATCTCTTGCAAGCCCACCTTAATTTAATTAATTACATAATTAAATATCAGCCCATATTAATTAATTACTTAATTAATATTTAGTTTAATTAATCAATTGTCATTTAAATCAATTAAATCAATTAATTAATTTATCTCCCACTTGAATTAACACTTTAATTCACTTAATTGATTTAATTACTTTTAAATCAATTAATTCCTTTTATATTCCTACAGAACAGTCACCGTCCAATTGTATTGTGTGTGACCCTCTGGGTTCACCATCAATTGGCAGCAGGCTCACGAAACCTCGTGATTTAATTTATGAACAATAAATTGCTCCGATCAATTAAACTACCTTTAATTGACCACTCCTAGAATCAGTTCCTCTACTAACTCAGGAGTACCCACACTTCATGGTCGATGTCTAGCCACAAGCCCATGAAGCCCAACATCAGGTGAATTGATATTTAGTGAACCTCACCTCATATAATTACCATGTACATACGGTCCTTCTGTCGACCAATTTCCCGATCAAGACTTAGGGTGTGTGAATTGATCGGCACCTCTAAATTTGTCTCGATAACTATACTTTCTAATTCAGGATAATGTTCCAGTGTGACTGCCTAATTTGGAAACCCCTTTCCAAATCCGTCACCGACTACGGCCGTAGATTCATTGGAAACATTATCTAAGAATCGTATAGGAAATATTCTCATCCATTACGATGAGTCAACAGATTCCATCTTGGTACTAACCACTCGCGTACATGTCCATACGCACCCAACCTAGGCATTTTTATGACCAAGCTAAGTGGCCTATACCTAGATCTAAGTACGCACTTTCATGCACCGAATTCGCCCTAGCACCTCAAGTCATAGGACTAAATCGTACACTATTATAATCCTTTGAGAAACATCCCATCACCGATATGCGTCATGCGCTTCCACAATGGGTTTCTCTGTTCGGGTCGTTCGATGCATTCGATCCTCCATCGAATCACCTAGTCATATGCACTGGCCTCAAATGCCTTGTTCATGAAACTACAACAAATTCACTCCGTGTGAATCATGCATAATCGTACAAGTCTTGACGATTCACTCGATACCCCGTCTCGATATGAATCTATGACTTGGAACATTTTCGAGATCACGACCTTTGAGACTGTTTCATGATAACTGCACTCAGTACTGAAGTGTATAGTCCCATAGTCGTGAGTGATCTCAGGGTTTCAACCAATCGCTTAAATGTATTCGCGAGAGATGAAGTTTGGCCATTGTTTATCCTTATACATATATAAATAAACATGCGTATTATTATAAAATCAAAGATTGTTATATACAAGATAGATCTATTACAAGCTAATTGAACTGGCTTGCAGGGCACTATCCTATCAGTCACTCCCATTGAGGCTTTGCAGAAGCTTGCCATCGGGAACAAGCCATCATCTGATGATTCTTCAGCCGTTCCCCCCACAGGAGGTTTGAGCAAAAAACTTAAGTTGGATATTGGTGGAGAAGCTTATGCTGAATCCTTAAAAACTGATAATCTTTCCGAACCCCGAGTTGACTCCGCTCCTCCGACGGTTACTCCTTCCCCGCCTAAGGAGTCGAAGGACGGGTCCATTTCTAAAGCTGCGCTCGGGGATCCCGTAGATAGTCTGTTGCGGGTTGACCACACTTCTTCTGAAACCGACATGTCCAAGGAGAGAAATTTAGAAGAATTGTACCAATCTGGGTCGCACTTTATGTTTCAGGTGTTATAATATCTCTCTCTCTCTCTTTTTTTTTTTTTTTTTTTTTAACTTATCCAAGCATTTAATAGGCCGGACAAGATTTCCTCGAACTCAAAACGTTTGCCGAGCGGGAATCAAATCGGCACGCTGCTATCTCCCTCGAGCTGGAGAAGAAGAAAACTGAACTCGACCGTGTCCTTGAGGAGAAGCTTGCTTTAGAGAAAGAGAAGGTTGCTAAGGATCAGGGAGAAGAAATCCACAAGAAACTGAATGAGGAGCTCGAGAAGCTCAAAGGTCTTCACGAGCAGGAGAAAAAAGAGTTCGAGTGTCGTGAAAAGGTGGCTTATGACCGTGGATATGAGGCACGCAGTGCTGAGCTTCGGAAGATTTTCTCCGATAACAAGCTTCTCTAGATGTTGTCTTTTACTTTTCTGGGCTTGCTGTACGACTATGCTGTTTTATCTCTGTGTAATCATGAATAATTTCTGACATTTTTAATTTATGTGGTTTGTAATGACTTTTTTATTCCAGGATTGCATGTTCTGCCTATTTAATCTTGCATAATTTGATGTGTTCTTTTTCATTCGTACTTAGCCTGCTTTCTTTTCGAACTTGCGATCTCGATCGATGGAGTCCATGATCTTCGATCTTGTACAATAACTTTGCTCATTTCCAAAATCAGATGACTTTCTTTTCCCGCTCAAATTCTCGGGTCTTGGTATAATAATTTCGCCCATTCCAAAATCTGATGACTTTCTTTTCCCGCTCAAATTCTCGGGAAGCGTAACAGTCTTTTGATCTTGATCGTTCCTTTTGTTTTCTGCTAACCGTTGGATTTTTGAAAGTTGCTCCTATAAATGGGGTCTTTCATTTTGTATCCTTATAAATTTTTTTGAATGCGGATTGCTTCGATCATGCTGATTAAAAGATCTTGTTGTATGGCTCAACATTTTGAAATTCGAGTTAGAACCTACTTTGCGGATTATAGGCTGATTAGTACTTCTACTTCGACTAGGATATCTGCAGGCGAATGCTATCCCGTCCTGGGAGGCCAATAAGCCTCATTGCTAACCACCCACGACCCAAGTAGCTCCCTCGACCTTTAGTGGTTTAGGAGAGGCTCAAGCATCAAGTTTTTCAAGGGTGTTCGGCGGTTTGTTTGGTTCTTCCTCGAAGATGTCAGGGGGTGGTTCTTCGAGGATCGAGGTCCTCAATAAAGTATTCACATTACACCTTGAAAAAGATGTATTACCCTCCTTTGAAGAATCATAAATAAAGATAAAAGCCTGTTGGCTTGACATGCTCCTCGTATTCGAGTAAGGACAATATCGTCCGCCAAAAATTTCATAGGATTGCCTGGTCATGAAGTCCCTCTCACGTTCGGATATAGAGATTAGTTTTTGTCGATATTTATAGGATTGTAAAATGTACTAGTATCAAGAGATTGGCTTGATATGTAATAGGAGTTGATATCTTTGTAACTTGTAATCGCTTGATATACCAAACTCGGAAATCATAGTCTTTTGATTAATCTTTACGATCGTTCTAATTTGCTTAAATACAGTACATTACCGATCTTGGCCATTCTTAGGCGAGTTACTGATAATGCTTTCTTGATCAGCTATACTCCGAATTTTTCTTTGTGACTTTCTTTGATGACCGAAATTGAGACTATAAGGATTTCGAGCACGATTGAATTTGACATTTTCTTAATTCTCGGGAAGCGGAACGGTTGGCGTATTTATTGCTCGTATCTCAGCAGTTAGTTCTAATAAATCTGAGTCGTTGATCGCCCTTTGCTTTTACTATATATAGTTCCAGAGTTACCTTCATATTTTTACGTTTCTGTATTTATTTTGTTCGACTTTTGTGATTGAATTTTTACTTCCTTTGACCCTCATGTTTCGTTTCTTATCTCCGATAAAATGATTCGAGGTTCGGGTTCGAACCGTCTTTCTTCATTACTTTGACTGCCTTCGATGGCGACTTATTTCGACTAGGGTATCGACAGGTGAAAAGGATTGCGACTGGGGTACCGGCAGGTGACCAGCTCTCTCTGATTCCATCCACTTGAGGCTGGCTCGAATTCCTGTATCATGTCGCTCCACCCGGTCGGACAGTGGGTCAACTCGTGGAAGGGTCTTCAAGGTTTTGATCTCAACTTCTTCAAGATGCTTCCGGAGCTGGTTCATAGTATTCCGGCTCGGGTTAGTGCGCACGGATATCGACCAAGACTCCTTTCGTGTGCTGGTTCATTATCAGCGGATCTTAAAGGATTGGCATAGCAATCATTATTTACTGATGAAGACCTAAGATCTGTTAAGAGTCCGGGGACATGCTTAGATCCCGTTCTCCTCCGCTCCTTGTTTAAATTCGAAGACCTTTAGCTCTTTTGTAGCGCCCGTAGTAGGATATGGGTAAATGTGACCTTTTCTCATTTGAGTTCGAACTTATCCTTGTATTCGTAGAAAAAATACTCGTAAATGTACCGAAGGTTTTATGAATGAAAAATTTTCTTCTATATTGCTTTATGAATTTCAATTTCGACCTCTGTAATTCGCAACTTCTGTGAGATAATTTGAGAACCATAATAGATTTGAATTTCGATCTCTATGATTTAAACCTTCCGTGAGATATCTTCCATAACTTAGATTCTTTTCGGATCATGGATCTGAATCCTTAAATTTGGACGAAATAATCTTCCTTAGTCGGGTAAATAGTTGTGGAGAAAGAATATGATAGAATTTAGATCGATCTTGATTATACTTTAGACTTAAGGGGCATAGCAACGTCTTTCACCCTTAGTCGTCTTCGAGGGTCTTAGCAACAGCTTTCACCCATTTCATAATTTCGATCTAAGGGGCGTAGCAACGGCTTTCACCCTTAGTCGTTTCA